>LR999963.1:117265067-117865067 GCA_905220375.1 Tachina fera | reverse complement strand
GCCATTAATTTCATAACGAATTTCATCAAATAAATGTGCCATACAATTGTTTAAGAGCCGTATAGATGTAGAAACTCATGAGTCCTCTTTCGTAGTAACTCCTTCTATATATAAAAGACTTTCACTTGGTAAAACATACAAATCTTGATTTTGAATTGATATACGAATTTCATCATTATTTTTAAATGATTGTAAATATGATGTGTAGCTGTGGTACTCTTTCTTGATAATGCAGTTATCATACAGCGGATTTTGTAAGATGTTAATAATGCTGATCATTGTTCCTTTGTCTTTACTGTTTTATTTTTAACTGAACCCCCAAATTGCTTAAGAACTCCTTATTATTCTCACGAAGAATAATATTTTATTTCTGTTGTATTATTTCTTTAATTTGTCGTTTATTTTGTTTCTTTGATTTCTTGCAATTCGATGACTTTCTGGTTGCATCAGTAGCATAGGAATCTGCGTGCCAGAGCCATTAAAATTGTCTAATTTTGGAAATTAAAATCGAAATTTTGAAATTTATGGGAAATTTTGGGTAATTAAAGTCAATGGTTTGAAGATACGAGGGTTACCGATGGTTTGTACATAGATATGTACGTGATTGAAATTTATTTGCTGGTGGTTTAGCATGTCTATATACACATTGTATTTACACTTCTGACAATATATCAAATAAATAAATTTTATATGTATGTGATGTTTTGTTTTACATGGATATGCATGTGATGATGATGTTTTATTGTGTGAGCCTAAGTTTGTGGAAAAAATACACAGTGGGGACGTTTGCAAAATAAATGGTAATAAATCTGGAACTTCTAAACTACAGATTGGATTTGTATTAAACTTCGAACATCCGTATAGGACGACTCAGGCTTTATAAAAAATGTCTTGGCAGCCATCTGACTTAAGCTGGACAGGAGTTACAGTGGGCCTAAGTTGACAACATGGGACTCAAAAAAAATTCTGAGGCTTGTAACTTCTAGAAAAATTATCCGATTTTTATGAGATAAAGCGTCTTGATCTAAGCTCAACATTTTTAATAAATAATGTCTTTTGTCGTATCTCTCATAACTTAGAAGATATTTGACTTTTAACAAAAAAAATTTTTTTTTGCTTTGAATTTTTTTAGTATTTCACCTACAACTTTTTAGTAAATTGTTGGATTTTAAATTAAATTTTAAATAAAAATAAGTAAAAAACTTATTAATATCTGCGGTCATGAAAACGGGAAAAGGCAAAGAATCCAAAGTTTTAAAATTTTTCTGGAAAAGGCACGTTTTTTAAGAAAAAGTATCTTCATTATTTTCAATTTTGTAAAAAACTTTGTTTAAACCACAAAGCGCTAAAAACAATCTATTCAGAATATGCTAAGAGCCAATTTTTTTGTATTTTGGACATGCACCCTACACTCAGCAGTGTCCGAAAATTGCCAATTTCAAAATTTTTTTTGTGCTTATGCGCTTATAAAAAGTTGTGACGGTATATTTCTAGCTATATCATTTAATTATAAAAATAGTTGACAAAATGTTAAACTTAATTTTTTTACCGTTTTTTTCATAAATGCGAAGATGCACGCAAATTTTCTGAAAAAAGTCAAAATTTTGGAAAAATTTTGTTTTGTACCATAAAAAATATATATAAAAATAATTTTCTTTTCTTATGTTGGCATTTTTAGCTTTCATGTGAGTCTTTTTACTTTGCCTGAAAAAATTATTCCAATATAATTAACAGATCTCGAGATATTCCGATTGTAGGGTGCAATTCAAAAAATATGTAGAATGCGCTTAACTTTTTTCCCTTTATTCTCACATCAGCTGTTTAAAACTTTTATGAATTCTGAAATTCAACCTAAATAGAAAAACAAAAATAAATTTGGAATGTTATCCAATAAGTCTATGTATATTTTTCGCAATAAAAAATATTGATGGTAATTATACCATATGTTTTTCCATGTAAGTGTAGTTAATGTTAATAGCAGGTAAGCATTTAACGAATAACAACACACAATTTTAATGGATTAAAAAAGGTTTTTGCTGATTTTATTACAGCAACATCGGAAGGTGCTACCTGATTATGCTACTACCACTTAATAACACTTCACAGTACTAGGTAATTACACAAAATTAGCAAAGGTGCGTATAAATTATGCTGTATTGCATAAAAAATTGGAAAAGTTTTATTGGTGTGTATTGTTTTTTTATTATTATTTACCAATAGATAATCTATTTAATATTAGGCTATAACTAAAAAAAACTTTTTAACACTAAATAATTTATTTATTTTTAAATTACATGTTTGAGCTATGTTAATTACCATAATTTTACGATTTATTTATTTCAATTATTTTTAAGAAAATAATCCGAAATATCGAAGCTTAAGAGGTTCATTATTTGAACTGCTTCACTATTGTCGTTCTCTATTTCCTTAGTTATCTTTGGTACCCATTTCAATCGTATTGCTTGGAAAACTGGATCTGAGGATAACAATAAGTGAAGCATTAAATCATAATTTTCTGATAATTTTTAAAACTTTCTACTATTAAATAATCTGTACTGCTTTACATCTTTGTTCCTTGCTTCTTTAGCTTCTTCTGTAAGTTCTCCTAGAGGTAGGATGTTGGTTTCAATGATTTCTTTTCCATTAGATAATACCTTATGTATAGTTGCCGGCATCAATCTCTGTATATATGTATATATATTTTTTTTTACTTTTAAAAATTTTCTACATTAATTTGCTTTTAACTGTTAATAGTTGCCACTATTATTTTGAAGTCCCTTAGAAGTTTTTTATCCAAGCCAGTTATCAATGATGAAGTCTCAGGATCCTCAAAAAAGTGTCTAGCAGTATTTCCATTATTCGAGCTACCATAACCGTTTATTGGCTTATCAATGCCCATGCTTTCTAAATTCATCTTGTAACCTTTTCTTCTCAGTTCTTCGTGTATCTGCTAAGTCTTTGTTGTTTCGTGAGGAGACAGTTTCATTACCTTTGATATTTCTATATTTTACATCATATGGTAGATGCAAGCAATACTCCATAAATCTAATGCGAGCGTGAAGTGGTGAAATTCCAAATTTAAGGGCTTCCTCTTTTATAGTTTCATCAGACTTATCTTCAAACTCAGAGCTTTTTTCCCACATATATTGCATTTCCAGTATGACTTGGTATCCGTTAGGGCATTGGCAACTTTTCCATCTATCATAGTCAATTGTAAATCAAATGTGACATTTATAATGCAGTCAGAAATTTTTATTGCAATGCTTGGTAAGTTCCTTATTTCTTCTGATATAGTAACCACAACATTTTGAGTTTCATCTCTATTTCCTCTCATATATTAAAATTTTTATTAGTCGACACAATAACTTTGATGCAGGCGTCCTATTTATCCATACGTCTTCAAATGCAGGTACAGTGGATGATGATGATGAATTTGTATATAAACGCATTCTAAGAGGTACCAACGTAGACATAAATATTGATGAAAAAGGTATATTATCTTCGCTTTATTGTCTATATTGAGAAAATCCAGTAGTCTCATCACAACCCCATTTACAAATTAATACTAGCTCGGACTTGTAGCATTTACTTACTTTGCTAAAGGTTGAAATTATCCTAGAAGCAGTATTTTCGAGGATACTGCCTAACTCAATAGTGGCGCCCGTGCTACTAACGTTCGAAACCGATGGCAAAATTACATCCTTTGTTGCCTTCAATGTACAAAGTCATTGGCAAATGGCAAATTTCCCCATTTCTTTTCAGTCATAGCTTTTCTTAAAATTTCATATTTATTCCTTGTTAGATCCAAGTTTAGAATAAGGGCTAATGCATCTTCATTAGTAAAATCTGTTTTAGATTTAGGCGTTGGTATGCTTTCCACCCTATATTGTATTCTCTTTGGAGATGCTTTTGGAAGAGCATCTACAATTTTGCCAACTTCCTTCGGTTTCTTTTTGGTTAAGGCACTTCTAAAGGCATCCTTTATAAGGCCAAAAGAGTGGTTTTCAATGAGGTTTTCTTGCTTTCTTTTCTGGCTTCTTGGTTGAAGTTCCTCGTATAATTTATTAGGTCTTCCCAATCATACCAATCTGTGTAACTATCTCGGTTTTTAGCCATTGTTCATTTTGTTTTTGGAACTAAGTTTTGTTATAATTTAATTCTTTCATTTTTCTTTCGTACGAGTTGTCAATTATATCTATGATTTTAGAACCTTTTTCTTGCACAATAAACTAAAAGGAACGTATTCCCATAGAAGTTTACATACCGCGTTATATTTAATACTCCATAATCTATAATCTCCATAACAGTTCAATATAGAGTGATTATTCTTATAAAATAACACTGCGTTTTTATGCAATACAGCATAACTTATAAGCACCTTTGCTAATTTTGTCCAATTACCTAGTACTGTGAAGTGTTATTAAGTAGTAGTAGCATAATAAGGTGGCACCTCCCGATGTTGCTGTAATAAAATCAGCAAAAACCTTTTTTAATCCATTAAAATTGTGTGTTGTTATTCGTTAAATGCTTACCTGCTATTAACATTAACTACACTTACATGGAAAAACATATGGTATAATTACCATCAATATTTTTTATTGCGAAAAATATACATAGACTTATTGGATAACATTCCAAATTTATTTTTGTTTTTCTATTTAGGTTGAATTTCAGAATTCATAAAAGTTTTAAACAGCTGATGTGAGAATAAAGGGAAAAAAGTTAAGCGCATTCTACATATTTTTTCAATTGCACCCTAAAATCGGAATATCTCGAGATCAGTTAATTATATTGGAATAGTTTTTCAGGCAAAGTAAAAAGACTTACATGAAAGCTAAAAATGCCAACATAAGAAAAGAAAACTATTTTTATATATATTTTTTATGGTACAAAACAAAATTTTTCCAAAATTTCGGCTTTTTTCAAAAAATTTGCGTGCATCTTCGCATTTATGAAAAACCTGTTAAAACTTTAATTTTATCATGTTCCCAACTACTTAAATAATTAAATGATTTAGCTAAAACTTTCAATATATACCGTCACAAATTTTTATAAGCGCATAAGCACAAAAAAAATTTGAAATTGGCATTTTTCGGACACTGCTGAGTGTAGGGTGCATGCCCAAAATACAAAAAAATTGGCTCTTAGCATATTCTAAATAGATTGTTTTTAGCGCTATGTGGTGCATGTGTTAAACAAAGTTTTTCACAAAATTTAAAATAATGATACTTTTTCTTAAAAAAACGAGCCTTTTCCAGAAAAATTTTAAAATTTTGAATTGTTTGCCTTTTCCCGTTTTCACGACTGCAGATATTAATAAGTTTAAACTTATTATTATTTAAAATTTGATCAGAAATTTAATGCTGTCTTTTAGTTTAAAATCCAACAATTGATTGAAAAGTTGTAGGTGAAATACTAAAAAAATGTCAAGGCAAAAAAAATTTTTTTTTCTTAAAAGTCAAATATCTTCTAAGTTATGAAAGATACGAAAACACATCTGAGGACATTATTTACTAAAAATGTTGAGCTTAGATCAAAACGCTTTATCTCATAAAAATCGTATAATTTTTCTAAAAGTTACAAGCCTCAGAATTTTTTTGGAGTCCCATGTTGTCAACTTAGGCCCACTGTAACTCCTGTCCAGCTTAAACCAGACGGCTGCCAAGAAATTTGTTATAAAGCCTGAGTCCTCCTCTACGGATGTTCGAAGTTTTATAAAAATCCAATCTGTAGTTTAGAAGTTCCAGATTTATTATCATTTATTTTGCAAAAGTCCCCACTGTGGAATAGTTAGATGCCGGTCGTCGATGTACATAGTCGCAGTTTTAGTTTTAATTTTGAATTAAAATGTGATTTTTTTTTGGTTTGTCAAGTGGTTGCTGCAGATTTATGCGTGTAGAGTTCAATATTTTTTAAGTGCGACGGTGCATAGAGAAAACGTTGCCGGAGTGTTATTTTGTAATATTCTTTTTAGCTAGTAGAGATGGAAGTGTATTTTAGAAAGAAATAAATTATGTATGTATGCTTGTGGGAATCTATTATGTTTTTGTTGTTAGTTTTGTTTTAGTTTGATTTTTTATTTAATTTTTATCCTATGCTTAAAGACTTTGAAGCGATGAATAAAAATATGTAATTTATGATCAATGAACTTATTTGAAGGTTGGAGAAGTTGAAGTGTAAATATATTCAAGATTGTCAAAGAGTATTAGAGATGCGTTGTCATGGGAGCCAACGTTACGCTCGTGCGTGTGTATTTGTGTATGTTTTTACAATAACTTGAACGTTGGAATATGGGTAAGTAGTCGTATATGTATATAAAACAAAAAGTGATTGTGTAATGCCGAGTACACATCTTACATTTTCTTGTGTTCCAATCATTTTTTAAAATGTGTGCAACGCCTTTTACATAATGTTTTTTATGTGAAAAGTAAATAAAAACTCGGAAATGATAAACGTTACCACTAGTGCATAGTGTTGCGATGTCAGTAAATATCATAGTGTAAAATGGGCATTACTTTTTTTGTTTGTAATATTCATTTTATCTGGGGGCATGAAAGGGTAGCTTAGAAAGTAATTATGTATGCAGATGAGATATCAATGTTTTGTTTCTGTTTTTGTTTGATTTTAATTTTTTTATGTGTAAAGATTTTGAAGAAATTAATAAAATATACAATTTATACGTGTTGTATTTATTCATGCTTTTCATTTATTTTGTAAAGAAATTGAAGTGTGTGATATTGAGGATTTTCATTAGTAGTAGAATATATGCGCCCCAGCAATAAAAATTGTCAAATTTGGATAATTAAAATCGAAATTTTGTAATTTATGGGCTAAAATTTACATATTAAGGTAATTACTGTCAATGGTGCGAAGTGACGAGGGTTATGGATGGTTTGTACGTAGAAAACGGTAGTTTGATGTCGGCCGCCGATGTGTGTTTGTTTTAATTTTATGGTTTGATATCCGTTCGCCGATGCGCATAGTTAATTATGTATGCACTTGGGGCTTGTTTGTACGTAGTATGTTTTTTCGTTTGTTAAGCGGTTGCAGCAGGTTTATGATTTTATATTGTGTGTGCGTGTGTGCATTGTTTAGTTTTTTGTAATATTCTTATGTTTGTACGTAGTATGTTTTTTCGTTTGTTAAGCGGTTGCGGAAAGGTACTTGAGAAAGAAATTGTGTGGAAATCTATGAATGTTTTTTGTTGTTGGTTTTATTTAGTTTGATTTTTATTTATTTTTTCCTATGTTTAAAGAGTTTGAAGACATGAATAAAATATATGGTTTGTGAGATAAGCATGGTTTGATATCCGTTCGCCGATGCGCATAGTTAATTATGTAGGTACGAAGGATTATATGTATGTTTTTGTTTTAATCTTAATTTTGAATGGAATTTTTTTTTGTTTGTTAAGTGGTTGAAGCAGGTTTATGATTTTAGAGTCTAAGTGCGTGTGTGCATAGAGAAAAATTTTGCTTTTGTCTTTTTGCAATATTCTTTTTTTAGCTGGTGGTCATGGAAGATTATTTTAGAAAGAAATTATGTATGCTTGTGGGAAATCATTGAATGTTTTTTGTTGTTGGTTTTATTTAGTTTGATTTTCCTATTTCCTATATTTAAAAAGTTTGAACAGGTAAACGAAGTATGTAATTTATGAACTTATTTGAAGGTTGGAAAAAATGAAGTGTAAGATATTTATGATTGTCAAAGGGAATTAGAGATGCGTGATCATGGGAGCCAACGTTATGCTCATACGTGTGTATGTTTTTACAATTACTTGAGCGTTGGCAGATGGGTAAGTAGTCGTATATGTATATGTGCAATGCCGAGTACAAATCTGGCATTTTCTTGTGTTCTAATAATTTTTTAAAGTGTGTGCAACGCCTTTCACATTATGTTTTTTTGTTTATATGGAATACAAAACGGAAATGATAAACGTTACCACTAGGGCACACTGTTGCGATGTCACAAAATATCATAGTGTGCACTCGGCATTACTTTTTGTTGTTTGTAATATTCGTTTTTTAGCTGGGGACATGGAAGAGTATTTTAGAAAGTAATTATGTATGCAGGTGAGATATCAATGTTTTGTTTTTGTTGTTGTTGTTGTTTGATTTTAATTTTTTTATGTGTAAAGAGTTTGAAGAAATGAATAAAATATACAATTTATGCGTGTTGTATTTATTCATTCTTTTCACTTCTTTTGTAAAGAAATTGAAGTTTGTGATATTGCGGATTGTCAAAGATTGGTTTTTATTTTCACTGCTTGCTGACATATGTCTCTGTCTCTTGTACATACCATATACATATAAATAAATGATTGAACAAAATTTTTTTATAATTTTAATCTACATATTTATTTAAAAAAATATCGTAAATATATGTTGTGACAATGTAAGAATAGAAAAAATAAAATATATTTTTTTAGTTTATTTCTTGATAAAGTAAATATGCATTTCTTAAGGCACAAATTCCATAACTGTGATAGCTGCAGTAAAAATATTCTGGATATTTAAGTTGTATATGCTTAAAGTTGATACAGCCAATATCCTCGATGTTGAAAACTCTAGTTTGAAGTAGTTTTTCAAACCATTTCTTCTTTTCCACACCCTTAACATAGATTGAACAATGTTTTAAACTGGCTTTTAAAAATGTTACAACACTCTTAAATGATATTAATCCGTCATTCCAATTCATATGATGAAAGTTTCGCTTCTCTTTGTTTTGCTATTGATAATCTTTTGAAGTTAAACGGTGGCTTAATAATAAAATTTATGTGCTCCTTATTGTTAAAAACAATTGCTATTTCTTTTGCAATGAAGATGTTTGAATTAGACTTAAATCCTTGCATATCGATGAAAACTTTATCCCCAGTCATCTTATTTTATTATTTTTTATTTACATTATCTTACGAACTTGACCTTTTAAGGGTATGTATTCTATTATGCGGTCGTGGATGAGTATACAAAAAGCTGATGTATCGGTAGGTATGTTGGAGTCTGTTTCAATTTCAATTTTTATATCAAAAGGACCGTTAGAGAGGGCTTCGTTTTGATGACTGACATCTACTACCACTATCGGCACACTATTTTTAAATTCTTGAGCAGTTAGAAGTGGTTGTGATTCAATCATGTAGTAGCTTTGTTGAAACCGTAGATACATATCATATAAAATGGCATACCGATCATTTTTAAATTTTATATTTAGATCATCATATGGGTACGATTCGGAATTTAAATGTACTTTTAAATTGTTTAAATTACAATGAACAAACTTATTTTCCTGTTGAAAAGCAATCATCACAAAACGAGGTCGTTCTCTATTTGCAGCCAATTTAACATTCCATATATAGCTAGTTCCTGTATTTAGTTGAGGATTAATGTGACAATCCCAACTGTGAAATGCCATTGGTATAGAAGCACCACTGTTAATAATTTTAATCATATTCAATTTGCTCAGATCAGATAATTGTACATGCGAAATTCTCCATGAGATGTTTGAGATACTAATTTTTGGTTTGTCAGTAGCAACAGTTGAGTATACGAGTTTTTCATCGCTCTTACTATGTAAGAGAACCAATTCATGTTTACCGCTGCATTGGAAACAAGCCAGGCTATGCAGAATATTTTTCAACTGGGACGAATACCAAAAAACTTGCAAACAGACGATGGTAAAGAGTTTTTCAATAAACACTTTGGAAAATTGATGAATAAATGCAACATTAATCACTATAACATAACATATAGCAGAATGAAAGCATCAATAGTAGAACGATTTAACAGAACATTAAAAGGAATGATGTGGAAAGAGTTTAGCTTTAATGGGTCTTATAACTGGCTCGACATTTACAAAGACTTGATTAATACATATAATAAGAAAATTCATCGCACCATCAAAATGCCACCGATTCAAGTTAACTATAAAAATGGGAAAAAGTATTAAACACGGTATATAACCGCTTAAAACTATTCAAATTATCAAAGTTCAATGTGGGAGATCATGTGCGCATAAGTAAATATAAACATGTTTTTGAAAAAGGATATACACTAAATTGGACCACAGAAATTTTCACGATTTAAAGAGTTCAAAATACATATCCAGCCACATACATATTAGAAGACTATCGTGGTAATCCTATCAAAGGTGGGTTCTATGATGAAGAACTTTCAAAAACTAGATATTCAAATACATATCTAGTTGAAAAAGTTCTTAAAACTAAAGGAGGGAAGGCATATGTTAAATGGTTAGGATTTTCCAATCAACATAATTCTTGGATCAATAAAAATTAAATATTGTAGTTAAGTGTGTATATATAAGTCTATATTTGTATCTAATATATTAAATAAAATATAATTATATATAAACTTCCTTTTTTATACAAAGTGCTGTGTTTAAATACACTTTCACTTCACTTTAATTTACTTTCCTCCTATTCGTTTGGATGGTGAATATGAATGTGCTCTAACCGATTTTCATTCATATAATAGCATTCCCAATGTAGATGATTATATAAATATATTTCATATTGGTGAACATGTAATTAAAATACCAATAGGATCTTATGAATTGAATGATATAGTTGATTATATTAAACATCACAGCAGTATTGTCCGGAAAATAAAATTGATATAGAAGCTAATAACAATACAATGCAAGTTACAGTAAATAGCTCTAAGGATCCCATATACTTTAACAAAGATAACACAATTGGAAAACTTTTTTGGATTCAATAAGAAAATTCTAGCTCCTAACCAAGACCATTACTCTGATCTACCAGTCAATATTTTCATCGTGAATAGTCGTTAACACATATACGAATAACTCACAAGCACACACATTACATGAATTTGCGATCAATGTCCCCCAGGGTATAAAATTGTTGAGATTCCTCGAAATCTTATCTATTTGCCAGTTAACTGCCGGGAGATAAGTTCCCTTACTCTTCGCATAGTTTATCAGAACGGTGATTTAATTAATTTCCGAAGAGAGGAAATTACAACACGAATACATTTGAGATCTAGCAAATAATGATAATATACAACGTCAAGCAATCTAAGGATAAAATTGGATACACTCATAAAACACTATTGCAAACCAAACCACAATTAAAGCGATCATTACACAAAAAAAAATTTGACGCAAGAAAATAAAAAATTTTTGAAGTCTCTTCAATTTAAAATTGACAAAGAAATGCGTTACATATTAGATGTTCTAGAAAAACCTCAATCAGACGAGAGTATAATTAAAATGGACTATCACACATATACACCATACCTACAATCCTTCAACAATAACGATGAGATTCGAATTTCAATACAAAATCAAGACTTATATGTGCTACCCAGCGAAAGCTACATATATGTTGAGGGAAGTATTGTAGATGATAATGACAACAAAATATATTCGTTTTTCAATCTAAAATTAAAAAATAACTTTGTGGCACATCTCTTTGACGAAATTTGATATGAACTTAATGGCATAGAAATTGATCACACAAGACATTTAGCGATTACAAGCAGCCTAAACAATTTTGTTTCCTTATCACCAACAGAAAGTGTTGGCTTGTACAATGCAGGATGGAACAAACTAGATGATTTGGATATTTCAAATGGACTCTTTAATTTCTATGTACCAATGAAACTATTTTTAGGTTTCGCTGAAGACTATAATAAAATTATACTCAGCGGTAAACATGAATTGGTTCTCTTACGTAGTAAGAGCGATGAAAAACTCGTATACTCAACTGTTGCTACTGACAAACCAAAAATTAGTATCTCAAACATCTCATGGAGAATTTCGCATGTACAATTATCTGATCTGAGCAAATTGAATATGATTAAAATTATTAACATAAATTATTATTAAAATATATACCAATGGCATTTCACAGTTGGGATTGCCACATTAATCCTCAACTAAATACAGGAACTAGCTATATATGGAATGTTAAATTGGCTGCAAATAGAGAACGACCCCGTTTTCTGTTGATTGCTTTTCAACAGGAAAATAAGTTTGTTCATTGTAATTTAAACAATTTAAAAGTACATTTAAATTCCGAATCGTACCCATATGATGATCTAAATATAAAATTTAAAAATGATCAGTATGCCATTTTATATGATATGTATCTACGGTTTCAACAAAGCTACTACATGAGGGAATCACAACCACTTCTAACTGCTCAAGAATTTAAAAATAGTGTGCCGATAGTGGTAGTAGATGTCAGTCATCAAAACGAAGCCCTCTCTAACGGTCCTTTTGATATAAAAATTGAAATTGAAACAGACTCCAATATACCTACCGATACATCAGCTTTTTGTATACTCATCCACGACCGCATAATAGAATACATACCCTTAAAAGGTCAAGTTCGTAAGATAATGTAAATAAAAAATAATAAAATAAGATGACTGGGGATAAAGTTTTCATCGATATGCAAGGATTTAAGTCTAATTCAAACATCTTCATTACAAAAGAAATAGCAATTGTTTTTAACAATAAGGAGCACATAAATTTTATTATTAAGCCACCGTTTAACTTCAAAAGATTATCAATAGCAAAACAAAGAGAAGCGAATTGGCTAACGAGAAACTTTCATCATATGAATTGGAATGACGGATTAATATCATTTAAGAGTGTTGTAACATTTTTAAAATCCAGTTTAAAACATTATTCAATCTATGTTAAGGGTGTGGAAAAGAAGAAATGGTTTGAAAAACTACTTCAAACTAGAGTTTTCAACATCGAGGATATTGGCTGTATCAACTTTAAGCATATACAACTTAAATATCCAGAATATTTTTACTGCAGCTATCACAGTTATGGAATTTGTGCCTTAAGAAATGCATATTTACTTTATCAAGAAATAAACTAAAAAAATATATTTTATTTTTTCTATTCTTACATTGTCACAACATATATTTACGATATTTTTTTAAATAAATATGTAGATTAAAATTATAAAAAAATTTTGTTCAATCATTTATTTATATGTATATGGTATGTACAAGAGACAGAGACAAATGTCAGCAAGCAGTGAAAATAAAAACCAATCTTTGACAATCCGCAATATCACAAACTTCAATTTCTTTACAAAAGAAGTGAAAAGAATGAATAAATACAACACGCATAAATTATATATTTTATTCATTTCTTCAAACTCTTTACACATAAAAAAATTAAAATCAAACAACAACAACAACAAAAACAAAACATTGATTACTCACCAGCATACATAATTACTTTCTAAAATACCCTTCCATGTCCCCAGCTAAAAAACGAATATTACAAACAACAAAAAGTAATGCCGAGTGCACACACACTACTAGTGGTAACGTTTATCATTTCCGTTTTGTATTCCATATAAACAAAAAAACATAATGTGAAAGGCGTTGCACACATTTTAAAAAATGATTAGAACACAAGAAAATGCCAGATTTGTACTCGGCATTGCACATATACATATACGACTACTTACCCATCTGCCAACGCTCAAGTAATTGTAAAAACATACACACGTATGAGCATAACGTTGGCTCCCATGATCTCGCATCTCTAATTCCCTTTGACAATCATAAATATCTTACACTTCACTTTTTCCAACCTTCAAATAAGTTCATAAATTACATACTTCCTTTACCTCTTCAAACTTTTTAAATATAGGAAATAGAAAAATCAAACTAAATAAAACCAACAACAAAAAACATTCATAGATTTCCCACAAGCATACATAATTTCTTTCTAAAATAATCTTCCATGACCACCAGCTAAAAAAAGAATATTGCAAAAAGACAAAAGCAAAATTTTTCTCTATGCACACACGCACTTAGACTCTAAAATCATAAACCTGCTTCAACCGCTTAACAAACAAAAAAAAATTCCATTCAAAATTAAAATTAAAACAAAAACATACATAAAATCCTTCGTACCTACATAATTAACTATGCGCATCGGCGAACGGATATCAAACCATGCTTATCTCACAAACCATAAATTTTATTCATGTCTTCGAACTCTTTAAAGATAGGAAAAAAATAAATAAAAATCAAACTAAATAAAACCAACAACAAAAAACATTCATAGATTTCCACACAATTTCTTTCTCAAGTACCTTTCCGCAACCGCTTAACAAACGAAAAAACATACTACGTACAAACAAAAGAATATTACAAAAAACTAAACTATGCACACACGCACACACAATATAAAATCATAAACCTGCTGCAACCGCTTAACAAACGAAAAAACATACTACGTACAAACAAGCCCCACGTGCATACATAATTAACTATGCGCATCGGCGAACGGATATCAAACCATAAAATTAAAACAAACACACATCGACGGCCGACATCAAACTACCCTTTTCTACGTACAAACCGTCCATAACCCTCGTCACTTCGCACCATTGACAGTAATTACCTTAATATGTAAATTTAAGCCCATAAATTACAAAATTTCGATTTGAATTACCCAAATTTGACAATTTTTATTGCTCGGGCGCATACATTCTACTACAACTGTCAGGTTAGTCACTTTTTAGGAGCTACAAATTGTAACCATCGTGGGAAAGTGATCGGCCGAGAGATCTAGAGAAGCTTCAACTTGAATTAAATCCCTAGAGATATTTTTTGTGACGCCCAAATCTTCAACATCCGGAATTTTTTGTGTGTCAGTAGGCCAATAAGTGGGCCCCAGACTCGCAATGACGTCCTAGTTAATTTTGGAAATTGAGTTGAATAATGCCCTACCCCTGGGTGTAATAAGACGCGAACCCCAGAACGTATGTTTTGCATTGTAGTCGCCAGCTGCTATAAAACAAGGTCCAAGGGATTTGTAGAAATCCTCATACTGATTCTCAGTGATTAAAAATTTGTGCTGAAAGTAAATTGATGATATCACGAAATTTAAAAAAAAAAAACTTTCAATGCCAATATTTGTTGCTTATAGGTGTTCTTAACAAATGTTGTCAAGAATAAAGTGCTTAAGTCTTGACTTTATTAAATTTACTGATCCACCGCATACTTTTCCTCTTGCGTTCTTTGAATCATATAAGGTGTAGCCATAAATTTTAAAAAGGGTGCTCGAAGTCAACTGAGTCTCAGAGATTAACATTAAATCAATATTTTTTCCGTAAGGAAGTGCTCAAGTTCATATTTATGTTGGCGAATGCCGTTTGCGTTCCAGAAACATATTTTTAACGTCTTTATGGCTTGTTAATTAATGCTTGAAGCAGAGTATTCTGCATTTTCAGCATTTCTTGTATCATGCTAGGCATATTTGTTGTAAAATTTTTATAGTTAGCTCCAGATTCTCAATCGTAGCTTCATTGCGATTAAAGTTTAAACTTGAGTTTGCATTCGTTGTATTATTTGGCGGTGAAACATTTTGTGTGGGAACAGAACTAGTTTTAGCAGCATTGGCATACGATACAGGCGAATTAACTGGTTGGCTCACTTGAGAAAAAGTGGCAGAGTACGCGTTAAATGGTTGAGCTGGAGTTAATTTAGGTTTTTGGGCCCATAGCCTGTTTAACGAAAGAATATACAGGACAACCTCTGAAGTTAGCAGTATTATTACCTCCACAATTACTGAATTTTTATCATTTAGATCTTTTGGCTGATTGCAACTAGCAGTGCCGTGCAATTCGCCGCACACAACGAAAACAGAGGGTAAATTGCAGTATGTTTTTTATGGCCATATTCTTATGAATTATGACACTGTACAGGACCTGAACGCTTATGTGGCTCTTCAACTGTGACTTTTTCGGTATAAGAGGTATTTATATTATAAATAGCGTGCGTCTCAGTTTTTTCAATTTCATGTCGTTCGGATCAAGTTCAACGCGAAATAGAGGTTGAGGAATCTTCTCCCTATTTATTATGTTAGAAAAACTTTTTAACTTAAGTCCCTGGAGAACGAGTGCATCTTTTATTTCTTCGGGAGCAACATAGGAAACTATGCGCTTCAATACGATCTGCAGTCCTTTAGCACTTTTAAGCTGATATGTGTAGAAACTCTTTTCACTTTTTTGAAATTCAGTATCCATTTGGCGGAAATCTTTTTCGTCATAAAATTGAATTTTCTTTTCATCGATGTTGTTGGCTTGGAGGTTTTAATCGTGGATACATCGGGTTTTTCATTGTTATCTTGCAATATTTGAAAATGGTTTTGACGATTTGTAGAAGATGCGCTGTTATCCCCAGATGTCTTTTGGGTAGATACAATTTTAGCAGAATTTGGGCTTCGCCCGCGCTTTATTACAGTTATATATCTGTCCATAACGACTTCAATCTTGAGTTTTGGGCTACTGTTGATAACTTGGTTAAGTGATGACCACGAGCCCGAAGCGGATGATATCGCGGGGTTAAATTTAGAGGTACTAGGCAACGGTAATGTTAACGAATCACTAGTTTTCATTGGACAAAGCGAGGTTGACCGCAGGCGAAGTAGTGCTTTGCCGTTAGAAAAAGTCTATCATCAGGGTTTTTTTATTGTTTTCATTAAGAGCTTCAGAACTCACAGTAAACCTCAAATCAGATTTTTTGTTTTTATTGTTTTCATCAAGAGCTTCTGAACTCACAGTAAAATAGGTATTTCTGCCTATTCACTCACTTCACAATTTGTTTGAAGGTACTCATATAAAATATTTCTCAAGGGCACTTAATTTGTGTTTTTTTTTTGTTTGCGGGTTTGTTTGGTTTTGTTATTTCTACTATGTAAGAAATATTAGCAAAAGAAATAAAGCTAGCTTATTTATTTAAGTGTGTATGTATGTATCTATTACGAATAATATGTACTACGAATATTTTTTTGTATAATTTTTGTTTGTTTTTAAGTATGTAAAATTCCGCTAATTGTGAAGTTAAAACGAGAACTGATACAAAACATGATAAAATATCTTCACGTACACAAACACAATAACCATTAGAAATTTATATCTTGTAAGTGCATAAAATAGGAAAAGATAAAATAAAGATACGAAATATTTAAAAAAGTTCCCTCAACAAAATTTTCTTCGTAAAATAATACAATTTCCTACCGCACACAAACACAATAAACAATAGAAATGCATCACTTGTGAGTGAATAAAGTAGAAAAAATTAAATAAAGATGCGAAATATTTAAAAAATTTGCCTCAAAAAAATTTTCATTTCAAACTATCTTGCCTTAAAAATAATAGTGATAATAATGATGTGCACTTTTACATTGGACTTTGATACACACATAAAATAGTATGAAGGAAAATAACACAACAGCCACACCTAGCATGATGTGCACTTTTACTTTAATCCCTATAGGAGACCTTGATACACATAAAATAGCATAAAGAAAAATAGCAGTACGGTCACACCTAGCATGATGTGCAATTTTACATTGATCCTTATGGCGCACCTTGGCCCCGAAACCACTGTTGCCAGAACTTCTAGAGGTGAAATCGTCAATAACTACAGATTTCTGTGTAAAAAATCGTCAAAATCGTCAAGTCATTTTAGAAAATCGTCAAAAAAACGTCAAATCAAAAATATTAAATTTTGTTTTATTTTAATTGTTTTATTACAAAAACTATTACAATGGTTCAAACTTATTAACTATGTTTCCACCAATAAACACATATAAAATAATATATATGTATGTAGCCTAATAGGGCATTTACACCATCCCGAAATCTAGTACTTACAAGATTTTTAGCTAAATCTGGCTGCTTTTCACTAGATTTCCCATACAAAACAAAATCTAGTTTGTGAGTAGATTTGTAGGCAATCAACTCAAAAACTAATAAATTTATTTTATTTTTACTACCCTGTACAATAAATTTATATAAAAGATGATTGAATAGCTACGATCTCCTCAAAAATGTGTTGAATTGGCTACATTGCAGTTGTTTGGTTGCAGTTTTAGAAATTTTTCGGTTGATGGGCTGTGTTTTGGATAACAAAATCTTGATAAATGTCAAAAAAAAAACATGTTGTAAACGGTATAGATTTTCATAAAGATTTTAATTAAAATCTGATAGATTTTGTGCAGGTGTAAATGCGCCATAATCATGAAAACCATTAAAATAAAAAATAAATAAAAAAACAAAATGAAATGAGAATTCACATACGTACACATGTATATATGTATTTATTTTTAAAACAGATAATTTAAAAATTTAGAAAAATCGTCATTTCTGTACCAAAAATCGTCACTAGTGTATTTTGAGAGGTGAAAATAGTCAAAATGCAGAGAAATCGTCAATTCTGGCAACAGTGCCCGAAACCCCATAAACACACTACTGCTTTATTACTTTGTTCTTTCGTGGAAATTCAATATTTTTAGAGATATTTATGAATACTTTGAGAGGTTTTGTTAAAGGTTTAAATTTATTTATTAAGTTATATTATAATAAAATGGAGATATGTGATGACAGCTGACATTGATAAGATATATCGTCAGATAAGAATAACAGATTGTGATCAGTCCTACCAACACATTTTATGGAGGGAAAACAAATATGATCCCATAAAAAATATAAAGTAACAACACTAAAATATTCTTCTTCCATTGAAGACTCGATAATACAACAAACAATAAAAGAAGATTTTTACATGAACGACCTGATCACTGGGGCGGATACCATTCAGCAATGTAAAGTTATTCGTCAAAAAAATCAATTACAGCTATAGAAGAGTTTGTATTCTATTTGCGAAAATGGTTGTCGAACAACAAAGAAATTGTAAATCGAAACGATAATATTGGCAATCATACAATCATTCAGATTGAAGACGATAATACCATAAAAACTCTAGGCCTACAAAAAAATCCAACAAAGGATGATTCCAGTTTAATGTAAATTTCAAAAGTACCGAAAGCATAACGAAAATACAAGCCCTTTCAGAAGTAGTTAAAATATTCGACCCTTTAGGATGGATGTCTCCAGTTACAATACGAGTAAAGTTATTCATTCAAAAGCTATGGTTGAGTCAGGCACCGTGGGAAAAGGTATTACCATACGAATACCAAAAATAATGGGATGAATTTGCAAAATATGTCGTTGTGCTTTAACAAATACGTATTTCTCGATTGGTGGAAACAACGAGAGGAGCTGAAGTAGAAATTCATGGGTTCGCAGATGCTTCGAAAAAATCGTATGCTGCAGTAATTTACATCAAAATAGATACATCTGTTAAATTGCTGACAGCTAAAAGTAGAGAGAATAAAATTAAAAACAAATTCGTAAGGACAAAAGCAAATGAAATAAATACCATGCTCTCGGCGGTAACATGGAATCATATTAACTGCAAAGAAAATCCAGCAAACATTGCTTCCGGAGGTATTGATTCCGCAAAATTATAAAATCCAGTGCTATGGTAGAATGGACTAAAATGGCTACTTAAGAATCTTATATACCCTTACCAAACTGCGTTTATGTAGTATAGAGATACATACATAAGCACAGAGATATGTAGGTACATATTAGTTTTGTGAAAAAATGCATACTTTTTTCTCTAGTGCAATTTGTAGGCTTTTGGCATTATGTTCAATTTGGTGGTTTTTAAATTTTGGTGATTTATTTTATTTTGCTGATTTTTTTAGTTTTGGCGATTTTTTTTTCATATAGGCAATTTTTTGGGTTTTAGTGATTTTTTTCGGTTTTTGGCGTTTTTTTTAATTTTTGGCGATTTTTTTGATTTTGACGATTTGTTTTCATTTAGGCGATTTGTTTTGTTATTTTTTATGTATTTTATTTTTTTTTTAATTTTTTAGGGGAATTTTTTTAGTTTTGACACTTTTTTTCTCGTTTTGGCGATTTTTTTCGGTTTTTTTGGCGTTTTTTTTTTAATTTTGGCAACTTTGTTTCCTTCTGGAAATTTTTTTGATTTTGACAATTTTTTTTCATTTAGGCGATTTTTTTATTTTTTGGCGATTTTTTTTCATATAGGAAATTTTTTTTTCGTTTTAGCGATTTTTTCGGTTTTTGGCGTTTAAATTTCTTTTTGGCAATTTTTTTAGTTTTGACACTTTCTTCTTTCTTTTTGTTCATTTAAGCGATTTTTTTTATATAGGCAATTTATTTTTGTTTTGGCGATTTTTTTCGGTTATTGGCGTTTTTTTAATTTTATCGATTTATTTTCGTTTTGGCGATTTTTTTGATTTTGGCGATTTTTTTCATTTAGGCGATTTTTTTAATTTTTGGCAATTTTTTTCATTTAAGATTTTTCCGCAAAAATCGTCAATTTGCGGATTTTTGTCATTGTTGGAATTTTTGTTTTGTTTTGACACTTTTTTCTCGTTTTGGCGATTTTTTTCGGTTTTTTGCGTTTTTTTAATTTTTGGCGATTTTTTTCGTTTTGACGATTTTTTTGATTTTGCCGATTTTTTTTATATAAGCGATTTTTTTGATTTTTGGCAATTTTTTTTCATATAGGCAATTTTTTCGGTGTTTGGCGTTTTTTTTTAATTTTGGCGGTTTTTGTTTATTTTGGCGATTTTTTTTTTCATTTTGGCGTTTTTTTATTTTGGCGATTTTTTTCATTTCAGAGTTCTTGTTGTACCTTCATAGTGAACTAACGTCATTGCGGAGTTTTTTTTTACATACATACTAAACAAAAAAAATCATATAAAAGAAAATATTCGTAATACATATTATTAACTTTGATAAATAAGCTTTAATTGCTTTGTTAATATTTTTTTGCATAGTCATATATAACAAAAACAAAAAAAAACCGTAATAAAAAAAACAAACAAACAAACAAAAGTGCCCTTGAGGAATACTCTATATGAGTACCTCAGAAACAAATAAATGTGAAGTGAGTTATAACGGCAGAAATGCCTATTCCTATCCATAACGAAGCCCAGCAGCTTAGGAACATTTTTCACAAAAACTGTGCCACTTGTATCATTAAGATAGTGCCCAAACTTATCGATGGACGTGATTTATGTAGATAAATATTATTCTATAATTTTTGTTTCATATAATTCTTCGATAATTGAGACAATTTCGTTATTGTGATTAGTATGACCAGCTGCTTGTGATGCTAACAATAGCCTAAGGCGATCTACCAACTCATTAGGATTATCCCAGTATATATAGTTATCTTTGTTTGGGCTTAGTTTCATCAAACCCTTACCCTTGTAAGGACTTTTTATTGCATGTAGTGATGACGAAGTTGATGAGTTTTTTTCACTTTCTTTCTTAAACAATTTACTGATAATATGCTTATATTTATATACTCTCGTTCCTTTGATTTGTCCATCAGGTCTATAATCTCTTTTGTATGCATTTGTGCTCACTAAAATTTTCTTATATATATCTAATTCATGTTTATCATAATATTTTGGAGTTTTGTGAAACAGTAAAGAAAATAAACCTGGTGTAAAGGCCCATCGTGTTGATTTCCAATCACTATTTTATCTTCAGTAAGTTTAATACTACTATTGCCAAACTTCATTATTTAAACCTTTATGTGGGCCGTATAGAGTATCCAATTCGTTTCTGCTTTCCAAGAGTGCTAGGTCAGTATAACTCTTATTATTATCTGAATTGTCTAGATTTTCCGATTGAGAGTAAAAATCATCGTTGTCATCATCATCATCAGTATCAACATTATCAACCTTGTTTGCGTTTCGATTACTAAGTGAGATATTTTTATTGCATAACGTTTCTTCAACAAGTTTCTTTGGAGTACTTGTCTCTAACTTAACTGATTGTTCGTTGAATGAAAAATTTGAATTTTTATAAACTTTCGTTTTAAATTCATCTCTTTCTGATTTAATACTTTTTTTATTATTTTTAAAACTGTTCACAAATTCTGTTAATGGTTCTATTATTGGTTTAAATGTATCTTTGAATTGCTCATGTGTATCTGCTTCATCAACTTTTATACTACGAAATTTTTTCTTTAAAACATTTCTTGTCTTTATTAGCTCTTTTAAAACTTTTTCATCCATTTTCAACTAGTAGACACCAGATCAGGTATCAGCTATCAGATCAGGTATCAGATCAGCTATCCGATCAGGTATCACTTATCAGATCAGGTATCAGATCAGCTATCAGATCAGGTATCAGGTATCAGATCAGGTATAACATCAGCTATCAGATCAGGTATTGGGGTATCAGATCAGGTATCAGCTATTAGATCTGGTAACAGATCAGCTTTCAGATCAGGTATGGTAAATACTTTAGGAAATAAGTAGATGTACAATGCGCAAGGCCAAATTAAGTACTAATGTTTTACTTTTATGTAGAGTATTTTATATCGTTATAAAATAGTCGAATTGCTTTCTATAGCGACCATTGTTTAAGTCATTATCTTTGCTTATCATCAAAAATCCATATTTATCCTTCCAACACTCTCGACAAATTTCATGAAACTTTTCATAACTCATATCGATGACAACATGATCACTATAAACGTGCTTCATGTTTGTCTCATCTTGTTTAAACATTATAATCACATTTGCATTGTCTCTTATTAAGTGCTTGGGGATTCTCGTATACGTTTGGCACAAGTAGAATGAATCAACATCCTTATGTCGTCCCATGCAAAAATATGCTCGTATATTATTTTGCTTCTCCCATGCAACATCATCAAATATCATAGTAGAATTAGTTCTCGCTTCGTCAGGAGGAATAACTTTTTTATTATCTGTAAATTGTAGTATCCCATCCCTTTAATTGGTGAGATTAATCGCTTTAAGTATTCATAGTTTGAAGGATAAAGGGATTTTGAGTATAAATAGATGTTTTCAAACTTGAGTCCATTAGGACTTTCTAGCATAACATTAGTCTTTCCACAATTTGATGGTCCAACTATTAGAGCACGAATAGAATTTGGTAAGACAGAGCTATGTTTTATTTTAGATCTGATTTTCGTTGAAGCATCAATATTGCGAATCACAATATTTTTATGCTGTTTTACTAATTGCATTCTTATAACTAGTTGCATTTGACAAATGTTACTTTTATTATAGAAGAAAAAATAAAATAAGATGCTTATACATTATAACAAGACGTTTAGTTATAAAAAACCAGCCGTTGGAAAAGGTTTAGTGAATAAAGTAATTAACACTCTGCTTGTTGAATTACACCTCCCTAGATATCAGTTTTGTGGACTCGGAACAAAATTAAAAAAACTTTTAGATCGCGGTGACAACGGAATTAATTTATTAGACGCTGCATGTGAAAATCACGATATTGCTTACTCCAAAACCAATGATTTAAATAGTAGACATCAAGCTGATAAAATTCTTGAAAATAAAGCTTGGGAACGAGTTCTTGCAAACGATAGCAGTCTTGCAGAAAAATCGTTTGCGTATATGGTTACTAACGCAATGAAAGCCAAAAGAAAACTTGGTATGGGATTGAAGAAGGTTGCAAAAAAAAGTGAACAAAATGGAAAAAAGCTGTTCAGTACATCAATTAAAAATGCAACAAAAGTACTGAAGAAGGAAAAACCTCAAGACATTAACTCTGCAATTAGGATTGCACGTAAGGTTATCAACAAGTCGATAAGGGGAAAGAAATCGCAAGTTGTAATACCACGCATAATTAATGTTCCAAAGATTGGTGGCTTCTTACCTTTGGTGCCTATTCTTACTGCTCTGAGTGCAATTGGTAGTCTTTCTACTGGCGGAGCATCTATAGCAAAAGCAATAAATGCTGCAAAGAATTCCAAACAACAACTTGATGAAGCAACTAGACATAATAAAACAATGGAAGCAGTAGCAATGGGGAAAGGTTTTTACCTTAAACCATATAAGAAAGGATATGGATTGGTTTGTCAAGAAAAACAAAAAACCAAATTTTTTCGTAATGCTACCCAATAAACCCCTATCTGATGTTGATTTGAGAAACTTTTCAACAAACATTCCATACTTTAGAGGAGTTTTCATGTTGGATACACTACCAAAACGATCGAGAAAAAGAGAATGCGGAATCATTAATTTGGATTTATCAAGAGGACCTGGAACCCATTGGGTAGCATATTATAAAAACAATGAACATAAAGAATATTTCGACAGTTTTGGAAATTTACAACCTCCATTAGAATTAGTTAAATATCTAGGCAAAAATATAAAATATAATTACAATCAATATCAAGATTATAATTCATTTAAATGTGGACATTTATGTCTTCAATTTCTTTACAAAATAAGTGAAAAGAATAAATAAATAACACAATTTTTTAAATTTTGCTGTTTTATTAATAAAAAAAGTTTATAAAATATAGTTTCTACATATTATTCCCACTGTGGGTATTGAGTATTTGTTAGAAATATACTTATTTCACCAGCAGTGTCCAATTTTAGGGAATTTTCTCCTTGCTTACATATGCAATATATCCCAGATGCTAGTTCTATTATGTCATCATCCGATAGCGTGTTGTACCGATTTGGTAAGAACATTATGTTATTTTCCAGTTCAATTTGAATTGTGGTGCCGTATTTACTTGTCACCCGTTTAGCATTTTTTTACTGTATATTTAGTTGAGTCCTTTAGCTCTTTTATATGGATTAATGTGTTCTTGTTTAAATTGTTGAACTTTGTTATCAAATTTGTTGGATTCATTGTCAAAAATGTTAATTAATTAATTAAATTTAATTTTTAAATATATATTTTTTTCTTCTTCTCTTTTTGACAGATTGCTCAATCTGCTTTTGTAAACTGATGTATTAAATATTTCTATCAATCTTTAAATAGGTAAAAAAATTCTTAAAAGAAAGATCAGTAACGTAGCTATCTCTTTTTCTCATATTGTAATTATATTTTACGTAAATTTTTTGTTTTGTCACTGATAGAATTGTAGTGAAAGAGATAGTTATATATTTTGACGTTCTAAGGTGTAACTGAAACAAAAAATTTCAAAACAAAAGATCATAGAGATAGTTATATTCATGTGCTAAAGTGTAACTGAAACAAAAAATTACAAAACAACAGATTAGAGAGATAGTTATATTAATGTGCTAAAGTGTAACTGAAACAAAAAAAATTTCAAAAGAACTCACAATTTTTTGTAAAATGTTAATTTCACAAGAATATTTTACTATAAATAAGAATGTAAACCTTTCAAGAGTACTAATATAAAAATAGCATGCAAGAAAAAAGTATTCTTTAAAAAATAAAATTAAATAAAAAATAAAAAAAATGAGTCAAGTACGTAAGCGGTTATTTGAATTCCTCCATTCCTTCGAGGACTTATTACTATATGAGCATAAGGAAAGCATACATTTTTTTATTTCAATGCTGACGGAAAATGAGGACTATGGAGTTATAGAGCAGGAGGACTCTGATAGTGGACATTTTGCCAGCTGCCCTTGGTATAGTGAAGGATGTGAAGAAGGCCCAGACACATGTTTGTGTACCATGTTTCACATTAGGAAAAAAATAATTTTTAAAATTATAGATACGTATAAAAATTTAAGTCAAAAAATTAATAAATAAATATAAAATATATATGTATGTGTGTGTATGCTTTTGATTTCTTATTTATTTTAATATAAATATGTTTATATAAACGTACTTTAAAAAATATATTTCAGAACAATCAAGAACGAAAACCTCAAATATATGATTTGGTTTTTGAGTTTGAATACTTGCTCAATTGGAAATTGAAGATTGCATGTGGATTTTCTACAGCTTTTGGGTTTAAACCAATGATATGGTTGAATTATAAAAATAAGCAATACATTGGACTGGATCGAGAAGAGTGGTTACATCTCATGTGCTATAAGGAGTATATTCATGATATGATAATGAAAGTGAGAGGGATGTTGAATATAAGTTTCAATATAAAAGAGGTGTTTGTTTTTTAGTTATCATACAAGGAAACTTTAAAATAAAAATTGATTCTGACTCTTGGAGATCACTAACTCAAATTCGAGTATTTTTTACATCAATTTTATGTTGGAACAACATTCTGAGAAAACAAATCCTTCATTTCTATCATGAATATTATATATCAACCTGCTCCGCTTTAAACAAAACAAAACTTCAAATCAATGAAATACAAGGAATACACGAAAGGGATGTAAAGATTGAATTAACACGACTTTGTTATGAGATTGGAGAAAAAATGCAACACAAGATTGTAACAGATGTGAAAATTCATAAATGTGTGAGTGTATAATATTGTAGACCTTTATTCCCTGCTAGCATTTTTGGAAATTTTTAATTAAATTTGATTCTTTTTTAATATTTTCAAGTGATCAAAAAACAAGAATATGCGCTCGTTTTCTGAGCATAAAAGATAGTTTTGTCGGGAGAAAATGGTGCCCTACATGCGACTCTTCTTGAGGAGTCTTTTATTACCCGCATTTCTGATCAGTTTCGACTCATTTATGACTCATATATTTTAAAATAAATAAATAAATTACTTTTAAAGCATAAGCACGACTCATTTTCGAGTCTTTTTTCAAGCGCGCAAGTGTTTAATCAGTTTTTAATCGTCAAAAGTACTCGAGGAAGACTTAGTTAGGTGATTTTTGATAAAACAATCTTCTTCAGGGTATTATTAAACTAAAAAAAATCATTATTGTTTTAGTTTAATAATACCCTGAAAATGGCCAACAAAGTTGGTCGAAATATCGGAAATAAATAAACA
The DNA here is from genome assembly GCA_905220375.1 of Tachina fera. NCBI lineage: Eukaryota > Metazoa > Arthropoda > Insecta > Diptera > Tachinidae > Tachina > Tachina fera. The sequence continues at coordinate 117,838,485 of LR999963.1, read as the reverse complement.
AAAATTAATAAAAAGTAATTTTATTTATTTATTAAAATGGGCCTCCAGCCCAACACGTACATATGTATACACGCCAGTTGTCAAAATTCATAAATTTTATTTAAGGATGGATAATAAATAAAAAAAACTGTACAAAAAAATATTTGTTTTTAATGCTTTTTGTTTTTATTTATTTTTTATTTTCATATTAGTGTGTTTTATTTAAAAAAACTAAATAACTAGACAATATTTTTTAAATAAAAAATAATTTACAATAGACACAAAGATTTTTACTTAAAACTAAATAATTATAATTAGAGAAATAAATTACATAAGCTTTAATTTGTATACATATTTTACTCATCTTCTTGAAGTTTTTCTATTTCTAATAATAACATATCAAGTTCGTAATCAGGATTTGTTTCATCAATTTCAATATGATGCCATGCATATGTGTTTATACCATCACTTTTGACTTTTCTCTTGTCATCTTGATAACTTAATATTACTTTATGTATTTGCATAGTATATAATTCATGCAACTTAGACTTAAAAGTGAGCATATTATCATAAACATTTGATCTGTTAAATAAACAATCTCTATACGAACTTAGGCTATACTTATCTAAAACACATTTTTTTACTCCTTTAGATTTTTTAATTTCATTTCCATTTTGTACAGTAAAGGAGTACATTTTAGACCGTAGTCCCACGAATTCTTCCATAATCATCCCACAATTCTCATCTTTCATCATACCCAGAACTTTTTTGGTTACGAGTGGAATCCCGTAATCATTTCTGGATAGTCAGAAGTGTCAAATTCATGTTCTATATCATTTTTAATGTCTGCGTAAAAGTCTTCAGTTTGTATTGTGTATATGAATGAGTCAGTATCCATGTAATTTAATTTCAATTTTGACTTGAATTTACGTTGCATGTATCTATAATGAAAATTATACATCTTCCATTTAGAAAGTTCTAGCACACAAAATCCTAAATATATTATTATAACATGTCTTCACTCGATTCATTTGAATCGCTACCATATCTTCTGAAAATATTGCTAAGCTATGAAAATTTGATTTAGATATCCAATTTTGAGCACCCAAGCGGTTTGGGTTTAATGTAGTCCAACTGGTAACAATCCTCACATCTTTCCTTTTGTCCACATTCTCCATGGTTTTCCCATATACTGCGTTGTTGAGCAATTTAAAAATTTTTTTTTCAAAGTTATTTCTAGCTTCGGCTCGGTATTTAGTATTAAGATCTATATAATCTTTCAACCATGGAGACTGCTTAAAAGTTAGAACTCTATGTATTTTTTTGAAAATCAAACCGTTTTCTAGACATTGTTTAAGCACTCTGTAATGAATTATATAAGAATGTTTTGGCGAAAAATCAGTTATTAGTTTTTTATATTTTGATGCTCCAATTTCCTTGTTTTCGGCACAGAAAGGAAGATCGTTATGCATGTTATGTAAATAAGAAGGATATTCTAAATCAACCTCATATACATAACCATCATTTGAATTATCATCTAATTAAAACGGATTAATATTTAGTTCTTCGCCTTTTAACCATCTGTATCGTCCATAAGGAAGATGTTCAGACATGGCCCAACCATACAAATTGTTTGCATCTAAATACATAAGAAATTTGGAAGGTTTATTTTTATCAAAAGTGTCTAAATACTTGTTATTTGCCTTGGAGTATCTTTTACAACATTGGACAATTCCACCTCGTATCCCTCTTTTAAAGAAATTGTGCATGTCGATATCGGTTATTAGCTCTAATTCAATGTTTGTATGCTTAAGCATAGCATCCCAAGATAGCCCCGGGGCAGTATAGTATTGACAGGGGTCCAAGCTTTAAATTTTTTTACAGACATTTCTAAAATTTTCAAAAATATCCGTTAGGAGAAGCACATCTGTTTTCAAATATAATTCTATATAATCTTTCAAAGTTTTGCAGTTAAAAATTGTCAACACTTCATTCGCATGCGCATAGTCTTCAATAGAACATTCTTTGTTATTAAGTTTATTAAAGAAATCTTTTCTAGGTGGAAGTTGTGTTTCATTAAGTTTTTCAAAAGAATCAAGATAATCATAGGGAAAAATTCCTTTCCTCCTTATGAGATTAAATTCTTGGCTTGTTCGAAATTGTGCTCTAATAGTATGAAAATCGTTGACGGTAAGATTATTTGCCAACGATTCCAAACTATCGGCCATAAAACGCATTGTATCAAGAAACCTAAGTTCAAGATCTGTACCATCACTCATATTAATAAATTGAGATAGAGATATATATAACTCTTTATTTAACGGAAGGACTTTTATATATGTCGCAACCCTACTTAATTCTTTCACAAAAAGATTAGAATCATAGGATGAATAGTTATGAAAATAAATTGGAATAAACTTGGGTACTTGATAACTTAGGTTGCATCTGTTATGCGCAGCACCTCGATATTTACCGCTTATATGACAATGATCTTTCACACGATCATTATTTAAGTATTGTCCACATATGTGACAAGTTATCGCATTGTAAAATGTTACATTTTCTTCATCTGTCAAGTTCTCCATTTCAATTGTTTTTGTGAGATAATTGTTATATATATCTTGACAATCTTGATTCAAAAATGTAAAAAATTTTTCAAAAGCATCTTTACCCGTATAAATTCTCAGCTTATCCAATTTATTGTCATGCTTACACTTAATAAAATAGCTGAATGCGCAGGGTACATGTGACTGATTTAATTTAGTTTTACTACTTACACTAAAATCTATCTGTTGCAAAACACATTCAAAATCGGCGTATACAACAAAAGGGACGTCAATTTTTCTATGGTGGCTCTTGAACCGCAGTATGGAGTTTTCTGCTTTTGGCATTGTGGTAACTATTTTACTACATTCCATTTTATGTTTCTCCATAATATTTTCAAGACGGGTGTATTGCAGACAGCTGTTGCAAAATAAGAGTCGTTCGCAATGTGTCGTTGTTTGACTTTTTAGTAGTCTGTAAGACATCAAACACGCGTATTGTATTATTTAATTTTAAATACTTTCCAATATATTACTTACTTTGAAATATCTTTTATAAAAATATAGTGATGCCCATCCACGTTTTCCAATAGCAATAAGTTAACATGCTTAGTCTTCTCATTTTGGGTTATATAAAATGGTCCAATTAGTTCATCACTCTCGTCATCATATCTAAACACATTCACACTAACATCATTCTGTCCCTCAAATTCCTTAATATATTTTAGTGACATCGGAAATGTCAAATTTGAAAAATCAATTGTAGTTCCATCTTGAAGCGAAATTATATTAGCACTAATATCTTCAATGTTATATGAAGAGCATCGATTCGGAAAATTGATAGCCGAGGTACTCATTGCCGCAATTAAGGCCCACTTAAAACAGTAATTATCACTGTTTTCAATGTAAATGCAAGCACTACGACTAGCAAGCTTCTGCGGGGTGCTAATCCAATGAGCTCCTTTTACCAAAGAAGATTTATTAATATTTAGTTCAGCTCAAACTATGCGAACAAGAGTCCATCCGGAATCTCTTTCCTGAAACTCAGACATTTTATTTTGAATTTCTCTGACCTGCTTACAGAAAAATCCATTCACGTTGTCTGCTCTAGTCAACAAGCTCATTTTTGCTGTATGTACTATTATAATTATTTCTAGTTCTTCACCAACAATTTTTAGATATTCTGCAACTATACTTATATTAAATTTTAGAATAGTATGTTGCTTCAAATGGTATTCAAGCTTCTCTATAAAAGTCTACTCATTTTCAACAATAAAATCTTTAAAGAGAAGTTGATCCTTTTTATTTGGTATTCCATAAGAAATAATATTTTTAAATGCTCTTCTGATCTCATACTATTTCATACACTCTCCATCAATGTTGATATTATTTGTTGAGCTACTTCCTAAATCCTGTAAACCTTGCTGCTGTTGTTGTTGTTAAGGGTGATGTATTAGTGTTTGGTGTTGGTCAGTATTTGGATACCAATGTATTGGAGTAGGAAGTTGCTGCAAATTTGGGTACCATTGCATGGGAGTAGCACTTTGCTGCCAATACATTTGTAGTTGTGGTTGCTGTTGTTCTTGATGAGGATATTGCTGATGAGCATATTGCTGATGAGGATATTGCTGATGAGGATATTGCTGATAAGTATATTGTTGATGACGATATTGATGTTGTTGTTGTTGAAGACATTGTAGTTCTTGTTGTTGTTGTTCTTGATTAGGATATTGTTGATAAGGATATTGATGCTGTTGTTGTTGAGGATATTGTAGTTGTTGTTCTTCATGAGGATATTTTTGATAAGGATATTGATATTGTTGATCATATTGCAGTTGCTGAGGATAAGTGAAGCCTGTATTATTCCGTGGTAGTGGTCGTTCTTGACTTGAGTCTCGATTTATTACCACTTGGCTCGCTACACCATGATTTTGGATGTGATCCAAAAAGCATTTTTTGTATTTATATACCTTTTTACACACATTGCACTCATAAGCTAAAGAATTCATTTTCATTTTTTTTTTTATTTTAGTTTATACAATGTTATTATATATATAAATATATATTTAATATTATCATATTTAATATTTTTTATTCAAAAGTCACTTTGATTATTTACGTATTAACAGCGAAATTATTGAGGATTTGAAACTTGTAGAGACAATGCTTTACTTGCTGCTAGAATAGAAAACTTCACAATTTATACAAGTTACGATTAAGTCATATGCACAATGTAAAAGTCAATAGACAGAGACAAATGTCAGCAAGCAGTGAAAATAACAACCAATCTTTGACAATCCTCAATATCACAAACTTCAATTTCTTTACAAAAGAAGTGAAAAGAATGAATAAATACAACACGCATAAATTGTATATTTTATTCATTTCTTCAAACTCTTTACACATAAAAAAATTAAAATCAAACAACAACAAAAACAAAACATTGATATCTCACCAGCATACATAATTACTTTCTAAAATACCCTTCCATGTCCCCAGCTAAAAAAACGAGTATTACAAACAACACAAAGTACACACTATGATATTTTGTGACATCGCAACAGTGTGCCCTAGTGGTAACGTTTATCATTTTCGTTTTGTATTCCATATAAAAAAAAACATAATGTGAAAGGCGTTGCACACATTTTAAAAAATGATTAGAACACAAGAAAATGCCAGATTTGTACTCGGCATTGCACATATACATATACGACTACTTACCCATCTGCCAACACTCAAGTTATTGTAAAAACATGCACACGTATGAGCATAACGTTGGCTCCCATGATCACGCATCTCTAATTCCCTTTGACAATCATAAATATCTTACACTTCATTTTTTTCCAACCTTCAAATAAGTTCATATATTACATACTTCGTTTACCTCTTCAAACTCTTTAAATAAGGAAATAGAAAAATTAAACTAAATAAAACCAACAACAAAAAACATTCATAGATTTCCCACAAGCATATATAATTTCTTTCTAAAGTAATCTTCAATGACCACCAGCTGAAAAAAGAATATTGCAAAAAGACTCACAAACCATATATTTTATTCATGTCTTCGAACTCTATAAACATAGGAAAAAAATAAATAAAAATCAAACTAAATAAAACCAACAACAAAAAACATTCATAGATTTCCACACAATTTCTTTCTCAAGTACCCTTCCGCACCGCTTAACAAACGAAAAAACATACTACGTACAAACAAAAGAATATTACAAAAAACTAAACTATGCACACACGCACACACAATATAAAATCATAAACCTGCTGCAACCGCTTAACAAACGAAAAAACATACTACGTACAAACAAGCCCCACGTGCATACATAATTAACTATGCGCATCGGCGAACGGATATCAAACCATAAAATTAAAACAAACACACATCGGCGGCCGACATCAAACTACCTTTTTCTACGTACAAACCATCCATAACCCTCGTCACTTCGCACCATTGACAGTAATTACCTTAATATGTAAATTTTAGCCCATAAATTACAAAATTTCGATTTTAATTACCCAAATTTGACAATTTTTATTGCTGGGGCGCATATATTCTACTACTACTGACAATCCTCAATATCACACACCTCAATTTCTTTACAAAATAAATGAAAAGCATGAATAAATACAACACGTATAAATTGTATATTTTATTAATTTCTTCAAAATCTTTACACATAAAAAAATTAAAATCAAACAAAAACAAAACATTGATATCTCATCTGCATACATAATTACTTTCTAAGCTACCCTTTCATGCCCGCAGCTAAAATGAATATTACAAACAAAAAAGTAATGCCCATTTTACACTATGATATTTTCTGACATCGCAACAGTATGCACTAGTGGTAACGTTTATCATTTCCGAGTTTTTATTTACTTTTCACATAAAAAACAACTCTTCGACGTGGAAAATGTTTTCGTGCTTGCTTATGTAGTTCATTTATTAAATTTCTTTTTGAAGTCATTATTTAACGTATTTAGAATTTGACGGGATAAATTGAGTTCAGTGCGAGTTCATTTAAGTACTGTTGACCATCATATTTCTTATATACCCGTAGATTAACTCATTTATCTTTCTAATTTCTTTTTCAAAGAATAATTTCATACTTGAAATTGTTTTCCTAATTTCATTTAGTTTCTGACTTAAAATTATATTGATTTCATCTCGTACCTCTTCAATTTGACTTTGCAGAAACAATTTATTAACAACGTCATTTTCCTCCAAAGCTTTTGCCACATTTTTGATTCTTTTGTTTTAAACGTCAATGTTATTAGTTGTATCCATAACGAAGCCCAGCCGCTAAGGAACATTTTTCACAAAAACTGTGCCACTTGTATCATTAAGATAGTGCCCAAACTTATCGATGGACGTGATTTATGTAGATAAATATTATTCTATAATTTTTGTTTCATATAATTCTTCACAGTTCTCGTGGTACCTTCATAGCGAACAGTCGATTAGCGGAGTTTTTTCTTACATACAAACAAAAAAAAATTATACAAAAAATTATTCGTAGTACATATTATTCGTAATAGGTACATACTGACTTTAATAAATAAGCTTTATTGCTTTGATAATATTTTTTACATAGTGGAAATAACAAAAACAAAAAAAAACCGAAAACAAAAAAAAAAACACAAACAGTGACATTGAGGAATACTCTATAGGAGTAACTCAAAAACAAATAAACAATCATAAATTATAAAAACAAAAAAACCGTAAGCAAAAAAAAACACAAAAGTGCCCTTGAGGAATACTCTATATGAGTACCTCAAATACAAAAAATTATGAAGTGAGTTCTAACGGCAGAAACGCCTATTTTACTGTGAGTTCTGAAGCTCTTAATGAAAAAAATAGTAATAATAAATCTAATGAAAGCATTTTTTTAACGGCAAAACCAATTTTTTGTCAGCGATCAACTTCGCTTTGTCCAATGCTAAATAGTGATTCATTAACATTACAGTTGCCTAGTACTTCTTCATATAAGTCAGTAATATCATCCCCTTCAGGCTCGTATTCGTCACTTAACAAAGTTATTACTACAGATAACAGTATTTCAAAACCCAAGGTGCAAGTCGGTATGGACAGATATATAACCGTGGTAAAGCGTGGGCGAAGCCCGAATTCTTAAAAAATTTCATCCGCTCCAAAGATGTCTAGAGATAACAGCGCATCCTCAACTAATCGCCAAAACAGTTTTAAAATTTTGCAAGATGAGAACGACAAACCCGATGTATCCTCGAATAAAACATCCAAGCCGCCACCAATCTACTTGAGAGAGAAAAATTCAAATGCCCTTATTAAAAAATTAATTTCGGTCATTGGTGAAAATAAATTCCACATTGTCCCAATAAAACGTGGCAACATCGATGAAACGAAAATTCAAATTTATGATGAAAAGGATTTCCGCAAAATGGTTTCTGAATTTGAAACAAATAAAACAAGCTTCTACACATACCAGCTTAAGAGCGCTAAAGGCCTGCAAATCGTACTGAAGGGCATAGATTCTTATGTTGTCCCTGAAGAAATAAAAGATGCACTTGTCCTCCAGGGATTTAAGGTAAAGAATGTATCAAACATATTTAACAAAGAAAAAGTACCCCAACCCCTATTTCGTGTTGAACTGGAGCCAAATGATATACAGTTGAAAAAAAACGAGACTCATCCTATTTATAGCCTTAAATACCTTTTATACAGAAAAATCACAGTTGAAGAGCCAAATAAGCGTGCAGGTCCCGTGCAGTGTCATAATTGCATAGAATATGGCAATACAAAAGCTTACTGCAATTTACCTACAGTGTGTGTTATCTGCGGTGAATTGCACGGTACTGCAAGTTGTACCAAACCAAAAGATCAAGCGGAAAAAAATGCAGTAATTGTGGAGGTAATCACACTGCTAACTACAGAGGATGTCCTGTGTACTCTTTTGTCAAGCAGGCTATGGTGCAAAAACCTAAATTAGCTCCAGCTCAACCATTAAACGCGTACTCCGCCACTTTTGCTCCAGTGAGCCAACCAGTTACTTCACGTGTATCGTATGCCGATGCTGCTAAGGCTAGTTCTATTCCCACACCAAATGTTTCACCGTTAAATAATTCAACGAATGCAAATTCAAGCTTTAACTTTAGTCGCCTTGAAGCTACTATTGAGAATCTGGTGCTAACTATAAACAACTTTAAAACAAAAATGACTACCATGATGCAAGAAATGTTGAGAATGCAGAATACTCTGCTTCAAGCATTAATTAACAAGCCATGAACACGTTAAAAATATGTTTCTGGAACGCAAACGGCATTCGCCAACATAAAAATGAACTTGAGCACTTCCTTACGGAAAAAAATATTGATATAATGTTGGTCTCTGAGACTCATTTGACTTCTAGAAGCCTCTTTAAAATGAATGGCTACACTTCATATGACACAAAGGACCCTAGAGGGAAAGCATGCGGTGGATCAGCAATTCTAATAAAGTCAAGACTCAAGCACTATATTCTTGACAACATTTGTGAAGAACATCTACAAGCAACAAATATCTGCATTGAAAATTTTTGTACAAATTTCGTGATATCTTCAATTTACTCTCCTCCCAGATTTTCAATCACTGAGGACCAATACGAGAAGTTCTACAAATCTCTTGGACCTTGTTTCGTTCGCCTAGAGGTAGGGCGTTGTTCAACACAATTTCAAAAATGGGTTTGGATGTTATTTCAAGTGGGGAGCCTACTTACTGGCCTACTGACGTGAGAAAAATTCCGGATGTTATAGATTTCGGCGTCATAAAAAGTATTTCTAGGGAATTAATTCACGTTGAAGCTTCCCTAGATCTGTCGTCTGATCACTCTCCCACGATCGTTACAATCTGTAGCCCACTGAGAAGCGCTTTACCTCACCCATATGTCAAGATGATAAATCGTGTTAATTGGCTGGGATTCAAAAAATATCTTAGTAGTCATTGCACAGAAAATATTACGCTAAGAACACCCAATGATATTGAATCGAACATTACAAATCTTAACGAGAATATTAAACAAGCTTCTGAACATGCCACTACCTCCCATCCGTATACTGGGTTCAATAAAATTTATTCTACAGACGTTGAACATCTCGTACGTGAAAAAAGAAGAGTTAGAAGGGAATGGCAACAGCACAGATCACCTCAACACAAAATCAGATTTAAAGAGTGCACTAAACGACTCCAAGAGTTGCTTGCATCTGAAAAAACTGCATCTTTCAAAAATTATCTGGAAGGCCTTGATGTCACACCAGCATCTAATTACTCTTTGTGGCGCGCTGCTAAAAAGCTTAAAACACCCGTTGAGTTTAAGCCACCTCTGCGCACATCTACCGGAGGTTGGGCAAGAAGCGATACTGAAAAAGGTAACATATTTGCTGAGCATTTAAAATCCGTATTTACACCAAATACATGTACCGGTGTTGCTGATTTGCCGAGTGTAGTTGCTCTACCCCCACGACCCTTAAAATTTACGATGTGTGATGTACAAAAACTAATTGCCGAACTCAACCCGAAAAAAGCTCCCGGTATGGATGGAATTAGTAACCAGATGCTGATTAAGTTACCTCGTACTGCAATTAGAATCCTGTTATTCATTTTTAATGCCATTTTACGACTGGAGTATTATCCAGACTGCTGGAAGCTTGCCAAGGTTAAAATGATTTCAAAGCCAGGTAAAGATCTTTCCAAGGCTGAGTCATATAGGCCAATAAGTTTACTGTCAACAATGTCAAAGCTTTTTGAAAAGCTAATCATGACAAAATTGTCTGCAATTTTAACTGATAATGGGTGCATCCCTGACCATCAATTAGGTTTTAGAAGCCAGCATAGCACCATTGAGCAAACGCATAGATTGGTTCAATTTATCAGAAAAACATTTGAGGAAAAGAAGTATTGTTCTGCCGTGTTTATTGATGTTTCTCAGGCATTTGATAAAGTGTGGCATGAAGGCCTGATTTTGAAATTGAAGACATATTTACCAATAAACATTCTAAATCTTTTGGAAAGTTACATTGTAGCACGAAAATTTACAGTTGTGGAAGGACACTTTATGAGTATGCCTGAAACTATCTCATCCGGTGTGCCACAGGGGAGTATACTGGGGCCATTTTTATATTTGATTTATACTTGTGATATGCCTGTGAGCAGTAGTATCCACACTTCTACATTTGCCGACGATACCGCCTGTCTTAGTATGCACGAAAACCCTGATGAGGCATCCCGAAAACTCCAGGAACACATTAGCGAGATAGAACTATGGTTAAACTTATGGAGAATTAAGGTAAATGAACAAAAGTGTGTCCATATAACATTTACCTTACGAAGAGATACTTGTTCCCCCATTCGGATTAATAATCAAATTGTTCCTCAACATTCACATGTAAAATATCTTGGTATACACCTCGATCGACGGCTTACATGGAAACATCACATTGACTATAAGTTAACTCAAATGAAACTAAAATTAACTCAGGTACATTGGCTGATTGGCAGAAATTCAACACTCAGCCTAGACTGCAAACTTTTAATATACAAGTCGCTTTTAAAGCCAATATGGTGTTACGGTATCCAGTTATGGGACACTGCTTCTGCTTCCAATGTGGAGAGAATTCAACGAAGACAAAACAAAATTTTAAGGTTAATAACATCTGCTTCATGGTACATTAAGAATTCAAATATACATCGTGATTTAAATATGCCACTAGTGACTGAAGAAATTGCAAAATACGCAGGCAAATATCTAACTAAACTCGTGTCACATCCTAATCCGCTTGCTCGTAACATCTTGAATTTTACTGGACACATCCGCTTAAAAAAGAGAGATACAAGGGCTCTAATACTAAACACTCCGAATGAAGTTGCTTGAAAAAAAATTTTTTTTTTTGCTTATCACCACTTATGTATTATTTACAACTATCACTTAGTTATGTCTGGCATTGATCGGGCCTATTAATTATATGTTAGATTTAAGATTTGAATACTTATTGTTAGTTCATATATGAAGATACAATAAATAAAAAAACATGCATTAAAAAAAAAATATATAATTCTTCGATAATTGAGACAATTTCGTTATTGTGATTAGTATGACCAGCTGCTTGTGATGCTAACAATAGCCTAAGGCGATCTACCAACTCATTAGGATTATCCCAGTATATATAGTTATCTTTGTATGGGCTTAGTTTCATCAAACCCTTACCCTTGTAAGGACTTTTTATTGCATGTAGTGATGACGAAGTTGATGAGTTTTTTTCACTTTCTTTCTTAAACAATTTACTGATAATATGCTTATTTTTATATACTCTCGTTCCTTTGATTTGTCCATCAGGTCTATAATCTCTTTTGTATGCATTTGTGCTCACTAAAATTTTCTTATATATATCTAATTCATGTTTATCATAATATTTTGGAGTTTTGTGAAACAGTAAAGAAAATAAACCTGGTGTAAAGGCCCATAGTTGATTTCCAATCACTATTTTATCATCAGTAAGCTTAATACTACTATTGCCAAACTTCATTATTTAAACCTTTATGTGGGCCGTATAGAGTATCTAATTCGTTTCTGTTTTCCAAGAGTGCTAGGTCAGTATAACTCTTATTATTATCTGAATTGTCTAGATTTTCCGATTGAGAGTAAAAATCATCGTTGTCATCATCATCATCAGTATCAACATTATCAACCTTGTTTGCGTTTCGATTACTAAGTGAGATATTTTTATTGCATAACGTTTCTTCAACAAGTTTCTTTGGAGTACTTGTCTCTAACTTAACTGATTGTTCGTTGAATGAAAAATTTGAATTTTTATAAACTTTCGTTTTAAATTCATCTCTTTCTGATTTAATACTTTTTTTATTATTTTTAAAACTGTTCACAAATTCTGTTAATGGTTCTATTATTGGTTTAAATGTATCTTTGAATTGCTCATGTGTATCTGCTTCATCAACTTTTATACTACGAAATTTTTTCTTTAAAACATTTCTTGTCTTTATTAGCTCTTTTAAAACTTTTTCATCCATTTTCAACTAGTAGACACCAGATCAGGTATCAGCTATCAGATCAGGTATCAGATCAGCTATCCGATCAGGTATCACTTATCAGATCAGGTATCAGATCAGCTATCAGATCAGGTATCAGGTATCAGATCAGGTATAACATCAGCTATCAGATCAGGTATTGGGGTATCAGATCAGGTATCAGCTATTAGATCTGGTAACAGATCAGCTTTCAGATCAGGTATGGTAAATACTTTAGGAAATAAGTAGATGTACAATGCGCAAGGCCAAATTAAGTACTAATGTTTTACTTTTATGTAGAGTATTTTATATCGTTATAAAATAGTCGAATTGCTTTCTATAGCGACCATTGTTTAAGTCATTATCTTTGCTTATCATCAAAAATCCATATTTATCCTTCCAACACTCTCGACAAATTTCATGAAACTTTTCATAACTCATATCGCTGACAACATGATCACTATAAACGTGCTTCATGTTTGTCTCATCTTGTTTAAACATTATAATCACATTTGCATTGTCTCTTATTAAGTGCTTGGGGATTCTCGTATACGTTTGGCACAAGTAGAATGAATCAACATCCTTATGTCGTCCCATGCAAAAATATGCTCGTATATTATTTTGCTTCTCCCATGCAACATCATCAAATATCATAATAGAATTAGTTTTCGCTTCGTCAGGAGGAATAACTTTTTCATTATCTGTAAATTGTAGTATCCCATCCCTTTAATTGGTGAGATTAATCGCTTTAAGTATTCATATTTTGAAGGATAAAGGGATTTTGAGTATAAATAGATGTTTTCAAACTTTAGTCCATTAGGACTTTCTAGCAAGCTAATCATAACATTAGTCTTTCCACAATTTGATGGTCCAACTATTAGAGCACGAATAGAATTTGGTAAGACAGAGCTATGTTTTATTTTAGATCTGATTTTCGTTGAAGCATCAATATTGCGAATCACAATATTTTTATGCTGTTTTACTAATTGCATTCTTATAACTAGTTGCATTTGACAAATGTTACTTTTATTATAGAAGAAAAAATAAAATAAGATGCTTATACATTATAACAAGACGTTTAGTTATAAAAAACCAGCCGTTGGAAAAGGTTTAGTGAATAAAGTAATTAACACTCTGCTTGTTGAATTACACCTCCCTAGATATCAGTTTTGTGGACTCGGAACAAAATTAAAAAAACGTTTAGATCGCGGTGAGAACGGAATTAATTTATTAGACGCTGCATGTAAAAATCACGATATTGCTTATTCCAAAACCAATGATTTACATAGTAGACATCAAGCTGATAAAATTCTTGAAAATAAAGCTTGGGAACGAGTTCTTGCAAACGATAGCAGTCTTGCAGAAAAATCGTTTGCGTATATGGTTACTAACGCAATGAAAGCCAAAAGAAAACTTGGTATGGGATTGAAGAAGGTTGCAAAAAAAAGTGAACAAAATGGAAAAAAGCTGTTCAGTACATCAATTAAAAATGCAACAAAAGTACTGAAGAAGGAAAAACCTCAAGACATTAACTCTGCAATTAGGATTGCACGTAAGGTTATCAACAAGTCGATAAGGGGAAAGAAATCGCAAGTTGTAATACCACGCATAATTAATGTTCCAAAGATTGGTGGCTTCTTACCTTTGGTGCCTATTCTTACTGCTCTGAGTGCAATTGGTAGTCTTTCTACTGGCGGAGCATCTATAGCAAAAGCAATAAATGCTGCAAAGAATTCCAAACAACAACTTGATGAAGCAACTAGACATAATAAAACAATGGAAGCAGTAGCAATGGGGAAAGGTTTTTACCTTAAACCATATAAGAAAGGATATGGATTGGTTTGTCAAGAAAAACAAAAAACCAAATTTTTTCGTAATGCTACCCAATAAACCCCTATCTGATGTTGATTTGAGAAACTTTTCAACAAACATTCCATACTTTAGAGGAGTTTTCATGTTGGATACACTACCAAAACGATCGAGAAAAAGAGAATGCGGAATCATTAATTTGGATTTATCAAGAGGACCTGGAACCCATTGGGTAGCATATTATAATTTATTTATTTATTAAACATATTAATGCAAAGTAAATTTGCATAATATGGTGTTGCACAAATATGGGCGGAGTAACGTAGACCATATGCCCAAGATGGTATTAACAGTATTTTATAAGGTTTTGTGACTGACTGTACACGACCTATGCCTTCACATGGGAAGTAAGCAACGTGGTTGTTAAAGAAATTCCACAAAAAACCGCAAGATTACACGGTTATCCGGGCAGATCAGTCAACCAGTGCGAGCGAGCCGAAAAACTCTCGAAGGCCAAACAACACACACAAGCCTGACCGCACTTAAGAAATAATTACGATGACGCGAGAGATGTTCCCCGACCCAGAGCTGCTTAACGACTGGGTAGCATATTATAAAAACAATGAACATAAAGAATATTTCGACAGTTTTAGAAATTTACAACCTCCATTAGAATTAGTTAAATATCTAGGCAAAAATATAAAATATAATTACAATCAATATCAAGATTATAATTCATTTAAATGTGGACATTTATGTCTTCATTTTCTTTACAAAATAAGTGAAAAGAATAAATAAATAACACACACAAACAATTTTTTAAATTTTGCTGTTTTATTAATAAAAAAAGTTTATAAAATATAGTTTCTACATATTATTCCCACTGTGGGTATTGAGTATTTGTTAGAAATATACTTATTTCACCAGCAGTGTCCAATTTTAGGGAATTTTCTCCTTGCTTACATATGCAATATATCCCAGATGCTAGTTCTATTATGTCATCATCCGATAGCGTGTTGTACCGATTTGGTAAGAACATTATGTTATTTTCCAGTTCAATTTGAATTGTGGTGCCGTATTTACTTGTCACCCGTTTAGCATTTTTTTACTGTATATTTAGTTGAGTCCTTTAGCTCTTTTATATGGATTAATGTGTTCTTGTTTAAATTGTTGAACTTTGTTATCAAATTTGTTGTCAAAAATGTTAATTAATTAATTAAATTTAATTTTTAAATATATATTTTTTTCTTCTTCTCTTTTTGACAGATTGCTCAATCTGCTTTTGTAAGCTGATGTATTAAATATTTCTATCAATCTTTAAATAGGTAAAAAAATTCTTAAAAGAAAGATCAGTAACGTAGCTATCTCTTTGTAATTATATTTTACGTAAATTTTTTGTTTTGTCACTGATAGAATTGTAGTAAAAGAGATAGTTATATATTTTGACGTTCTAAGGTGTAACTGAAACAAAAAATTTCAAAACAAAAGATCATAGAGATAGTTATATTCATGTGCTAAAGTGTAACTGAAACAAAAAATTACAAAACAACAGATTAGAGAGATAGTTATATTAATGTGCTAAAGTGTAACTGAAACAAAAAAATTTCAAAAGAACTCACAATTTTTTGTAAAATGTTAATTTCACAAGAATATTTTACTATAAATAAGAATGTAAACCTTTCAAGAGTACTAATATAAAAATAGCATGCAAGAAAAAAGTATTCTTTAAAAAAGAAAATTAAATAAAAAATAAAAAAATGAGTGAAGTACGTAAGCGGTTATTTGAATTCCTCCATTCGTTTGAGGACTTATTACTATATGAGCATAAGGAAAGCATACATTTTTTTATTTCAATGCTGACGGAAAATGAGGACTATGGAGTTATAGAGCAGGAGGACTCTGATAGTGGACATTTTGCCAGCTGCCCTTGGTATAGTGAAGGATGTGAAGAAGGCCCAGACACATGTCGGTGTACCATGTTTCACATTAGGAAAAAAATAATTTTTAAAATTATAGATACGTATAAAAATTTAAGTCAAAAAATTAATAAATAAATATAAAATATATATGTATGTGTGTGTATGCTTTTGATTTCTTATTTATTTTAATATAAATATGTATATATAAACGTACTTTAAAAAATATATTTCAGAACAATCAAGAACGAAAACCTCAAATATATGATTTGGTTTTTGAGTTTGAATACTTGCTCAATTGGAAATTGAAGATTGCATGTGGATTTTCTACAGCTTTTGGGTTTAAACCAATGATATGGTTGAATTATAAAAATAAGCAATACATTGGACTGGATCGAGAAGAGTGGTTACATCTCATGTGCTATAAGGAGTATATTCATGATATGCTTAATCGTCGGGATTTTTTAAACTCTATAAATATAATTGATAATGAAAGTGAGAGGGATGTTGAATATAAGTTTCAATATAAAAGAGGTGTTTGTTTTTTAGTTATCATACAAGGAAACTTTAAAATAAAAAATGATTCTGACTCTTGGAGATCACTAACTCAAATTCGAGTATTTTTTACATCAATTTTATGTTGGAACAACATTCTGAGAAAACAAATCCTTCATTTCTATCATGAATATTATATATCAACCTGCTCCGCTTTAAACAAAACAAAACTTCAAATCAATGAAATACAAGGAATACACGAAAGGGATGTAAAGATTGAATTAACACGACTTTGTTATGAGATTGGAGAAAAAATGCAACACAAGATTGTAACAGATGTGAAAATTCATAAATGTGTGAGTGTATAATATTGTAGACCTTTATTCCCTGCTAGCATTTTTGGAAATTTTTAATTAAATTTGATTCTTTTTTAATACTTTCAAGTGATCAAAAAACAAGAATATGCGCTCGTTTTCTGAGCATAAAAGATAGTTTTGTCGGGAGAAAATGGTACCCTACATGCGACTCTTCTTGAGGAGTCTTTTATTACCCGCATTTCTGATCAGTTTCGAGTCATTTATGACTCATATATTTTAAAATAAATAAATAAATTACTTTTAAAGCATAAGCACGACTCATTTTCGAGTCTTTTTTCAAGCGCGCAAGTGTTTAATCAGTTTTTAATCGTCAAAAGTACTCGAGGAAGACTTAGTTAGGTGATTTTTGATAAAACAATCTTCCAAATGCTAGCAGGGTTGTAACAACTGGCGTGTATACATATGTACGTGTTCGGCTTGAGGTCCGTTTTAATAAATAAATAAAATTACTTTTTATTAATTTTTGTTTATTTATTTCCGATATTTCGACCAACTTTGTTGGCCATCTTCAGGGTATTATTAAACTAAAAAAAATCATTATTGTTTTAGTTTAATAATACCCTGAAAATGGCCAACAAAGTTGGTCGAAATATCGGAAATAAATAAACAAAAATTAATAAAAAGTAATTTTATTTATTTATTAAAATGGGCCTCAAGCCCAACACGTACATATGTATACACGCCAGTTGTCAAAATTCATAAATTTTATTTAAGGATGGATAATAAATAAAAAAACTGTACAAAAAAATATTTGTTTTTAATGTTTTTTGTTTTTATTTATTTTTTATTTTCATATTAGTGTGTTTTATTTAAAAAACTAAATAACTAGACAATATTTTTTAAATAAAAAATAATTTACAATAGACACAAAGATTTTTACTTAAAACTAAATAATTATAATTAGAGAAATAAATTACAGAAGCTTTAATTTGTATACATATTTTACTCATCTTCTTGAAGTTTTTCTATTTCTAATAATAACATATCAAGTTCGTAATCAGGATTTGTTTCATCAATTTCAATATGATGCCATGCATATGTGTTTATACCATCACTTTTGACTTTTCTCTTGTCATCTTGATAACTTAATATTACTTTATGTATTTGCATAGTATATAATTCATGCAACTTAGACTTAAAAGTGAGCATATTATCATAAACATTTGATCTGTTAAATAAACAATCTCTATGCGAACTTAGGCTATACTTATCTAAAACACATTTTTTTACTCCTTTAGATTTTTTAATTTCATTTAGATTTTGTACAGTAAAGGAGTACATTTTAGACCGTAGTCCCACGAATTCTTCCATAATCATCCCACAATTCTCATCTTTCATCATACCCAGAACTTTTTTGGTTACGAGTGGAATCCCGTAATCATTTCTGGATAGTCAGAAGTGTCAAATTCATGTTCTATATCATTTTTAATGTCTGCGTAAAAGTCTTCAGTTTGTATTGTGTATATGAATGAGTCAGTATCCATGTAATTTAATTTCAATTTTGACTTGAATTTAGGTTGCATGTATCTATAATGAAAATTATACATCTTAGATTTAGAAAGTTCTAGCACACAAAATCCTAAATATATTGGCTTATTATAACATGTCTTCACTCGATTCATTTGAATCGCTACCATATCTTCTGAAAATATTGCTAAGCTATGAAAATTTGATTTAGATATCCAATTTTGAGCACCCAAGCGGTTTCGGTTTAATGTAGTCCAACTGGTAACAATCCTCACATCTTTCCTTTTGTCCACATTCTCCATGGTTTTCCCATATACTGCGTTGTTGAGCAATTTAAAAAATTTTTTTTCAAAGTTATTTCTAGCTTCGGCTCGGTATTTAGTATTAAGATCTATATAATCTTTCAAACATGGAGACTGCTTAAAAGTTAGAACTCTATGTATTTTTTTGAAAATCAAACCGTTTTCTAGACATTGTTTAAGCACTCTGTAATGAATTATATAAGAATGTTTTGGCGAAAAATCAGTTATTAGTTTTTTATATTTTGATGCTCCAATTTCCTTGTTTTCGGCACAGAAAGGAAGATCGTTATGCATGTTATGTAAATAAGAAGGATATTCTAAATCAACCTCATATACATAACCATCATTTGAATTATCATCTATTTACAACGGATTAATATTTAGTTCTTCGCCTTTTAACCATCTGAATCCTCCATAAGGAAGATGTTCAGACATGGCCCAACCATACAAATTGTTTGCATCTAAATACATAAGAAATTTGGAAGGTTTATTTTTATCAAAAGTGACTAAATACTTGTTATTTGCCTTGGAGTATCTTTTACAACATTGGACAATTCCACCTCGTATCCCTCTTTTAAAGAAATTGTGCATGTCGATATCGGTTATTAGCTCTAATTCAATGTTTGTATGCTTAAGCATAGCATCCCAAGATAGCCCCGGGGCAGTATAGTATTGACAGGGGTCCAAGCTTTAAATTTTTTTACAGACATTTCTAAAATTTTCAAAAATATCCGTTAGGAGAAGCACATCTGTTTTCAAATATAATTCTATATAATCTTTCAAAGTTTTGCAGTTAAAAATTGTCAACACTTCATTCGCATGCGCATAGTCTTCAATAGAACATTCTTTGTTATTAAGTTTATTAAAGAAATCTTTTCTAGGTGGAAGTTGTGTTTCATTAAGTTTTTCAAAAGAATCAAGATAATCATAGGGAAAAATTCCTTTCCTCCTTATGAGATTAAATTCTTGGCTTGTTCGAAATTGTGCTCTAATAGTATGAAAATCGTTGACGGTAAGATTATTTGCCAACGATTCCAAACTATCGGCCATAAAACGCATTGTATCAAGAAACCTAAGTTCAAGATCTGTACCATCACTCATATTAATAAATTGAGATAGAGATATATATAACTCTTTATTTAACGGAAGGACTTTTATATATGTCGCAACCCTACTTAATTCTTTCACAAAAAGATTAGAATCATAGGATGAATAGTTATGAAAATAAATTGGAATAAACTTGGGTACTTGATAACTTAGGTTGCATCTGTTATGCGCAGCACCTCGATATTTACCGCTTATATGACAATGATCTTTCACACGATCATTATTTAAGTATTGTCCACATATGTGACAAGTTATCGCATTGTAAAATGTTACATTTTCTTCATCTGTCAAGTTCTCCATTTCAATTGTTTTTGTGAGATAATTGTTATATATATCTTGACAATCTTGATTCAAAAATGTAAAAAATTTTTCAAAAGCATCTTTACCCGTATAAATTCTCAGCTTATCCAATTTATTGTCATGCTTACACTTAATAAAATAGCTGAATGCGCAGGGTACATGTGACTGATTTAATCTAGTTTTACTACTTACACTAAAATCTATCTGTTGCAAAACACATTCAAAATCGGCGTATACAACAAAAGGGACGTCAATTTTTCTATGGTGGCTCTTGAACCGCAGTATGGAGTCTTCTGCTTTTGACATTGTGTTAACTATTTTACTACATTCCATTTTATGTTTCTCCATAATATTTTCAAGACGGGTGTATTGCAGACAGCTGTTGCAAAATAAGAGTCGTTCGCAATGTGTCGTTGTTTGACTTTTTAGTAGTCTGTAAGACATCAAACACGCGTATTGTATTATTTAATTTTAAATACTTTCCAATATATTACTTACTTTGAAATATCTTTTATAAAAATATAGTGATGCCCATCCAAGTTTTCTAATAGCAATAAGTTAACATGCTTGGTCTTCTCATTTTGGGTTACATAAAATGGTCCAATTAGTTCATCACTCTCGTCGTCATATCCAAACACATTCACACTAACATCATTCTGTCCCTCAAATTCCTTAATATATTTTAGTGACATCGGAAATGTCAAATTTGAAAAATCAATTGTAGTTCCATCTTGAAGCGAAATTATATTAGCACTAATATCTTCAATGTTATATGAAGAGCATCGATTCGGAAAATTGATAGCCGAGGTACTCATTGCCGCAATTAAGGCCCACTTAAAACAGTAATTATCACTGTTTTCAATGTAAATGCAAGCACTACGACTAGCAAGCTTCTGCGGGGTGCTAATCCAATGAGCTCCTTTTACCAAAGAAGATTTATTAATATTTAGTTCAGCTCAAACTATGCGAACAAGAGTCCATCCGGAATCTCTTTCCTGAAACTCAGACATTTTATTTTGAATTTCTCTGACCTGCTTACAGAAAAATCCATTCACGTTGTCTGCTCTAGTCAACAAGCTCATTTTTGCTGTATGTACTATTATAATTATTTCTAGTTCTTCACCAACAATTTTTAGATATTCTGCAACTATACTTATATTAAATTTTAGAATAGTATGTTGCTTCAAATGGTATTCAAGCTTCTCTATAAAAGTCTACTCATTTTCAACAATAAAATCTTTAAAGAGAAGTTGATCCTTTTTATTTGGTATTCCATAAGAAATAATATTTTTAAATGCTCTTCTGATCTCATAATATTTCATACACTCTCCATCAATGTTGATATTATTTGTTGAGCTACTTCCTAAATCCTGTAAACCTTGCTGCTGTTGTTGTTGTTAAGGGTGATGTATTAGTGTTTGGTGTTGGTCATTATTTGGATACCAATGTATTGGAGTAGGAAGTTGCTGCAAATTTGGGTACCATTGCATGGGAGTAGCACTTTGCTGCCAATACATTTGTAGTTGTGGTTGCTGTTGTTCTTGATGAGGATATTGCTGATGAGGATATTGCTGATGAGGATATTGCTGATATGTATATTGTTGATGACGATATTGATGTTGTTGTTGTTGAAGACATTGTAGTTCTTGTTGTTGTTGTTCTTGATTAGGATATTGCTGATAAGGATATTGATGCTGTTGTTGTTGAGGATATTGTAGTTGTTGTTCTTCATGAGGATATTTTTGATAAGGATATTGATATTGTTGATCATATTGCAGTTGCTGAGGATAACTGAAGCCTGTATTATTCCGCGGTAGTGGTCGTTCTTGACTTGAGTCTCGATTTATTACCACTTGGCTCGCTACACCATGATTTTGGATGTGATCCAAAAAGCATTTTTTGTATTTATATACCTTTTTACACACATTGCACTCATAAGCTAAAGAATTCATTTTCATTTTTTTTTATTTTAGTTCATACAATATTATTATATATATATATATATATTTATGTTGGAAATAATATTTCATATAATTTATATTTGCTTTCCCCACCTGTGCATATTTTTCTTACAACTACTTGTTATTCTGTTTTAAAAATAATCGTAGTATCATTTTGAATTTCATTCTAATAATTTGTAAAACTTTATAATATTTTTCTGTTCTAAATAAATCTTTGAATTAACAGGTTATGGGCCCAGAGCTCGTATAAAATAAAAAAAAATTTCAAGGAATAGTTTGTGTTAGTCACATTGTTTGGTGTTAGTCGCAATACTCAATTGGATTAAAAATGAATTCCCTTTATCAAATTGATAAATTAAACGAAGAAAACTATGACACTTGGTGTGTCCAGATGCAGTGCGTTCTCAGACATTCGGAACTATGGAGTGTAGCTAATGGAAGCAGCAAAAAGCCAAAAGCTGCAGCAGAAGCTTTGATATGGGAACAACAAAACGAAAAAGCTTTAACCACCATTATGCTTTCAGTCAAACCATCTCAACTAAGCTATTTAAAAAATTGTGAAACAGCTGCTGATGCATGGAATAAATTGGCTGGTGTTTATAAACCAAGTGGACCACTAAGAAAGGTCAGTCTTTATAAAAAATTGTTAGCACTTCGTATGTCGGAAGCTGTTAATATGATGCAGTATCTAAATTTTTTTGTTGAAATTGCTGAAAAACTAAGCGAAGTAAATATTACTCTGGGTGATGAGCTACTAGCAATAATTTTGCTCTCAAGTCTCCCTAAAGATTTCGAAAACTTCGTCATAGCTATCGAAACGAGGGACGTATTGCCGACGTTTGATGTTCTGAAGGTTAAGCTTTTAGAAGAGTGGGAAAGACGCAACCAGCATACTGAAAAAGAAGAAATTGTTTCTGTACAACAAGCATTTTCGTTAAAATCAAATAGTACATCAAATAATTTTTTTTTTTTTTTTTTGCATGTTTTTTATTTATTGTATCTTCATATATGAACTAACAATAAGTATTCAAATCTTAAATCTAACATATAATTAATAGGCCCGACCAATGCCAGACCTAACTAAGTGATAGTTGTAAATAATACATAAGTGGTGATAAGCAAAAAAAAAATAAAAAAATTTCAAGCAACTTCATTCGGAGTGTTTAGTATAAGAGCCCTTGTATCTCTCTTTTTTAAGCGGATGTGTCCAGTAAAGTTTAAAATATTACGAGCAAGCGGATTAGGATGTGACTCGAGTTTGTTTAAGTATTTGCCTGCGTATCTTGCAATTTCTTCAGTCACTAGTGGCATTTTTAAATCACGATGCAAACTTGAATTCTTAATGTACCATGGAGCAGATGTTATTAACCTTAAAATTTTGTTTTGTCTTCGTTGAATTCTCTCTACATTGGAAGCAGAAGCAGTGCCCCATAACTGGATACCGTAACACCATATTGGCTTTAAAAGCGACTTGTATATTAAAAGTTTGCAGTCTAGGCTGAGTGTTGAATTTCTGCCAATCAGCCAATGTACCTGAGTTAATTTTAGTTTCATTTGAGTTAACTTATAGTCAATGTGATGTTTCCATGTAAGCCGTCGATCGAGGTGTATACCAAGATATTTCACATGTGAATGTTGAGGAACAACTTGATTATTAATCCGAATGGGGGAACAAGTATCTCTTCGTAAGGTAAATGTTATATGGACACACTTTTGTTCATTTACCTTAATTCTCCATAAGTTCAACCATAGTTCCATCTGGCTAATGTGTTCCTGGAGTTTTCGGGATGCCTCATCAGGGTTTTCGTGCATACTAAGGCAGGCGGTATCGTCGGCAAATGTAGAAGTGTGAATACTACTGCTCACAGGCATATCACAAGTATAAATCAAATATAAAAATGGCCCCAGTATACTCCCCTGTGGCACACCGGATGAGATAGTTTCAGGCATACTCTTAAAGTGTCCTTCCACAACTGTAAATTTTCGTGCAACAATGTAACTTTCCAAAAGATTTAGAATGTTTATTGGTAAGTATGTCTTCAATTTCAAAATCAGGCCTTCATGCCACACTTTATCAAATGCCTGAGAAACATCAATAAACACGGCAGAACAATACTTCTTTTCCTCAAATGTTTTTCTGATAAATTGAACCAATCTATGCGTTTGCTCAATGGTGCTATGCTGGCTTCTAAAACCAAATTGATGGTCCGGGATGCACCCATTTTCAGTTAAAATTGAAGACAATTTTGTCATGAGTAGCTTTTCAAAAAGCTTTGACATTGTTGACAGTAAACTTATTGGCCTATATGACTCAGCCTTGGAAAGATCTTTACCCGGCTTTGGAATCATTTTAACCTTGGCAAGCTTCCAGCAGTCTGGATAATACTCCAGTCGTAAAATGGCATTAAAAATGAATAACAGGATTCTAATTGCAGTACGAGGTAACTTAATCAGCATCTGATTACTAATTCCATCCATACCGGGAGCTTTTTTCGGGTTGAGTTCGGCAATTAGTTTTTGTACATCACACATCGTAAATTTTAAGGGTCGAGGTGGTAGAGCAACTACACTCGGCAAATCAGCAACATTGGTACATGTATTTGGTGTAAATACGGATTTTAAATGCTCAGCAAATATGTTACCTTTTTCAGTATCGCTTCTTGCCCAACCTCCGGTAGATGTGCGCAGAGGTGGCTTAAACTCAACGGGTGTTTTAAGCTTTTTAGCAGCGCGCCACAAAGAGTAATTAGATGCTGGTGTTACATCAAGGCCTTCCAGATAATTTTTGAAAGATGCAGTTTTTTCAGATGCAAGCAACTCTTGGAGTCGTTTAGTGCACTCTTTAAATCTGATTTTGTGTTGAGGTGATCTCTGCTGTTGCCATTCCCTTCTAGCTCTTCTTTTTTCACGTACGAGATGTTCAACGTCTGTAGAATAAATTTTATTGAACCCAGTATACGGATGGGAGGTAGTGGCATGTTCAGAAGCTTGTTTAATGTTCTCGTTAAGATTTGCAATGTTCGATTCAATATCATTGGGTGTTCTTAGCGTAATATTTTCCGTGCAATGACTACTAAGATATTTTTTGAATCCCAGCCAATTAACACGGTTTATCATCTTGACATATGGGTGAGGTAAAGCGCTTCTCAGTGGACTACAGATTGTAACGATCGTGGGAGAGTGATCAGACGACAGATCTAGGGAAGCTTCAACGTGAATTAATTCCCTAGAAATACTTTTTGTGACGCCGAAATCTATAACATCTGGAATTTTTCGTACGTCAGTAGGCCAGTAAGTAGGCTCCCCACTCGAAATAACATCCAAACCCATTTTTGAAATTGTGTTGAACAACGCCCTACCTCTAGGCGTAATAAGACGCGAACCCCAGAACGTATGCTTAGCATTGTAGTCGCCAGCTGCTACGAAACAAGGTCCAAGAGATTTGTAGAACTTCTCGTATTGGTCCTCAGTGATTGAAAATCTGGGAGGTGAGTAAATTGATGATATCACGAAATTAGAACAAAAGTTTTCTACAAAAATATTCGTAGCTTGCATATATTCATCACTAACATTGTCAAGGATATAATGCTTGAGTCGTGACTTAATTAAAATTGCTGATCCACCGCATGCTCTCCCTCTAGGGTCCTTTGTATCATATTTAGTATAGCCATTTATTTTGAAAAAGCTTCTCGAAGTCAAATGTGTCTCAGAGACCAACATTATATCAATATTTTTTTCCGTAAGGAAGTGCTCAAGTTCATTTTTATGTTGGCGAATGCCGTTTGCGTTCCAGAAACATATTTTTAACGTGTTCATGGTTTGTTAATTAATGCTTGAAGCAGAGTATTCTGCATTCGTAGCATTTCTTGCATCATGGTAGTCATATTTGTTGTAAAATTATTTATAGTTTGCACCAAATTGTCAATAGTAGCTTCAAGGCGACTATAGTTAAAGCTTGAATTTGCATTCGTTGAATTATTTGGCGGTGAAACATTTTGTATGGGAATACAACTAGCCTTAGCAGCATCGGCATACGATACACGTGAAGTAACTGGTTGACTTACTTGAGCAAAAGAGGCGGTGTACGCGTTTAATGGTTGAGCTGTAGCTAATTTAGGTTTTTGCACCATAGCCTGCTTGACGAAAGAGTACACAGGACATCCTCTGTAGTTAGCGGTGTGATTACCTCCACAATTACTGCATTTTTTTTCCGCTTGATCTTTTGGTTTGGTACAACTTGCAGTACCGTGCAACTCACCGCAGATAACACACACTGTAGGTAAATTGCAGTAAGCTTTTGTATGGCCATATTCTTGGCAATTATGACACTGCACGGGACCTGCACGCTTATGTGGCTCTTCAACTGTGATTTTTCTGTATAAAAGGTATTTAAGGCTATAAATAGGATGAGTCTCGTTTTTTTTCAACTGTATATCATTTGGCTCCAGTTCAACACGAAATAGGGGTTGGGGTACTTTTTCTTTGTTAAATATGTTTGATACATTCTTTACCTTAAATCCCTGGAGGACAAGTGCATCTTTTATTTCTTCAGGGACAACATAAGAATCTATGCCCTTCAATACTATCTGTAGGCCTTTAGCGCTCTTAAGCTGGTATGTGTAGAAGCTTGTTTTATTTGTTTCAAATTCAGAAACCATTTTGCGGAAATCCTTTTCATCATAAATTTGAATTTTCGTTTCATCGATGTTGCCACGTTTTATTGGGACAATGTGGAATTTATTTTCACCAATGACCGAAATTAATTTTTTAATAAGGCCATTTGAATTTTTCTCTCTCAAGTAGATTGGTGGCGGCTTGGATGTTTTATTCGACGATGCATCGGGTTTGTCGTTTTCATCTTGTAAAATTTTAAAACGGTTTTGGCGATTAATTGAGGATGCGCTGTTATCCCTAGACATTTTTGGAGCGGATGAAAGTTTTGAAGAATTTGGGCTTCGCCCACGCTTTACCACGGTTATATATCTGTCCATACCGACTTGCACCTTGGGTTTTGAAATACTGTTATCTGTAGTGATAACTTTGTTAAGTGACGAATACGAGCCCGAAGGGGATGATATTACTGACTTATATGAAGAAGTACTAGGCAATTGTAATGTTAATGAATCACTACTATTTGGCATTGGACAAAGCGAAGTTGATCGCTGACGAAAAATTGGTTTTGCCGTTAAAAAAACACTTTCATTAGATTTATTATTTCTATTATTTTCATTAAGAGCTTCAGAACTCACAGTAAAATATGCATTTCTGCCGTTAGAACTCACTTCATATTTTTTTGTATTTGAGGCACTCATATAAGAGTATTCCTCAAGGGCACGTTTTGTGTTTTTTTGCTTACGGTTTTTTTGTTTTTGTAATTTATGAATGTTTGTCTGTTTTTGAGTTACTCGTATAGAGTATTCCTCAATGTCACTGTTTATATTTTTTTGTTTGCTTTTTTTGTATTTGTTATTTCCACTATGTAAAAAATATTATCAAAGCAATAGGGCTTATTTATTATAGTCACTATGTACCTATTACGAATAATATGTACTACGAATATTTTTTTGTATAATTTTTTGTTAGTTTGGTATGTAAAAAAAAATTCCGCTAATCGACTGTTCGCTATGAAGGTACCACTTTACGTGGTGCATTGACAGCGGCGCAACGGTGCATATTTGTTGCGACCGTGAAAGATTTATTTCGTTTGTGGAATATAAAGAAAAAGTAATGTTAGCTTGTGATCAGTTCATAGAAGCTGAAGGGAAAGGGGACGTAGTGATTAAAGCTATAAGCGGAAGCATAACAATAAGAGATGTTCTTTACGTTCCAAGTATGATTGGTAACTTCATTTCAGTGTCTAGAGCTACAAATAATGGATTGAAAGTGCAGTTCGAACAAGAATCTGCCATCTTTATAGACAACTGTGGTAAAGAGTTACTTAAAGCAAATAAAAGCTCAAATTTGTTTGTATTTTCAGAAGAAGTGTCGTATAATTATTGTTTGAATGCCAGCAGTGCAGTTCTTTGGCAATTTTAAAACCCTTAGTGATCTTTCCAATAAAAATTCCGTCCTTGGTTTGAAGTTGGATAGTATTTCAAGAAATATATCGTGTAATACATGCATGCAAAGTAAAATATGCAGTCAACCATTTTCCGTAAGTGAAACAAAATCAAAGAATTTATTGGAATTAATTCATACTGATGTTTGCGGACCAATGAATACGCAATCAGTTGGAGGTGCGCGATATTTTGTGAGTTTTATTGACGATATGTCCCGTTGGATTTTCGTATATTTTATAAAACACAAAAGCGAAGTGTTTGAAAAATTTAAAATATTCAAGACTTTTGTAGAAAATCAGACCGAACACAAAATTAAGGCCATTCGCAGCGACAATGGTACGGAGTATGTAAATAAAAAATTTGATAATTTTCTTGAACAATGTGGCATTCAACGGCAATTGACTGTACCGTATACGCCACAGCAAAACGGTGTTGCGGAACGTGCCAACAGGACGATTATTGAAATGTCTAGAAGCATGATGTTGCACGCAAACGTAAATGAATCCTTGTGGGCAGAGACTGTAAACACATCTGTTTATATACGCAAGAGAACTACAACTAAAATTTTGCATGAAAAAACGCCTTTTGAAATGTGGCACTCAAGAAAACCGAACGTTAAACATTTTCGTGTTTTTGGTTCACCAGCTGTTGCTTTGGATAAGATTCAACATAAAAAGTTTGCAGCAAGGGGTAAGAGTTACATATTTGTCGGATATTCAACAACATCCAAAGCATATAGGTTATATGATGTCGAAGCCAGAAATGTTGTTGAGAAAAGAGATGTTAAATTTTGCGAGGATATGTCCAGAAGCTCAGACGCATACAATTTTGCTGAAATTATAGCCCAAAAGATGAAAATACCAAATTAAAAGATGACAACAATACACAAGATGATGATAATATCGATAACATTCAGCGAGATAAAGAAAGTGGCGAAGAGTTCGAAACCTGTAGCTCAGACAGTGATGGCGAGAATGAAAATGCATTTGTTGAAGTTACAAGAGGAAGAGGTAGGCCAAAATTAATTTGTACGGGTACCAAAGGAAGACCTAGAAAAGTTTACCAAGAAATCAGTTTTATGAGAAACGAAAATATTGAAATTCCCCAAACAGTGAAAGAAGCTTATGACAATGACTTTTGTGATTATTGGAAGGATGCCATGACAAATGAATTTAAGGCCCTGATAGACAATAATACATGGGATGTTGTAGATTTGCCGAAAAACAAGAAAACAATTGGCTGTAAGTGGGTTTTTAGTTTGAAAAAAGATGAGAACGGTAACGTACAGCGATTTAAAGCACGACTTGTAGCTAAAGGTTGTAGCCAACAATTTGGTGTCAATTTTAACGAAACATTTTCTCCAGTTGTCCGCTACTCAACAATTAGAATGATGCTGGCATTATCAGCAGAACATAACTTGCATTTGCATCACGTTGATGTTTCAACTGCGTATCTGAACAGCAAGCTGGAAGAAGAGGTATTTATGAAACCACCAGATGGATTTGCAGATGAGTTTAAGCCAAACAAAGTACTTAAGCTGAATCGTTCAATTTATGGTCTTAAGCAATCTGGACGTGCATGGAATACTACTCTTGATGCGGCTATTCGTGAAATTGGTTTCGTGCCTTGTAAGAACGAACCGTGCCTTTACCATGCGAATGATGGCGATAAATTTAATTTGATAGCGGTATACGTTGATGACATCATGATTGCCTGCAGTGATAAAAAATACTTAGAGGTAGTAAAACGCAAGATAGCTGAAAAGTTTAGAATTGTTGATGGTGGTGAAGTAAAGCATTTTTTGGGGATGGAAATAGAAAGAGAAGTCGAAACAGGTTCTATTGCAGTTGGTCATAAGCAGTATATTAAAAATCTATTGCAAGAATATGGTATGGCACATTGCAGACCCGTGTCAACGCCCTTAGATCCTGGATTTCAAATACAATGCAGCAGCACTGAATGTAAACAAGTTGACCCTAAAACCTATCAGTCATTAATAGGAGCACTTATGTATTTAGCGATTTCAACCAGGCCAGATATACTTCATTCTGTGGGGAAATTGGCGCAGAGAAATACAAATCCTCATATTGAACATTTGAAGGCTGCCGAACATATTTTAAGGTATCTTTCTGCAACATTGGATTTTAGATTGGTTTATTCTAAAACAGGTGAACTGCCAAAAGCATTTGTGGATGCTGATTGGGCTAGTTGCAAGGAAGATCGCAAGTCTTATACTGGTATGGTATTTGTTATGGCAGGAAGTTCGATCAGTTGGGAAAGTAAAAAACAACCCAATATTGCGTTAAGTAGTACTGAAGCAGAATTCGTAGCCTTATCTACGGCGGCAAGAGAAGCAGTTTATTTAAAAAGATTGCTTTGTGAAATAAACTGCTTTCATGTCAATAAGCCAATATCTGTTTATGGAGATAACTTAAGCGCTCAGTATATAGCTAAAAATCCAGTTTTACACGGAAGAAGCAAGCACATTGATGTCAAATATTTACATGTGAGAGATGTCGTGAAGGCAAATGAGATAGAATTGCAGTATATTTCAACAGATGAAAACGTATCAGATGTACTAACCAAAAATCTAACGAAATCTAAGCACTTTAAGTTTTTAAGAGGTCTCGGACTTCAGTCAATTAAATTTAACTAAAACATATGTATGTATAATTATTTATAAAAATATGCCAGTTTGAGGGGAAGTGTTGGAAATAATATTTCATATAATTTATATTTGCTTTTCCCACCTGTGCATATTTTTCTTACAACTACTTGTTATTCTGTTTTAAAAATAATCGTAGTATCATTTTGAATTTCATTCTAATAATTTGTAAAACTTTATAATATTTTTCTGTTCTAAATAAATCTTTGAATTAACAATTTAATATTATCATATTTAATATTTTTTATTCAAAAGTCACTTTGATTATTTACGTATTAACAGCGAAATTATTGAGGATTTGAAACTTGTAGAGACAATGCTTTACTTGCTGCTAGAATAGAAAACTTCACAATTTATACAAGTTACGATTAAGTCATATGCACAATGTAAAAGTCAATAGACAGAGACAAATGTCAGCAAGCAGTGAAAATAACAACCAATCTTTGACAATCCTCAATATCACAAACTTCAATTTCTTTACAAAAGAAGTGAAAAGAATGAATAAATACAACACGCATAAATTGTATATTTTATTCATTTCTTCAAACTCTTTACACATAAAAAAATTAAAATCAAACAACAACAAAAACAAAACATTGATATCTCACCAGCATACATAATTACTTTCTAAAATACCCTTCCATGTCCCCAGCTAAAAAAACGAGTATTACAAACAACACAAAGTACACACTATGATATTTTGTGACATCGCAACAGTGTGCCCTAGTGGTAACGTTTATCATTTTCGTTTTGTATTCCATATAAAAAAAACATAATGTGAAAGGCGTTGCACACATTTTAAAAAATGATTAGAACACAAGAAAATGCCAGATTTGTACTCGGCATTGCACATATACATATACGACTACTTACCCATCTGCCAACGCTCAAGTTATTGTAAAAACATACACACGTATGAGCATAACGTTGGCTCCCATGATCACGCATCTCTAATTCCCTTTGACAATCATAAATATCTTACACTTCATTTTTTTCCAACCTTCAAATAAGTTCATAAATTACATACTTCGTTTACCTCTTCAAACTCTTTAAATAAGGAAATAGAAAAATCAAAATAAATAAAACCAACAACAAAAAACATTCATAGATTTCCCACAAGCATATATAATTTCTTTCTAAAGTAATCTTCAATGACCACCAGCTGAAAAAAGAATATTGCAAAAAGACTCACAAACCATATATTTTATTCATGTCTTCGAACTCTTTAAACATAGGAAAAAAATAAATAAAAATCAAACTAAATAAAACCAACAACGAAAAACATTCATAGATTTCCACACAATTTCTTTCTCAAGTACCCTTCCGCACCGCTTAACTAACGAAAAAACATACTACGTACAAACAAAAGAATATTACAAAAAACTAAACTATGCACACACGCACACACAATATAAAATCATAAACCTGCTGCAACCGATTAACAACCGAAAAAACATACTACGTACAAACAAGCCCCACGTGCATATATAATTAACTATGCGCATCGGCGAACGGATATCAAACCATAAAATTAAAACAAACACACATCGACGGCCGACATCAAACTACCCTTTTCTACGTACAAACCGTCCATAACCCTCGTCACTTCGCACCATTGACAGTAATTACCTTAATATGTAAATTTAAGCCCATAAATTACAAAATTTCGATTTGAATTACCCAAATTTGACAATTTTTATTGCTCGGGCGCATACATTCTACTACAACTGTCAGGTTAGTCACTTTTTAGGAGCTACAAATTGTAACCATCGTGGGAAAGTGATCGGCCGAGAGATCTAGAGAAGCTTCAACTTGAATTAAATCCCTAGAGATATTTTTTGTG
Source organism: Tachina fera (assembly GCA_905220375.1). Taxonomy (NCBI): domain Eukaryota; kingdom Metazoa; phylum Arthropoda; class Insecta; order Diptera; family Tachinidae; genus Tachina; species Tachina fera. Next base: position 117,805,620 of record LR999963.1, on the reverse strand, counting down.
ACGCCCAAATCTTTAACATCCGGAATTTTTTGTGTGTCAGTAGGCCAATAAGTGGGCCCCAGACTCGCAATGACGTCCTAGTTAATTTTGGAAATTGAGTTGAATAATGCCCTACCCCTGGGTGTAATAAGACGCGAACCCCAGAACGTATGTTTTGCATTGTAGTCGCCAGCTGCTATAAAACAAGGTCCAAGGGATTTGTAGAAATCCTCATACTGATTCTCAGTGATTAAAAATTTGTGCTGAAAGTAAATTGATGATATCACGAAATTTTAAAAAAAAAAACTTTCAATGCCAATATTTGTTGCTTATAGGTGTTCTTAACAAATGTTGTCAAGAATAAAGTGCTTAAGTCTTGACTTTATTAAATTTACTGATCCACCGCATACTTTTCCTCTTGCGTTCTTTGAATCATATAAGGTGTAGCCATAAATTTTAAAAAGGGTGCTCGAAGTCAACTGAGTCTCAGAGATTAACATTAAATCAATATTTTTTCCGTAAGGAAGTGCTCAAGTTCATATTTATGTTGGCGAATGCCGTTTGCGTTCCAGAAACATATTTTTAACGTCTTTATGGCTTGTTAATTAATGCTTGAAGCAGAGTATTCTGCATTTTCAGCATTTCTTGTATCATGCTAGGCATATTTGTTGTAAAATTTTTATAGTTAGCTCCAGATTCTCAATCGTAGCTTCATTGCGATTAAAGTTTAAGCTTGAGTTTGCATTCGTTGTATTATTTGGCGGTGAAACATTTTGTGTGGGAACAGAACTAGTTTTAGCAGCATTGGCATACGATACAGGCGAATTAACTGGTTGGCTCACTTGAGAAAAAGTGGCAGAGTACGCGTTAAATGGTTGAGCTGGAGTTAATTTAGGTTTTTGGGCCCATAGCCTGTTTAACGAAAGAATATACAGGACAACCTCTGAAGTTAGCAGTATTATTACCTCCACAATTACTGAATTTTTATCATTTAGATCTTTTGGCTGATTGCAACTAGCAGTGCCGTGCAATTCGCCGCACACAACGAAAACAGAGGGTAAATTGCAGTATGTTTTTTATGGCCATATTCTTATGAATTATGACACTGTACAGGACCTGAACGCTTATGTGGCTCTTCAACTGTGACTTTTTCGGTATAAGAGGTATTTATATTATAAATAGCGTGCGTCTCAGTTTTTTCAATTTCATGTCGTTCGGATCAAGTTCAACGCGAAATAGAGGTTGAGGAATCTTCTCCCTATTTATTATGTTAGAAAAACTTTTTAACTTAAGTCCCTGGAGAACGAGTGCATCTTTTATTTCTTCGGGAGCAACATAGGAAACTATGCGCTTCAATACGATCTGCAGTCCTTTAGCACTTTTAAGCTGATATGTGTAGAAACTCTTTTCACTTTTTTGAAATTCAGTATCCATTTGGCGGAAATCTTTTTCGTCATAAAATTGAATTTTCTTTTCATCGATGTTGTTGGCTTGGAGGTTTTAATCGTGGATACATCGGGTTTTTCATTGTCATCTTGCAATATTTGAAAATGGTTTTGACGATTTGTAGAAGATGCGCTGTTATCCCCAGATGTCTTTTGGGTAGATGCAATTTTAGCAGAATTTGGGCTTCGCCCGCGCTTTATTACAGTTATATATCTGTCCATAACGACTTCGATCTTGAGTTTTGGGCTACTGTTGATAACTTGGTTAAGTGATGACCACGAGCCCGAAGCGGATGATATCGCGGGGTTAAATTTAGAGGTACTAGGCAACGGTAATGTTAACGAATCACTAGTTTTCATTGGACAAAGCGAGGTTGACCGCTGGCGAAGTAGTGCTTTGCCGTTAGAAAAAGTCTATCATCAGTGTTTTTTTTATTGTTTTCATTAAGAGCTTCAGAACTCACAGTAAACCTCAAATCAGATTTTTTGTTTTTATTGTTTTCATCAAGAGCTTCTGAACTCACAGTAAAATAGGTATTTCTGCCTATTCACTCACTTCACAATTTGTTTGAAGGTACTCATATAAAATATTTCTCAAGGGCACTTAATTTGTGTTTTTTTTTTGTTTGCGGGTTTGTTTGGTTTTGTTATTTCTACTATGTAAGAAATATTAGCAAAAGAAATAAAGCTAGCTTATTTATTTAAGTGTGTATGTATGTATCTATTACGAATAATATGTACTACGAATATTTTTTTGTATAATTTTTGTTTGTTTTTAAGTATGTAAAATTCCGCTAATTGTGAAGTTACAACGAGAACTGATACAAAACATGATAAAATATCTTCACGCACACAAACACAATAACCATTAGAAATTTATATCTTGTAAGTGCATAAAATAGGAAAAGATAAAATAAAGATACGAAATATTTAAAAAAGTTCCCTCAACAAAATTTTCTTCATTTTCCTACCGCACACAAACACAATAAACAATAGAAATGCATCACTTGTGAGTAAATAAAGTAGAAAAAATTAAATAAAGATGCGAAATATTTAAAAAATTTGCCTCAAAAAAATTTTCATTTCAAACTATCTTGCCTTAAAAATAATAGTGGTGACAGAAAATAACTTTACGGCATTATCTAGCATGATGTGCACTTTTACATTGGACTTTGATACACACATAAAATAGTATGAAGGAAAATAACACAACAGCCACACCTAGCATGATGTGCACTTTTACTTTAATCCCTATAGGAGACCTTGATACACATAAAATAGCATAAAGAAAAATAGCAGTACGGTCACACCTAGCATGATGTGCAATTTTACATTGATCCTTATGGTGCACCTTGGCCCCGAAACCACTGTTGCCAGAACTTCTAGAGGTGAAATCGTCAATAACTACAGATTTCTGTGTAAAAAATCGTCAAAATCGTCAAGTCATTTTAGAAAATCGTCAAAAAAACGTCAAATCAAAAATATTAAATTTTGTTTTATTTTAATTGTTTTATTACAAAAACTATTACAATGGTTCAAACTTATTAACTATGTTTCCACCAATAAACACATATAAAATAATATATATGTATATAGCCTAATAGGGCATTTACACCATCCCGAAATCTAGTACTTACAAGATTTTTAGCTAAATCTGGCTGCTTTTCACTAGATTTCCCATACAAAACAAAATCTAGTTTGTGAGTAGATTTGTAGGCAATCAACTCAAAAACTAATAATTTTATTTTATTTTTACTACCCTGTACAATAAATTTATATAAAAGATGATTGAATAGCTACGATCTCCTCAAAAATGTGTTGAATTGGCTACATTGCAGTTGTTTGGTTGCAGTTTTAGAAATTTTTCGGTTGATGGGCTGTGTTTTGGATAAAAAAATCTTGATAAATGTCAAAAAAAAAACATGTTGTAAACGGTATAGATTTTCATAAAGATTTTAATTAAAATCTGATAGATTTTGTGCAGGTGTAAATGCGCCATAATCATGAAAACCATTAAAATAAAAAATAAATAAAAAAAACAAAATGAAATGAGAATTCACATACGTACACATGTATATATGTATTTATTTTTAAAACAGATAATTTAAAAATTTAGAAAAATCGTCATTTCTGTACCAAAAATCGTCACTAGTGTATTTTGAGAGGTGAAAATAGTCAAAATGCAGAGAAATCGTCAATTCTGGCAACAGTGCCCGAAACCCCATAAACACACTACTGCTTTATTACTTTGTTCTTTCGTGGAAATTCAATATTTTTAGAGATATTTATGAATACTTTGAGAGGTTCTGTTAAGGGTTTAAATTTATTTATTAACTTATATTATAATAAAATGGAGATATGTGATGACAGCTGATATTGATAAGATATATCGTCAGATAAGAATAGCAGATTGTGATCAGTCCTACCAACACATTTTATGGAGGGAAAACAAATATGATCCCATAAAAAATATAAAGTAATAACACTAAAATATTCTTCTTCCATTGAAGACTCGATAATACAACAAACAATAAAAGAAGATTTTTACATGAACGACCTGATCACTGGGGCGGATACCATTCAGCAATGTAAAGTTATTCGTCAAAAAATTCAATTACAGCTATAGAAGAGTTTGTATTCTATTTGCGAAAATGGTTGTCGAACAACAAAGAAATTGTAAATCGAAACGATAATATTGGCAATCATACAATCATTCAGATTGAAGCCGATAATACCATAAAAACTCTAGGCCTACAAAAAAATCCAACAAAGGATGATTCCAGTTTAATGTAAATTTCAAAAGTACCGAAAGCATAACGAAAATACAAGCCCTTTCAGAAGTAGTTAAAATATTCGACCCTTTAGGATGGATGTCTCCAGTTACAATACGAGTAAAGTTATTCATTCAAAAGCTATGGTTGAGTCAGGCACCGTGGGAAAAGGTATTACCATACGAATACCAAAAATAATGGGATGAATTTGCAAAATATGTCGTTGTGCTTTAACAAATACGTATTTCTCGATTGGTGGAAACAACGAGAGGAGCTGAAGTAGAAATTCATGGGTTCGCAGATGCTTCGAAAAAATCGTATGCTGCAGTAATTTACATCAAAATAGATACATCTGTTAAATTGCTGACAGCTAAAAGTAGAGAGAATAAAATTAAAAACAAATTCGTAAGGACAAAAGCAAATGAAATAAATACCATGCTCTCGGCGGTAACATGGAATCATATTAACTGCAAAGAAAATCCAGCAAACATTGCTTCCGGAGGCATTGATTCCGCAAAATTATGAAATCCAGTGCTATGGTAGAATGGACTAAAATGGCTACTTAAGTCTTCCGAATTCTGGCCGACAAACAAAGAATTAGAATCATCAAAAACTTTAATGGCTACAGTAATATCAACAAATTCTAATATTATTAATAATCTAATACGAAAGTATTCACAACTGAATAAATTACGCAGAATAGCAGCTGACATATTTCGGTTTTTCAATACAACCAAAAAGAGAAAAAAATATCCAAAATATTTTACTGGTCCGGAGCTGGAAGAAGCGGAAAAAGTTTTAACATATAATCGTCAAAAAGATAAATTTCATGATGAAATTATGAGAATAAAACAAGTAAGAGTGCTATATTCGGCTGAGCCGAATCTTATATACCCTTACCAAACTGCGTTTATGTAGTATAGAGATACATACATAAACACAGAGATATGTAGGTACATATTAGTTTTGTGAAAAAATGCATACTTTTTTCTCTAGTGCAATTTGTAGGCTTTTGGCATTATGTTTAATTTGGTGGTTTTTAAATTTTGGCGATTTATTTTATTATGCTGATTTTTTAGTTTTGGCGATTTTTTTTCATATAGGCAATTTTTTTTGGTTTTAGTGATTTTTTTCGGTTTTTGGCGTTTTTTTTAATTTTGGCGATTTTTTTGATTTTGACGATTTGTTTTCATTTAGGCGATTTGTTTTGTTATTTTTTATGTATTTTATTTCTTTTTTAATTTTTTATGGGAATTTTTTTTAGTTTTGACACTTTTTTCTCGTTTTAGCGATTTTTTTCGGTTTTTGGCGGTTTTTTTTAATTTTGGCAACTTATTTTCCTTCTGGAAATTTTTTTGATTTTGACAATTTTTTTTCATTTAGGCGATTTTTTAATTTTTTGGCGATTTTTTTTTTCATATAGGCAATTTTTTTTCGTTTTCGCGATTTTTTCGGTTTTTGGCGTTTAAATTTCTTTTTGGCAATTTTTTTAGTTTTGACACTTTCTTCTCGTTTTGGCGATTTTTGTTCGTTTTGGCGGATTTTGACTATTTTTTTTCATTTAAGCGATTTTTTCAATTTTTGGCGATTTTTTTTATATAGGCAATTTATTTTTGTTTTGGCGATTTTTTTCGGTTTTTGGCGTTTTTTTTTTTAATTTTGGCGATTTATTTTCGTTTTGGCGATTTTTTTTGATTTTGGCGATTTTTTTTATATAAGCGATTTTCTTAATTTTTGGCAATTTTTTTCATTTAAGATTTTTCCGCAAAAATCGTCAATTTGCGGATTTTTGTCATTGTTGGAATTTTTATTTTGTTTTGACACTTTTTTCTCGTTTTGGCGAATTTTTTCGGTTTTTTGCGTTTTTTTAATTTTTGGCGATTTTTTTCGTTTTGGCGATTTTTTTTAATTTTGCCGATTTTTTTTATATAAGCGATTTTTTTAATTTTTGGCAATTTTTTTTCATATAGGCAATTTTTTTCGGTGTTTGGCGTTTTTTTTAATTTTGGCGGTTTTTGTTTATTTTGGCGATTTTTTTTTTCATTTTGGCGTTTTTTTATTTTGGCGATTTTTTTCATTTCAGAGTTCTCGTTGTACCTTCATAGTGAACTAACGTCATTGCGGAGTTTTTTTTTACATACATATACCTGATTTACATTAAGCATTTTTTTCATGCAATTAGTTGCATGAAAATTTTTTATTTTTCGATAGGAGGCTTAGAAGAGAAACTTATATCAAAAGATTTGCCAAAAATGCATCAGAGATTCATTCTACGTCCTTTTTTATATAACGTTCTCTTTTATATCGCTGTAATTAGAAAATAGAAAAAGTTGCGTGCAACAAAATTCATGAAATTTCATGAAAAAATGCTTAATGTAAATCAGGTAATACTAAACAAAAAAAATCATATAAAAGAAAATATTCGTAATACATATTATTAACTTTGATAAATAAGCTTTAATTGCTTTGTTAATATTTTTTTGCATAGTCATATATAACAAAAACAAAAAAAAACCGTAATAAAAAAAAACAAACAAACAAACAAAAGTGCCCTTGAGGAATACTCTATATGAGTACCTCAGAAACAAATAAATGTGAAGTGAGTTATAACGGCAGAAATGCCTATTTTATTGTGAGTTCTGATGCTCATAATGATAACAATAAAAATAAAAAACCTGATGACAGACTTACTGTGAGTTCGGAAGCTCTTAATAAAAATAAAAAATCTGATAATACACTTTTTCTAACAACAAATCCACTTTTTCGACAGCGATCAACTTCGCTTTGTCCAATGCCTACTAGTGATTCTTTAACATTACAGTTGCCTAGTACTTCGTCACTTAAGCCATTGAAATCATTCGCTTCGGGCTGTTCATCACCTAACCAAGTTGTCACTACAGATAACAGTAGCTCAAAACCAAAGGTACAAGTCGGAATGGACCGTGGTAAAGAGTGGGCGAAGCCCGAATTCTTCTAAAATTTCATCAAGGGATAACAGCGCATCATCCATGAATCGCCAAAATCGTTTTTCATTATTGCAAGACGATAACGACAAGACCGCTTCATCATCTCAGAAGTCTTTTAAGCCACCACCAATATATGTGAGGGAAATAAATTCTAACGCGCTTCTAAAAAAACTACTGTCGACCATTGGTGAAAATACTTTTCACGTAATTCCAATTCAAAGAGGTAATATTGATGAAACTAAAATCCAAATATACGATTTTTCGAAATTTTGTAAATGATTTTGAAAAAAATAAAACAAACTTTTACACATACCAACTTAAGAGTGCTAAAGGCCTACAGATAGTACTAAAGGGCATAGATTCATATGTTGAGCCCGAAGAAGTAAAATGTGCACTTCTAGACCAAGGATTTAAGGTAAAAAACGTTACTAATATAATTAACAGAGAAAAGGTCGCCCAATCCCTATTTCGCATTGAACTGGAGCCGAATGACATACAATTGAAAAAAATGAAAACCATCCAATTTATAGCGTAAAGTTTCTGTTACACCGAAAAACCACAGTTGAAGAGCCACGTAAGCGTTCAGGTCCTGTACAGTGGCATAATTGCCAAGAATATGGCCATACAAAAACTTACTGCAATTTACCTACAGTTTGTGTTATCTGCGGTGAATTGCATGGTACTGCTAGCTGCACTAAGCCAAAAGAACAAGCAAAAAAAAAATTTAGTAATTGTGGAGGCAATCACACCGCTAACTATAGAGGATGCCCTGTATATTCTTTTGTTAAACAGACTATGAGTCAAAAACCTAAGTTAGCTCAAGCCCAACCATTAAACGCGTACTCCGCCTCTTTTGCTCAAGTAAGTCAACCAGTTACTTCACGTGTATCGTATGCCGATGCTGCTAAGGCTAGTTCTGGTCCCTCACAAAATGTTTCACCGCAAAATAATTCAGCGAATGCAAACTCAGGCTTTAACTTTAGTCGCCTTGAAGCTACTATTGAGAATCTGGTGCTAACTATAAACAACTTTACAACAAATATGACTAGCATGATGCAAGAAATGCTGCGAATGCAGAATACACTGCTTCAAGCATTAGTTAACAAACCATGAACATGTTAAAAATATGTTTCTGGAACGCAAACGGTATTCGCCAGCATAAAAATGAACTTGAGCACTTCCTCATGGAAAAAAATATTGATATAATGTTGGTCTCTGAGACTCATTTGACTTCAAGAAGCTTATTTAAAATAAATGGTTACACTCTATATGATTCAAAGGACCCGAGGGGGAGAGCATGCGGTGGGTCAGCAATTCTAATTAAGTCAAGACTCAAACACTATGTCCTTGATAACATTTGTGAAGAACATCTACAAGCAACAAATATTTGTGTCGAAAATTTTGTTACAAATTTCGTGATATCATCAATTTACTCCCCTCCCAGATTCGCAATTACTGAGGATCAATTCGAGGAATTCTACAAATCTCTTGGCCCTTGTTTTGTAGCAGCTGGGGACTACAATGCAAAACATACGTTCTGGGGTTCGCGTCTTATTACACCTAGAGGTCGGGCATTGTTCAACACAATTTCAAAAATGGGCTTGGACGTCATTTCAAGTGGGGAGACCACTTACTGGCCTACGGACATACAAAAAATTCCGGATGTTATAGATTTTGGAGTCATGAAAAATATCGCTAGGGAATTAATTCATATTGAAGCCTCTGTAGATCTCTCCTCCGATCACTCTCCCACGATTGTTACAATTTGTAGCTCACTAAGAAGTGACTTCCCTGTCCCATATGTAAAGATGATCAACCGTGTTAATTGGCTGGGGTTCAAAAAATACCTCAGTAGCCATTGTACGGAAAATATTAACCTAAGAACACCAGGTGATATTGAATCTAACATTGAAAATCTTAACGAAAATATTAAACAGGCTGCTGAACATGCCACTACTTCCCATCCGCAGACTGGGTTTAATAGAAATTATTCTACAGACATTGAACGTCTTTTACGTGAAAAAAGGACAGCTAGAAGGGAATGGCAACAGCACAGATCACCCCAAAATAAAATTAGATTTAAAGAGTGCACTAGACGACTCCAAGAGCTGCTGGCATATGAAAAAACTGTATGTCTTAAAAATTATCTGGAAAATCTTGATGCCACACCTGCATCTAATTACTCCTTGTGGCGAGCTGCTAGAAAGCTTAAAACACCCGTTGAATATAGACCACCTCTGCGCACTTCTACCGGAGGTTGGGCCAGAAGCGATACTGAAAAAGGTAACATATTTGTTGAGCATTTAAAATCTGTATTTACCCCAAATACATGTACTGGTGTTGTTGATTTACCAAGTGTAGTTGCGCTACCCTCTCGACCCATAAAATTTAAGACGCGTGATGTTCAGAAACTAATTGCTGAACTCAACCCGAAGAAAGCTCCAAGTATTGATGGAATAAGTAACAATATGCTGATAAATTTGCCCCATATTGCAATTAGAATCTTGTTATTTATTTTTAACGCCATTTTACGACTGAAGTATTATCCACAAAGCTGGAAGCTTGCGAAGGTCAAAATGATTCCAAAGCCGGGCAAAGACCTTACCAAGGCTGAGTCATACAGGCCAATAAGTCTGCTATCAACAATGTCAAAACTCTTCGAAAAGCTGCTCATGACAAAATTGTCCCCAATTTTAACTGATAGTGGGTGCATCCCAGACCATCAATTTGGTTTTAGAAGTCAGCATAGCACCATTGAACAAACTCATAGATTGGTGCAATTTATAAGAAAAACTTTCGAAGAAAAAATTTATTGTTCTGCCTTTTTATTGACGTTTCTCAGGCATTTGATAAAGTGTGGCATGAAGGCCTTATTTTAAAATTAAAATCATATTTACCAATAAATTTTCTGAATCTATTAGAAAGCTACATAACTACCCGAAAGCTTACGATTGTGGAAGGAGAATTCATGAGTCTGCCGCAATCTATATCATCCGGTGTGCCACAGGGGAGCATACTGGGGCCAGTTTTGTATTTGATTTATACTTGTGATATGCCTTTGAGCAGCAATATCCATACATCTGCGTTTGCCGATGATACAGCCTGCCTTAGTATGCACAAAAACTCGCACGAGGCTTCCCGATATCTTCAAGAACATATTACACAGTTGGAAGTCTGGTTGAACTTATGGAGAATTAAAGTCAATGAACAAAAGTGTGTCCATACAACGTTTACCCTAAGAAGAGATACTTGTTCCCCCATTCGAATCAACAATCAAAATATTCCTCAACATTCCCAAGTGAATTACCTTGGTATACACCTTGATTGAAGGCTTACATGGAAACATCATATTGACTTTAAGCTAACTCAGATGAAACTTAAGTTATCTCAAATTCAATGGTTGATTGGCAGAAATTCAACACTTAGTCTTGACTGCAAACTTTTAATATACAAGTCGCTTTTGAAGCCAATATGGTGTTACGGTATCCAGTTATGGGGCACTGCTTCAGCTTCCAATGTAGAGAGAATTCAACGAAGACAAAACAAAATTGTAAGGTTAATAACATCTGCTCCATGGTACATTAAGAATTCAAATTTGCATCGTGATTTAAAAATGCCACTAGTGACTTAAGAAATTGCAAGATACGCAGGCAAATACTTAACAAAACTCGAGTCACATCCTAATCCGCTTGCCCGTAATATTTTGAACTTTACTGGACACATCCGCCTAAAAAAGAGGGACACAAGGGCTATTTTACTCAACACTCTAGATGGGAATGCTTGAAAATACATTAAATTTTCCTTTTTGATTATTACTACTTTGTATTATTTAAACTATCACTAAGTTTTGGCCGACACTGGTCGGGCTAAATAATTATATTTTAGCTTTAAGATTTGATCACTTATTGTTAGTTCATATTTGAAGATACAATAAATAAATATATGTATTAAAAAAAAATATAGACCTTTATAGTTTGGCTCCACCTTATGCCCTTCTTCATTCTTGAGTACAACTAAATCTCCTATATTTAAATTGTAATCCTTAACATTCTTATCGTAATTTTCTTTTTGCTTAATTTTATTCTTAGCTAATAATTGTTGGGCCCTCTTATATGCTATTCCTAACCTAAATTTTTCTTCTTTGGCGTAGTCATCTATATTATATAAAGGAGAAATTCTATCCACTTCAGTGAATTGATGAAATTTATTCGGAAGTTTTGAAAAAACTAATTCATAAGGACAGTAATTATGAACTGTTGAAGGTGTTGTATTAAAGCAATATGTAAAGTATTTTAACCATTCGTCCCAGTCAGTTTTGTCTACGTATTCGTTAAAGGTTCTATGGCTTCTTTCCACTATTGCTAATGTTTGATGGTGGTAAGCTGTTGAGTTTAGTTTTTCAATTTTCATCAAGTTACAAATTTCTGTTAAAATAGAATTCTTATACTCTGTTCCCATGTCCGAAATGAACGTCTTCATCGGATCATAGGAGAGTATGAAATTTTAAAAAATTGCTTTAGCAATTGTTTTGGCACTTTTGTCTCTAATCAGTGTTTTTACCAAATACTTAGTTAAATCACATATTAGTGTGATCGCATATTCGTTTTCTTTCAATGATTTTGGAAATGGTCCAATAGTATCCACATAAACCGTATCAAAGGCCTTATCAGGTGAAAAAAATAAAACAAACTTTTACACATACCAAGTTAAGAGTGCTAAAGGCCTACAGATAGTACTAAAGGGCATAGATTCATATGTTGAGCCCGAAGAATTAAAATGTGCACTTCTAGACCAAGGATTTAAGGTAAAAAACGTTACTAATATAATTAACAGAGAAAAGGTCGCCCAACCCCTATTTCGCATTGAACTGGACCCGAATGACATACAAATGAAAAAAATGAAACCCATCCAATTTATAGCGTAAAGTTTCTGTTACACCGAAAAACCACAGTTGAAGAGCCACGTAAGCGTTCAGGTCCTGTACAGTGGCATAATTGCCAAGAATATGGCCATACAAAAACTTACTGCAATTTACCTACAGTTTGTGTTATCTGCGGTGAATTGCATGGTACTGCTAGCTGCACTAAGCCAAAAGAACAAGCAAAAAAAAAATTTAGTAATTGTGGAGGCAATCACACCGCTAACTATAGAGGATGCCCTGTATATTCTTTTGTTAAACAGACTATGAGTCAAAAACCTAAGTTAGCTCAAGCCCAACCATTAAACGCGTACTCCGCCTCTTTTGCTCAAGTAAGTCAACCAGTTACTTCACGTGTATCGTATGCCGATGCTGCTAAGGCTAGTTCTGGTCCCTCACAAAATGTTTCACCGCAAAATAATTCAGCGAATGCAAACTCAGGCTTTAACTTTAGTCGCCTTGAAGCTACTATTGAGAATCTGGTGCTAACTATAAACAACTTTACAACAAATATGACTAGCATGATGCAAGAAATGCTGCGAATGCAGAATACACTGCTTCAAGCATTAGTTAACAAACCATGAACATGTTAAAAATATGTTTCTGGAACGCAAACGGTATTCGCCAGCATAAAAATGAACTTGAGCACTTCCTCATGGAAAAAAATATTGATATAATGTTGGTCTCTGAGACTCATTTGACTTCAAGAAGCTTATTTAAAATAAATGGTTACACTCTATATGATTCAAAGGACCCGAGGGGGAGAGCATGCGGTGGGTCAGCAATTCTAATTAAGTCAAGACTCAAACACTATGTCCTTGATAACATTTGTGAAGAACATCTACAAGCAACAAATATTTGTGTCGAAAATTTTGTTACAAATTTCGTGATATCATCAATTTACTCCCCTCCCAGATTCGCAATTACTGAGGATCAATTCGAGGAATTCTACAAATCTCTTGGCCCTTGTTTTGTAGCAGCTGGGGACTACAATGCAAAACATACGTTCTGGGGTTCGCGTCTTATTACACCTAGAGGTCGGGCATTGTTCAACACAATTTCAAAAATGGGCTTGGACGTCATTTCAAGTGGGGAGACCACTTACTGGCCTACGGACATACAAAAAATTCCGGATGTTATAGATTTTGGAGTCATGAAAAATATCGCTAGGGAATTAATTCATATTGAAGCCTCTGTAGATCTCTCCTCCGATCACTCTCCCACGATTGTTACAATTTGTAGCTCACTAAGAAGTGACTTCCCTGTCCCATATGTAAAGATGATCAACCGTGTTAATTGGCTGGGGTTCAAAAAATACCTCAGTAGCCATTGTACGGAAAATATTAACCTAAGAACACCAGGTGATATTGAATCTAACATTGAAAATCTTAACGAAAATATTAAACAGGCTGCTGAACATGCCACTACTTCCCATCCGCAGACTGGGTTTAATAGAAATTATTCTACAGACATTGAACGTCTTTTACGTGAAAAAAGGACAGCTAGAAGGGAATGGCAACAGCACAGATCACCCCAAAATAAAATTAGATTTAAAGAGTGCACTAGACGACTCCAAGAGCTGCTGGCATATGAAAAAACTGTATGTCTTAAAAATTATCTGGAAAATCTTGATGCCACACCTGCATCTAATTACTCCTTGTTGCGAGCTGCTAGAAAGCTTAAAACACCCGTTGAATATAGACCACCTCTGCGCACTTCTACCGGAGGTTGGGCCAGAAGCGATACTGAAAAAGGTAACATATTTGTTGAGCATTTAAAATCTGTATTTACCCCAAATACATGTACTGGTGCTGTTGATTTACCAAGTGTAGTTGCGCTACCCTCTCGACCCATAAAATTTAAGACGCGTGATGTTCAGAAACTAATTGCTGAACTCAACCCGAAGAAAGCTCCAAGTATTGATGGAATAAGTAACAATATGCTGATAAATTTGCCCCATATTGCAATTAGAATCCTGTTATTTATTTTTAACGCCATTTTACGACTGAAGTATTATCCACAAAGCTGGAAGCTTGCGAAGGTCAAAATGATTCCAAAGCCGGGCAAAGACCTTACCAAGGCTGAGTCATACAGGCCAATAAGTCTGCTATCAACAATGTCAAAACTCTTCGAAAAGCTGCTCATGACAAAATTGTCCCCAATTTTAACTGATAGTGGGTGCATCCCAGACCATCAATTTGGTTTTAGAAGTCAGCATAGCACCATTAAACAAACTCATAGATTGGTGCAATTTATAAGAAAAACTTTCGAAGAAAAAATTTTTTGTTCTGCCCTGTTTATTGACGTTTCTCAGGCATTTGATAAAGTGTGGCATGAAGGCCTTATTTTAAAATTAAAATCATATTTACCAATAAATTTTCTGAATCTATTAGAAAGCTACATAACTACCCGAAAGTTTACGATTGTGGAAGGAGAATTCATGAGTCTGCCACAATCTATATCATCCGGTGTGCCACAGGGGAGCATACTGGGGCCAGTTTTGTATTTGATTTATACTTGTGATATGCCTTTGAGCAGCAATATCCATACATCTGCGTTTGCCGATGATACAGCCTGCCTTAGTATGCACAAAAACTCGCACGAGGCTTCCCGATATCTTCAAGAACATATTACACAGTTGGAAGTCTGGTTGAACTTATGGAGAATTAAAGTCAATGAACAAAAGTGTGTCCATACAACGTTTACCCTAAGAAGAGATACTTGTTCCCCCATTCGAATCGACAATCAAAATATTCCTCAACATTCCCAAGTGAATTACCTTGGTATACACCTTGATTGAAGGCTTACATGGAAACATCATATTGACTTTAAGCTAACTCAGATGAAACTTAAGTTATCTCAAATTCAATGGTTGATTGGCAGAAATTCAACACTTAGTCTTGACTGCAAACTTTTAATATACAAGTCGCTTTTGAAGCCAATATGGTGTTACGGTATCCAGTTATGGGGCACTGCTTCAGCTTCCAATGTAGAGAGAATTCAACGAAGACAAAACAAAATTGTAAGGTTAATAACATCTGCTCCATGGTACATTAAGAATTCAAATTTGCATCGTGATTTAAAAATGCCACTAGTGACTTAAGAAATTGCAAGATACGCAGGCAAATACTTAACAAAACTCGAGTCACATCCTAATCCGCTTGCCCGTTATATTTTGAACTTTACTGGACACATCCGCCTAAAAAAGAGGGACACAAGGGCTATTTTACTCAACACTCTAGATGGGAATGCTTGAAAATACATTAAATTTTCCTTTTTGATTATTACTACTTTGTATTATTTAAACTATCACTAAGTTTTGGCCGACACTGGTCGGGCTAAATAATTATATTTTAGCTTTAAGATTTGATCACTTATTGTTAGTTCATATTTGAAGATACAATAAATAAATATATGTATTAAAAAAAAATATAGACCTTTATAGTTTGGCTCCACCTTATGCCCTTCTTCATTCTTGAGTACAACTAAATCTCCTATATTTAAATTGTAATCCTTAACATTCTTATCGTAATTTTCTTTTTGCTTAATTTTATTCTTAGCTAGTAATTGTTGGGCCCTCTTATATGCTATTCCTAACCTAAATTTTTCTTCTTTGGCGTAGTCATCTATATTATATAAAGGAGAAATTCTATCCACTTCAGTGAATTGATGAAATTTATTCGGAAGTTTTGAAAAAACTAATTCATAAGGACAGTAATTATGAACTGTTGAAGGTGTTGTATTAAAGCAATATGTAAAGTATTTTAACCATTCGTCCCAGTCAGTTTTGTCTACGTATTCGTTAAAGGTTCTATGGCTTCTTTCCACTATTGCTAATGTTTGATGGTGGTAAGCTGTTGAGTTTAGTTTTTCAATTTTCATCAAGTTACAAATTTCTGTTAAAATAGAATTCTTATACTCTGTTCCCATGTCCGAAATGAACGTCTTCATCGGATCATAGGAGAGTATGAAATTTTCAAAAATTGCTTTAGCAATTGTTTTGGCACTTTTGTCTCTAATCGGTGTTGTTACCAAATACTTAGTTAAATCACATATTAGTGTGATCGCATATTCGTTTTCTTTCAATGATTTTGGAAATGGTCCAATAGTATCCACATAAACCGTATCAAAGGCCTTATCAGGTGAAAAAAATAAAACAAACTTTTACACATACCAAGTTAAGAGTGCTAAAGGCCTACAGATAGTACTAAAGGGCATAGATTCATATGTTGAGCCCGAAGAATTAAAATGTGCACTTCTAGACCAAGGATTTAAGGTAAAAAACGTTACTAATATAATTAACAGAGAAAAGGTCGCCCAACCCCTATTTCGCATTGAACTGGAGCCGAATGACATACAAATGAAAAAAATGAAACCCATCCAATTTATAGCGTAAAGTTTCTGTTACACCGAAAAACCACAGTTGAAGAGCCACGTAAGCGTTCAGGTCCTGTACAGTGCCATAATTGCCAAGAATATGGCCATACAAAAACTTACTGCAATTTACCTACAGTTTGTGTTATCTGCGGTGAATTGCATGGTACTGCTAGCTGCACTAAGCCAAAAGAACAAGCAGAAAAAAAATTTAGTAATTGTGGAGGCAATCACACCGCTAACTATAGAGGATGCCCTGTATATTCTTTTGTTAAACAGACTATGAGTCAAAAACCTAAGTTAGCTCAAGCCCAACCATTAAACGCGTACTCCGCCTCTTTTGCTCCAGTAAGTCAACCAGTTACTTCACGTGTATCGTATGCCGATGCTGCTAAGGCTAGTTCTAGTCCCTCACAAAATGTTTCACCGCAAAATAATTCAGCGAATGCAAACTCAGGCTTTAACTTTAGTCGCATTGAAGCTACTATTGAGAATCTGGTGCTAACTATAAACAACTTTACAACAAATATGACTAGCATGATGCAAGAAATGCTGCGAATGCAGAATACACTGCTTCAAGCATTAGTTAACAAACCATGAACATGTTAAAAATATGTTTCTGGAACGCAAACGGCATTCGCCAGCATAAAAATGAACTTGAGCACTTCCTCATGGAAAAAAATATTGATATAATGTTGGTCTCTGAGACTCATTTGACTTCAAGGAGCTTATTTAAAATAAATGGTTACACTCTATATGATTCAAAGGACCCGAGGGGGAGAGCATGCGGTGGGTCAGCAATTCTAATTAAGTCAAGACTCAAACACTATGTATGTCCTTGATAACATTTGTGAAGAACATCTACAAGCAACAAATATTTGTGTCGAAAATTTTGTTACAAATTTCGTGATATCATCAATTTACTCCCCTCCCAGATTCGCAATTACTGAGGATCAATTCGAGGAATTCTACAAATCTCTTGGCCCTTGTTTTGTAGCAGCTGGGGACTACAATGCAAAACATACGTTCTGGGGTTCGCGTCTTATTACACCTAGAGGTCGGGCATTGTTCAACACAATTTCAAAAATGGGCTTGGACGTCATTTCAAGTGGGGAGACCACTTACTGGCCTACGGACATACAAAAAATTCCGGATGTTATAGATTTTGGAGTCATGAAAAATATCGCTAGGGAATTAATTCATATTGAAGCCTCTGTAGATCTCTCCTCCGATCACTCTCCCACGATTGTTACAATTTGTAGCCCACTAAGAAGTGACTTCCCTGTCCCATATGTAAAGATGATCAACCGTGTTAATTGGCTGGGGTTCAAAAAATACCTCAGTAGCCATTGTACGGAAAATATTAACCTAAGAACACCAGGTGATATTGAATCTAACATTGAAAATCTTAACGAAAATATTAAACAGGCTGCTGAACATGCCACTACTTCCCATCCGCAGACTGGGTTTAATAGAAATTATTCTACAGACATTGAACGTCTTTTACGTGAAAAAAGGACAGCTAGAAGGGAATGGCAACAGCACAGATCACCCCAAAATAAAATTAGATTTAAAGAGTGCACTAGACGACTCCAAGAGCTGCTGGCATATGAAAAAACTGTATGTCTTAAAAATTATCTGGAAAATCTTGATGCCACACCTGCATCTAATTACTCCTTGTTGCGAGCTGCTAGAAAGCTTAAAACACCCGTTGAATATAGACCACCTCTGCGCACTTCTACCGGAGGTTGGGCCAGAAGCGATACTGAAAAAGGTAACATATTTGTTGAGCATTTAAAATCTGTATTTACCCCAAATACATGTACTGGTGTTGTTGATTTACCAAGTGTAGTTGCGCTACCCTCTCGACCCATAAAATTTAAGACGCGTGATGTTCAGAAACTAATTGCTGAACTCAACCCGAAGAAAGCTCCAAGTATTGATGGAATAAGTAACAATATGCTGATAAATTTGCCCCATATTGCAATTAGAATCCTGTTATTTATTTTTAACGCCATTTTACGACTGAAGTATTATCCACAAAGCTGGAAGCTTGCGAAGGTCAAAATGATTCCAAAGCCGGGCAAAGACATTACCAAGGCTGAGTCATACAGGCCAATAAGTCTGCTATCAACAATGTCAAAACTCTTCGAAAAGCTGCTCATGACAAAATTGTCCCCAATTTTAACTGATAGTGGGTGCATCCCAGACCATCAATTTGGTTTTAGAAGTCAGCATAGCACCATTGAACAAACTCATAGATTGGTGCAATTTATAAGAAAAACTTTCGAAGAAAAAATTTATTGTTCTGCCCTGTTTATTGACGTTTCTCAGGCATTTGATAAAGTGTGGCATGAAGGCCTTATTTTAAAATTAAAATCATATTTACCAATAAATTTTCTGAATCTATTAGAAAGCTACATAACTATCCGAAAGTTTACGATTGTGGAAGGAGAATTCATGAGTCTGCCACAATCTATATCATCCGGTGTGCCACAGGGGAGCATACTGGGGCCAGTTTTGTATTTGATTTATACTTGTGATATGCCTTTGAGCAGCAATATCCATACATCTGCGTTTGCCGATGATACAGCCTGCCTTAGTATGCACAAAAACTCGCACGAGGCTTCCCGATATCTTCAAGAACATATTACACAGTTGGAAGTCTGGTTGAACTTATGGAGAATTAAAGTCAATGAACAAAAGTGTGTCCATACAACGTTTACCCTAAGAAGAGATACTTGTTCCCCCATTCGAATCAACAATCAAAATATTCCTCAACATTCCCAAGTGAATTACCTTGGTATACACCTTGATTGAAGGCTTACATGGAAACATCATATTAACTTTAAGCTAACTCAGATGAAACTTAAGTTATCTCAAATTCAATGGTTGATTGGCAGAAATTCAACACTTAGTCTTGACTGCAAACTTTTAATATACAAGTCGCTTTTGAAGCCAATATGGTGTTACGGTATCCAGTTATGGGGCACTGCTTCAGCTTCCAATGTAGAGAGAATTCAACGAAGACAAAACAAAATTGTAAGGTTAATAACATCTGCTCCATGGTACATTAAGAATTCAAATTTGCATCGTGATTTAAAAATGCCACTAGTGACTTAAGAAATTGCAAGATACGCAGGCAAATACTTAACAAAACTCGAGTCACATCCTAATCTGCTTGCTCGTAATATTTTGAACTTTATTGGACACATCCGCCTAAAAAAGAGGGACACAAGGGCTATTTTACTCAACACTCTAGATGGGAATGCTTGAAAATACATTTAATTTTCCTTTTTGATTATCACTACTTTGTATTATTTAAACTATCACTAAGTTTTGGCCGACACTGGTCGATCTGTACTTCATTGCTTCTTGTTAAGCACTTAAAGGAACCTGCAAGAAAATGAGCTTGAATTCCGAAATATTAAAAATCCCCACATGGAATGGATTGAATTGGAATTTTTAGCTTTGGGGTACCAAGAAGACCTTTCGCGTAAAGAGGCAAGTTAGGAACGCCCATTCCATTTAAAGTATGCAACAAGTCTGTCACAGTATTTTGCGATACATTGTTACGGATTGCCCAAGATTTCAGCTGGAGTATTTCTTTATTTTCGTCAACATTTCCAATTTTTTCAATATTATTGGAAATCTCAACTTCACCAGGTTCTAAAATATTTCCATTTTCCCAAACGGACGTTCAACTTTCTGGGCGTGAAGGCAGAGCAATTGCACTACCAACAATTGCAAATTTATTTATTTCCCTATATTTTTCCACTTTTCTTTTAAATTTTTTTTTGCACGCTTAAAGCATTTTGTTTTGATTTTTTATTCATTTTATTTAATGTAATTACTTTATTTTTACTTATCTTTTTCACTTTTTCACTTTTCATGCGTATACTCGTAAGCGCGTCAATTTAATTTTTTCTTTTTGACAAATTTGTTGGCGTTGATATTAGCACGGTTGCCAGATTTGACAATTTTTCGTTTGAATTGACACCTATTTCATCTGGCAACTATGCATATTAGTGTTACCATACTAAAGAGTAAAGAGTAAGGTATAATAAACATCTTTAATTGAAATAGTTATTTCTTTCTAACCTTAGGTGCTTATTCAATATTAGTATGCGTTTGTATTTGTTGAAATTTAAAAATCTTTCAATGTGTTGGTGTATCGGTTAGGCATGTTTGGCAGGGTCACACGATCATTGTTTAAGTATTGTCCACATATGTGACAAGTTATAGCACTTTAAAATGTTACATTTTCTTCATCTGTCAAGTTCTCCATTTCAATTGTTTTTGTGAGATAATTGTTATATGTATCTTGACAATCTTGATTCAAAAATGTAACGAATTTTTCCGATGCATCTTTACCCGTATAAATTCTCAGCTTATCCAAGTTATTGTCATGCTTACACTTAATGAAATAGCTGAATGTGCAGGGTACATGTCTCTGATTTAATTTAGTTTTACTACTTACATTAAAGTCTATCTGTTGCAAAACGCACTCAAAATCGGCGTATACAACAAAAGGGACATCAATTTTTCTATGGTGGCTCTTAAACCTCAGTATGGAATCTTCTGCCTTTGGCATTGTGGTAACTATTTTACCATATTCCATTTCATGTTTCTCCATAATATTTTCATGATGAGGGTATTGCAGACAGCTGTTGCAAAATAGAAGTCGTTTGAAATGTGTCGTTGTTTGGCTTTTTAGTACTCTGTACTACGGCAAACAAACGTATTGTATTATTTAATTTTAAATACTTTCCAATATATTACTTACTTTGAAATATCTTTTATATTGATATAGTGATGCCCATCCATGTTTTCCTATAGCAATAAGTTAACATGATTTTTCTTCACATTTTGGGTTATATAAAATGGTCCAATTAGTTCATCACTCTCGTCGTCATATCCAAATACATTTACACTAACATTATTCCGCCTCTCAAGTTCGTTAATATTTTTTAGTGACTTTGGAAATGTTAAATTTGAAAAATCAATTATAGTTCCATATTGTAGCGAAATTATATCAGCACTAATATCTTCAATGTTATATGAAGAGCATCGAGTCGGACCATTGATAGCCCAGGTACTCATTGCCGCAATTAAGGCCTACCTAAAACAGTAATGATCACTGTTTTCAATGTTAATGCAAGCACCACTACTAGCAAGTTTCTCTGGTGTGCTAATCCAATGAGCTCCTTTTACTAAAGAATATTTATTAATATTTAATTTAGCTCGCACTATGCGAACAAGAGTCCATCCGGAATCTCTTTCCTGGAACTCAGACATTTTATTTTGAATTTCTGTAACCTGCTTACAGAAAATTTGATTCACGTTGTCTGCTCTAGTCAACAAGCTCATTTTTGCTGTATGTACTATTATAATTATTTCCAGTTCTTCACCAAAAATTTTTAGATATTCTGCAACTATACTTATATTAAATTTTAGAATAGTATGTTGCTTCAAATATATTCAAGCTTCTCTATAAAAGTCGACTCATTTTCAACAATAAAATCTTTAAAGAGAAGTTGATCCTTTTTATTTGGTATTACATAAGAAATAATGTTGTTTTTAAATGCTTTTCTGATTTCAAAATATTTCATACACTCTCCATTAATGTTGATATTATTTGTTGAGCTGCAATCAAAATCACGTGAACCTTGCTGCTGCTGTTGTTGCTGTTGTGGTTGTTAATGTTGTTGTTGGTGATTTTGTAGTATTTGGTGTTGGTCAGCATTTGGATACCAATGTATTGGAGTAGGAGGTTGCTGCCAATTTTGGTACCATTGCATAAGATTAGCAGTTTGTAGTTGTGGTTGTTGTTCTTGATGAGGATATTGCTGATGAGCATACTGCTGATCAGGATATTGGTGATGACGATATTGCTGATAAGTAAATTGTTGATGACGATATTGATGTTGCTGTTGTTGAAGACATTGTAGTTCTTGTTGTTCTTGATGAGGATATTGTTGATAAGGATGTTGATGCTGTTGTTGTTGAGGATATTGTAGTTGTTGTTCTTGATGAGCATATTGTTGATATGGATATTGATATTGTTGAGCATATTAAAGTTGTTGAGGATAAGTGAAGCCTGTATATAGATGATTATTCAGTGGTATTGGTCTTTTCGGATTTGAGTCACGACTTATGACCACTTGGTCCTCTACACCATGATTTAGGATGTGATCCAAAAAGAACTTTTGGTATTTATATACCTTGTTGCACATTTTACATTCATATACCAAATAATTCATTTTATTTAATTTATACAATATATAAAATATATTTTTTAATATTATTATAGGTATTTAATATTTTTTATTCAAAAGTCACTTTGACTGATTACTAACCCGTTTACGACTATTAAAAGCAAAACAATTGAGGATTTCACACTTGTAGATACAATGCTGTACTTGCTGCTAGATTAGAAAATCTCTCAATTTATACGAACTACGATTAAGTCACATGCATAATGTAATAGTCAATAGACAGAAACAAATGTCAGCAAGCAGTGAAAATAACAACCAATCTTTGACAATTCTCAATATCACACACTTCAATTTCTTTACAAAATGAGTGAAAAGAATGAATAAATACTACACGCATAAATTGTATATTTTATTAATTTCTTCAAACTCTTTACACATAAAAAAATTAAAATCAAACAACAACAAAAGCAAAACATTGATATCTCACCTGCATACATAATTACTTTCTAAACTACCCTCCCATGCCCCCAGCTAAAACGAATATAACAAACAAAAAAAGTAATGCCGAGTGCACACTATGATATTTTGTGCCATCGCAACAGTGTGCACTAGTGTTAACGTTTATCATTTCCGATTTTTATTTATTTTCCATATAAAAAACATAATGTAAATGGCGTTACACACATTTTAAAAAATTATTAGAACACAAGAAAATGCCAGATGTCTACTCGGCATTACACACTCACTTTTTTATATATACAACCACTTACCCATATGCCAACGCTCAAGTTATTGTAAAAACATACACAAATACACACGCACGAGCATAACGTTGGGTCCCATGACCACGCATCTCTAGTTCTCTTTGACAATCTTGAATATCTTTACACTTCAATTTCTCCAACCTTTAAATATGTTCATTGATCATAAATTACATATTTTTATCCATCGCTTCAAACTCTTAGGATAGGATAAAAAAAATAAATAAAAAATTAAACTAAAACAAAACTAACAACAAAAACATAACAGATTCCCACAAGCATACATACATAATTTATTTCTTTCTAAAATACACTTCCATCTCCACTAGCTAAAAATAATATTACAAAAAACACTAAGGCAACGTTTTCTGTATGCACCCTCGCACTTAAAAATATTGCACTCTAAATGCATAAACTTGCTGCAACCACTTGACAAACCAAAAAAAATTACATTTTAATTCAAAATTAAAACAAACTAGGACTATGTACATCGACGACCGGCATCTAACTATTCTTATCTCAAACTTATGCTCACACAACAAAACATCATCATCACATGCATATCCATGTACAAACCATCGATTACCCTCGTCACTTCACACCATTGACAACAAAACAAAACATCATCATCACGTACATATAAAATTCATTTATTTGATATATTGTCAGAAGTGTAAATACAATGCGTATATAGACATGCTAAACCACCAGCAAATAAATTTCAATCACGTACATATCTATGGATAAACCATCGGTAACCCTCGTCACTTCACACCATTGACAACAAAACAAAAGATTATCATCACGTACATATCTATGTACAAACCATCGGTAACCCTCGTCACTTTACACCATTGACTTTAATTACCCAAATTTTCCCATAAATTACTAAATTTCGATTTTAATTACCAAAATTTGACAATTTTAATGGCTCTGGCACGCAGATTCCGTAACTACTTTCGTCTTTCGTTGATAAGGTTAGAGTGAATGGTGAATAGTTTTGCAAGTCAGTTTTATTATATATAATCATTATCTTATGGACTTTAAATGCAATCGTATTGTTAATTTTTCACCACTAACATTTATCAAGTTTAAAAAACTTAAGTTTAAGATCAACAACTTTCAAAATAAGATTATTTATTGTTCTTGAACTTACAGGTAAATATATTACATTAGTTGGAGGCTCAGTTTTTTTATATCCTGGACTGACGTTGAGTCAAAACTAATGCAAAATATGTGCAGATATGTTATTTATATATGAGCCGCCTACAATGTTACATTCAACGATTATTGTATTAATTTTGGTTATATCTATTGTTTTATCAAAGTAATGTTTCCCGCCAGGCTCTAATACTTTTGTACTAAAACCTAATAAGGATCCGATTTATCTTTTCTTATTAAAATAAATTGAATCTGTAGTACTTTTTATGCATGTTTGCAGAGTATTGTAATTTGCTCATACAACCAGCGATGCTTTTGCATTTATATTATGATATTTATTTGTTAACACTTCAGCTACTTCTGATAATTCATATGAGCCAACTGGAACTTCTATTTCATGATTCCCAATATGAAATAAATTGTTTTCGATATCAACATTTGGGATTGAGTGATACGTATCGAAACTTACTAAGCCACAAACATAGTTTTAATTTAATTCAATTGGTGGAATATAGTTTGCAACAAGATATGAAGAGTCTGCGTTTAATGTTAATGTAATTGACATTTTAAAGGCTGATGAGCGAATAAATTATTAATCAATTTTTAATAATTTTTATGATGACGAATTGTTGCCGTTAATCCAAGAGTTGTGTTCTGATGAAAATCCTAACCATTTAACGTATATTTTAAATTATATGAAATAATATATATGAAAAAAATTGTTTTCGATATCAACATTTAGGATTGAGTGATACGTATCGAAACTTATTAAGCCACAAACATAGTTTTGATTTAATTCGATTGGTGGAGAATAGTTTGCAACAAGAGTCTGCGTTTAATGTTAATGTAATTGACATTTTAAAGGCTGATGAGCGAATAAATTATTAATAAAATTGTAATAATTTTTATGATGATATATTGTTGCCGTTAATCCAATTGTTGTGTTCTGATGAAAAACCTAACCATTTAACGTAAATTTTATTTCGTTTCCTTTTTAAAAATTTGTCAATTAAATATGTTTCTGGAAATTTAGTTTTCATTAGCTCAGGCTCATAAAAACCACCTTTATTTTCGTGACCTTGATAGTCTTGTAATATATACGTATTAGGATTTGTATTTCTTATAGTTTTAATTTTAAATATTTCTGTATTCCAATTCGGTGTGTAACCTATCTCAAATATATGTTTATATTTACTTATTCGTACATTATCATTTACTTTAAACTTGGGTCTTTTAAATACTTTTAAATTGTTGTAGACCGGATCAATTTTTCATTTGATAAATTTACTTCAATAGGCTTCATTTTTATTGTTCTATGGTAAGTGTTATTATATTTTTCAACAAGTTGTTTATATATGTTTTTCCATTTATATGTTCCTTGGTAACTAAACTCTTTCCACATCATTCCTTTAAGAGTTCTATTTAATCTTTCTATAATGGTTGCCTTGAGAACATTATATGTTGAATAATGATTTATTTGATTTAATTGCATTAACTGATGAAATCGACTATTAAAAAATTCCTTACCATCATCAGTTTGTAAATTCTTTGGCTTACGATTGCTGTTTTTGAACATATTTTTTATTTTTTTTTTGCAATGACATCCATTTGGAAATTATATTTGTATGTACTTAACTTTAAACTATTTAGATTAGTCTAAATGGAACTTTCTCCAAACTTATTTATATAACTCATTTTTAATATATAATGTCAGCTTCTCTTAATTCTTCAACAATAGAAATTATTTCGTTTTTATGATTATTATGACCGGCACTTTCCGATGAAAGAAGTAAACGTAATCTGTCAACAAGTTCATTTGGATCATCCCAATATATATAATTAGATTTACGATTATCTGCAGTTTTTAATAATAATCCATTACCTTTTCTTAAAACATTTGGTTTTGTAGTACATAAATGTTTTATTATATTAACATATTTATATTAGAGTTGGGCATAGTTGTTCCTTTTGAACAACAAAAAGAACTAGTTCGTTCTTTTCGTTCAGTTGTTCTTTTCGGTCAGTTGTTCAGTGAACAACAGATCAGAGATTACACATACATACATTGAATCCTCTTTAATGTTTTATTCGTTTGTTAATATTCTAAAGTATTTTAATTTCATTCTTAACGATTGAAATGCTTAAAATGAAGTTTGATCATTTGGAAACAAATTTTAATCACTTTTTTAATACTAATATTAATGATTTACATTCAACACAACATTCTTTTATTTGAGTAAAAATGTTCCTTGCTTAGACGTATTTTCATTTGTGCTTTGTAGTCTTATTTGTTTTATGCTTTTAGTAAGTAAAAGGTAAAAATTAATATTTTTGAAATTTTTAAAATGAAATCCGTTTTCAGTTTAAAACAAATTATAATCACTTTCTTAATTCTAGTATTCTTTTTCACAATCTGTTTTTTAGTTCAATACTACAAATTATTTCTATTAATTTTGTAAAACTCACTTGTATATTTCACTAAGTATACATATTCTTTTGTTTGTTTTGATTATTGTGCTAAAAATTTAATAGGCACACTACATTTGTGTATTTTAACATAATGCAAACGAGAAACTAATATTTTACTTGAAATCTTTTGCATGTGCATCAGAGTAGCAGGCCGGGCAAAAAATTTTGGCGGCGACTGAAAGACAAATAATTTCGGCGGCGGCGGCTGTACAGCTTAACGCTGATTTGCTTAAAGCATTTGAAAAAAAGTTTTAACCCAGTCTGTTTTTAGAAAAATACGTGAATTATTGCATGACCATGTTGTAACATTATTTATTTTTCAATAGTTTGAATATTGCAGTAATTGAAACCATAGAAACATATTCTAGACTATCAGGGCAATTATGAATAAAATTTCGCGAGAAATTTCTCATTTTTCATATTAGAATTTTTTTTCCTATTACTTGCTATTAGTTGGAATTTTTCTCCGCGAAAAATTTCTCGAAGAATTTTATTCATGACTGCCTTCTACATAAATTTTATTTAAGCTTTCAGATTGAATTAAAAATTAATTACTTTATTGGAACACTGCTACGGATCAACAAAAAGAAAGCTTTGAACAATTAATTATCAAAAAGTCGCTTAAACAAAAAAGTCCATGTAAACGTGAATGTATTTAAGAAGGGACTCCAAAAGAGAACGTAAGTGTTGTCGCAGCTTCGTTACCGTTCACATAAACATTTTCTTTTTATGTGGAAGCAAAAATAACTATCTTTGTAGGACGCTCGCTATCATATTAAATACGAAATTTGAAAAAGTATAAAAAATAAAATACAAAATAACGGCTAGTACTAAGCCGCCTGCCGATAGCCGAGTGGTTCGGCGGCGGCTCGGCTTGTCGAAAAAAATCGACTGTCTGGCTAGCCGCCAGCCACGCCGGTACGGCTTGCTACTATGATGTGCATTGGTCAGGAACAGAGAATAAGATAAACAAAACAAAATAAAGACCAAAAATTAACGAACGAAGAAAAAACGAACAAGTCCAAGAAATCAAAAAGTACCAAGAGAATAAGAAAGACCAAAAGAACAAGAAAGACTAAAATAACAACAAAGACCAAAAAGGAACAACTAGTCTGAACTAGTTCAAATCGTTCACTTATGGGAATAGTTCAATTGAACTAGTTCGTTCTCTTTGAGCCCAATTATAATTTATATGCTCGTGTACCTTTAATTTGACCATGTTGTTGATATTGACGTTTGTATGCATTTGTACTAATTAAAAGTTCTTTGTGAGTTTTCAAATCATTTTAAGTGTAATGTATAGGTTTTGAATGGAAAACTAATTCGTTTGAAAGTTTTACAGTGAAAGGTTCCGGAGATATGGAGGTGCAAATAGCGCATATTTTAAGACTTATTCACTGACACGCGCATCAAATTGATGAAGCACTTCCGCTATACCTAGAAGGCTGAAATTTGTTCCACAAGTAGATCTAGGTGAGCAATGAACTAGAAAAATCTGAGAACACGAAAATTTTTACCAGGGGGCAGGGTTACGCCCATAAAAATTAAAATTTGCGCTAGTGAGCTGAAATTTGGTAAACCAGTATAACTAAGTGAGTAATCACCTAAAAAAATCTGAAAACCGAAAATTTTAACCAAGGGTGCGGGGCTACGCCCATAAAGTAAAGAATTAAAAAACATTTCTAAGGCGTTTAACTCAAGCGATTTTATTAAGATTAATGCACACATGTTGCAATTATACAAGACTCTAAATTTTTATTAAAGAAAGTGGGCGTTAACACGCTCATACAATTTAAGCCTCCTATTTCGTGTGTTTCGGGTCGGCATATTTAAATGTACTATTGATGTATTTACTATTATCCGTTTCCAACGAAACTAAACAGGAAAGATAACTGTTAGCCAAATAGACATTTGGGGTTAAAAAAAGGCGGGAACACGCCTATAAGATTAAAAAATAAAATTTGCGCAAGCGAGCTGAAATTTGATAAACGAGTACTTATAGATTAGCAAATTACTAGAAAAATCTGCAAACCCAAAAATTTTATCTAGGAGGGCGGGGCTGCGCCCATAAGGCTCAACATTTTGCAAAAAGTGGGCGTTAACACGCCCCTACAATTTATGTCTCCTATTTCATGTACTTTGGGTCAGCATATTTGAACATACTACATATTTATATTTATTACTATCCGTTTTCAACGAAACTCGACAGGAAAGATAACTAATGGCTACAGCAGTTATTGAGATTGAAATAGTCGGCGTTATCACGCCCATAAAAACAAAATAACCCAGCTAAAAAAATTATATATGGTCCATATATTTTTAATATATGAATGTATATAACCATATATGAATATGTATGAATTCATGTATAGAAATATATGGGATTATACATGGCAAAAATATTATATTTGAACTAATATATGGACTAATATATGAAATGTATTATAACATATGAGCTCATATATGAAAATTTAATTATGAAGCTCTTCATATGTGGATCCATATATAAATATGAGATTTTATATATGGAGCCATATAAGAATGTATGTATGAATACATGATATCTCACATAAGACCATTTTTGCAATCATAAAAGCTTGGAATTTTATCACTGCTGAATTGGAAATCCATTAGAAAATACATACGGTATGCAAAGTTTATATGCGTACCCTCAACGTTTAAAAAAGAACAACTTTTTGTTACAAAAAAAACATTCTTGTATGATTTTATACATTGTGGCCCCATTTAATATATCAAATAATCAAAAGGATAATCCAGTCATTAATTTTATAGAAAATAACTAAATTCTCTAGATAAGAAACAAAGTTCATATTTCTGTATTGAAAACTATTGTTAGCCGGATTATTTTTTCTTTTATAATTAATTGCATTAGTTTTTAATCTGATTTCTTAAGCTAAATGTTATGTACGAATGTGATTTATGTGTTTTTTTAAATAATTTATTCACCTTTTGATGAATGAAATGACTTTTTGTTCGTTTTGGATTATTTGTCCAAACAAATGTTTCATTAAATACAACCTCTCTCTCAAGTCTAAAGAAAATTAATTTTAGTATTTAATTTATTGCACAGCAGTGCGCTTTTGTGAATCAAGAGTGTGTGAATATGAACTTTGCATACTGTGGAGGCAATTTACACATACATACATGTATGAAAATGTATGAATATATATAATCATATATGCCCATATACCCTCATTTTTCGGATCCGAACCATATATGAGATATCATATATGCTCCATACATATTTTTTTAGCTGGGAAATAAAATTTACGCTAGTTAGCTGAAACTTAATAAACAAGTAGGTCTAGATTAGCAACTAACTAGAAAAATAAAATCAAGTGATTTTATTGAAATTTGGTACAAATGTTGGAATAATGCAAAGTTATAAAATTTCGTTGAAAAAAGTGGGTTTTAACACGCCCATACAATTTAAACCTCATATTTCATGTATTTCTGATCAGCAGATTTAAATATACTATTTATTTAAATATTAATATCAGTTTCCAACGAAACTTGACATGTTTGATTAGCACTGGCAAAAAAATTTACTTAAAAATTAAGTAACTAAATTGCGCTAGAGAGCTGAAATTTGATACGCAAGTAGGTCAAGATGAGAAACCAAATAGAAAAGTCTAAAAACCCAAATTTTTTAACCAGGAGTGGCAGAAGCCACGATAATTTTTTACTGAAGGTTTTAACTGAAGCTTTAACTAAAAGCTATCATCTTAAAAA
The DNA here is from genome assembly GCA_905220375.1 of Tachina fera. Taxonomy (NCBI): domain Eukaryota; kingdom Metazoa; phylum Arthropoda; class Insecta; order Diptera; family Tachinidae; genus Tachina; species Tachina fera. The sequence continues at coordinate 117,774,805 of LR999963.1, read as the reverse complement.
TGGTATAATGATATTTGAGCGCTGCTCACAACAAAATCTTGAGTTTAAAAAAGTGACGGAGAGTGGTGACCAAAACATTTAAAGCTAGAATTTGCACTAGATTGGTATACACCTTGATTGAAGGCTTACATGGAAACATCATATTGACTTTAAGCTAACTCAGATGAAACTTAAGTTATCTCAAATTCAATGGTTGATTGGCAGAAATTCAACACTTAGTCTTGACTGCAAACTTTTAATATACAAGTCGCTTTTGAAGCCAATATGGTGTTACGGTATCCAGTTATGGGGCACTGCTTCAGCTTCCAATGTAGAGAGAATTCAACGAAGACAAAACAAAATTGTAAGGTTAATAACATCTGCTCCATGGTACATTAAGAATTCAAATTTGCATCGTGATTTAAAAATGCCACTAGTGACTTAAGAAATTGCAAGATACGCAGGCAAATACTTAACAAAACTCGAGTCACATCCTAATCCGCTTGCTCGTAATATTTTGAACTTTATTGGACACATCCGCCTAAAAAAGAGGGACACAAGGGCTATTTTACTCAACACTCTAGATGGGAATGCTTGAAAATACATTTAATTTTCCTTTTTGATTATCACTACTTTGTATTATTTAAACTATCACTAAGTTTTGGCCGACACTGGTCGATCTGTACTTCATTGCTTCTTGTTAAGCACTTAAAGGAACCTGCAAGAAAATGAGCTTGAATTCCGAAATATTAAAAATCCCCACATGGAATGGATTGAATTGGAATTTTTAGCTTTGGGGTACCAAGAAGACCTTTCGCGTAAAGAGGCAAGTTAGGAACGCCCATTCCATTTAAAGTATGCAACAAGTCTGTCACAGTATTTTGCGATACATTGTTACGGATTGCCCAAGATTTCAGCTGGAGTATTTCTTTATTTTCGTCAACATTTCCAATTTTTTCAATATTATTGGAAATCTCAACTTCACCAGGTTCTAAAATATTTCCATTTTCCCAAACGGACGTTCAACTTTCTGGGCGTGAAGGCAGAGCAATTGCACTACCAACAATTGCAAATTTATTTATTTCCCTATATTTTTCCACTTTTCTTTTAAATTTTTTTTTTGCACGCTTAAAGCATTTTGTTTTGATTTTTTATTCATTTTATTTAATGTAATTACTTTATTTTTACTTATCTTTTTCACTTTTTCACTTTTCATGCGTATACTCGTAAGCGCGTCAATTTAATTTTTTCTTTTTGACAAATTTGTTGGCGTTGATATTAGCACGGTTGCCAGATTTGACAATTTTTCGTTTGAATTGACACCTATTTCATCTGGCAACTATGCATATTAGTGTTACCATACTAAAGAGTAAAGAGTAAGGTATAATAAACATCTTTAATTGAAATAGTTATTTCTTTCTAACCTTAGGTGCTTATTCAATATTAGTATGCGTTTGTATTTGTTGAAATTTAAAAATCTTTCAATGTGTTGGTGTATCGGTTAGGCATGTTTGGCAGGGTCACACGATCATTGTTTAAGTATTGTCCACATATGTGACAAGTTATAGCACTTTAAAATGTTACATTTTCTTCATCTGTCAAGTTCTCCATTTCAATTGTTTTTGTGAGATAATTGTTATATGTATCTTGACAATCTTGATTCAAAAATGTAACGAATTTTTCAGATGCATCTTTACCCGTATAAATTCTCAGCTAATCCAAGTTATTGTCATGCTTACAGTTAATGAAATAGCTGAATGTGCAGGGTACATGTCTCTGATTTAATTTAGTTTTACTACTTACATTAAAGTCTATCTGTTGCAAAACGCACTCAAAATCGGCGTATACAACAAAAGGGACATCAATTTTTCTATGGTGGCTCTTAAACCTCAGTATGGAATCTTCTGCCTTTGGCATTGTGGTAACTATTTTACCATATTCCATTTCATGTTTCTCCATAATATTTTCATGATGAGGGTATTGCAGACAGCTGTTGCAAAATAGAAGTCGTTTGAAATGTGTCGTTGTTTGGCTTTTTAGTACTCTGTACTACGGCAAACAAACGTATTGTATTATTTAATTTTAAATACTTTCCAATATATTACTTACTTTGAAATATCTTTTATAAAGATATAGTGATGCCCATCCATGTTTTCCTATAGCAATAAGTTAACATGATTTTTCTTCTCATTTTGGGTTATATAAAATGGTCCAATTAGTTCATCACTCTCGTCGTCATATCCAAATACATTTACACTAACATTATTCCGCCTCTCAAGTTCGTTAATATTTTTTAGTGACTTTGGAAATGTTAAATTTGAAAAATCAATTATAGTTCCATATTGTAGCGAAATTATATCAGCACTAATATCTTCAATGTTATATGAAGAGCATCGAGTCGGACCATTGCCGCAATTAAGGCCTACCTAAAACAGTAATGATCACTGTTTTCAATGTTAATGCAAGCACCACTACTAGCAAGTTTCTCTGGTGTGCTAATCCAATGAGCTCCTTTTACTAAAGAATATTTATTAATATTTAATTTAGCTCGCACTATGCGAACAAGAGTCCATCCGGAATCTCTTTCCTGGAACTCAGACATTTTATTTTGAATTTCTGTAACCTGCTTACAGAAAATTTGATTCACGTTGTCTGCTCTAGTCAACAAGCTCATTTTTGCTGTATGTACTATTATAATTATTTCCAGTTCTTCACCAAAAATTTTTAGATATTCTGCAACTATACTTATATTAAATTTTAGAATAGTATGTTGCTTCAAATATATTCAAGCTTCTCTATAAAAGTCGACTCATTTTCAACAATAAAATCTTTAAAGAGAAGTTGATCCTTTTTATTTGGTATTACATAAGAAATAATGTTGTTTTTAAATGCTTTTCTGATTTCAAAATATTTCATACACTCTCCATTAATGTTGATATTATTTGTTGAGCTGCAATCAAAATCACGTGAACCTTGCTGCTGCTGTTGTTGCTGTTGTGGTTGTTAATGTTGTTGTTGTTGGTGATTTTGTAGTATTTGGTGTTGGTCAGCATTTGGATACCAATGTATTGGAGTAGGAGGTTGCTGCCAATTTTGGTACCATTGCATAAGATTAGCAGTTTGTAGTTGTGGTTGTTGTTCTTGATGAGGATATTGCTGATGAGCATACTGCTGATCAGGATATTGGTGATGACGATATTGCTGATAAGTAAATTGTTGATGACGATATTGATGTTGCTGTTGTTGAAGACATTGTAGTTCTTGTTGTTCTTGATGAGGATATTGTTGATAAGGATGTTGATGCTGTTGTTGTTGAGGATATTGTAGTTGTTGTTCTTGATGAGCATATTGTTGATATGGATATTGATATTGTTGAGCATATTAAAGTTGTTGAGGATAAGTGAAGCCTGTATATAGATGATTATTCAGTGGTATTGGTCTTTTTTGATTTGAGTCACGACTTATGACCACTTGGTCCTCTACACCATGATTTAGGATGTGATCCAAAAAGAACTTTTGGTATTTATATACCTTGTTGCACATTTTACATTCATATACCAAATAATTCATTTTATTTAATTTATACAATATATAAAATATATTTTTTAATATTATTATAGGTATTTAATATTTTTTATTCAAAAGTCACTTTGACTGATTACTAACCCGTTTACGACTATTAAAAGCAAAACAATTGAGGATTTCACACTTGTAGATACAATGCTGTACTTGCTGCTAGATTAGAAAATCTCTCAATTTATACGAACTACGATTAAGTCACATGCATAATGTAATAGTCAATAGACAGAAACAAATGTCAGCAAGCAGTGAAAATAACAACCAATCTTTGACAATTCTCAATATCACACACTTCAATTTCTTTACAAAATGAGTGAAAAGAATGAATAAATACTACACGCATAAATTGTATATTTTATTAATTTCTTCAAACTCTTTACACATAAAAAAATTAAAATCAAACAACAACAAAAGCAAAACATTGATATCTCACCTGCATACATAATTACTTTCTAAACTACCCTCACATGCCCCCAGCTAAAACGAATATAACAAACAAAAAAAGTAATGCCGAGTGCACACTATGATATTTTGTGACATCGCAACAGTGTGCACTAGTGTTAACGTTTATCATTTCCGATTTTTATTTATTGTCCATATAAAAAACATAATGTAAATGGCGTTACACACATTTTAAAAAATTATTAGAACACAAGAAAATGCCAGATGTCTACTCGGCATTACACACTCACTTTTTTATATATACAACCACTTACCCATATGCCAACGCTCAAGTTATTGTAAAAACATACACAAATACACACGCACGAGCATAACGTTGGGTCCCATGACCACGCATCTCTAATTCTCTTTGACAATCTTGAATATCTTTACACTTCAATTTCTCCAACCTTTAAATATGTTCATTGATCATAAATTACATATTTTTATCCATCGCTTCAAACTCTTTAAGCATAGGATAAAAAAATAAATAAAAAATTAAACTAAAACAAAACTAACAACAAAAACATAATAGATTCCCACAAGCATACATACATAATTTATTTCTTTCTAAAATACACTTCCATCTCCACTAGCTAAAAATAATATTACAAAAAACACTAAGGCAACGTTTTCTGTATGCACCCTCGCACTTAAAAATATTGCACTCTAAATGCATAAACTTGCTGCAACCACTTGACAAACCAAAAAAAATTACATTTTAATTCAAAATTAAAACAAACTACGACTATGTACATCGACGACCGGCATCTAACTATTCTTATCTCAAACTTATGCTCACACAACAAAACATCATCATCACATGCATATCCATGTACAAACCATCGATTACCCTCGTCATTTCACACCATTGACAACAAAACAAAACATCATCATCACGTACATATAAAATTCATTTATTTGATATATTGTCAGAAGTGTAAATACAATGCGTATATAGACATGCTAAACCACCAGCAAATAAATTTCAATCACGTACATATCTATGGATAAACCATCGGTAACCCTCGTCACTTCACACCATTGACAACAAAACAAAAGATTATCATCACGTACATATCTATGTACAAACCATCGGTAACCCTCGTCACTTTACACCATTGACTTTAATTACCCAAATTTTCCCATAAATTACTAAATTTCGATTTTAATTACCAAAATTTGACAATTTTAATGGCTCTGGCACGCAGATTCCGTAACTACTTTCGTCTTTCGTTGATAAGGTTAGAGTGAATGGTGAATAGTTTTGCAAGTCAGTTTTATTATATATAATCATTATCTTATGGACTTTAAATGCAATCGTATTGTTAATTTTTCACCACTAACATTTATCAAGTTTAAAAAACTTAAGTTTAAGATCAACAACTTTCAAAATAAGATTATTTATTGTTCTTGAACTTACAGGTAAATATATTACATTAGTTGGAGGCTCAGTTTTTTTATATCCTGGACTGACGTTGAGTCAAAACTAATGCAAAATATGTGCAGACATGTTATTTATATATGATCCGCCTACAATGTTACATTCAACGATTATTGTATTAATTTTGGTTATATCTATTGTTTTATCAAAGTAATGTTCCCCGCCAGGCTCTAATACTTTTGTACTAAAACCTAATAAGGATCCGATTTATCTTTTCTTATTAAAATAAATTGAATCTGTAGTACTTTTTATGCATGTTTGCAGAGTATTGTAATTTGCTCATACAACCAGCGATGCTTTTGCATTTGTATTATGATATTTATTTGTTAACACTTCAGCTACTTCTGATAATTCATATGAGCCAACTGGAACTTCTATTTCATGATTCCCAATATGAAATAAATTGTTTTCGATATCAACATTTGGGATTGAGTGATACGTATCGAAACTTACTAAGCCACAAACATAGTTTTAATTTAATTCAATTGGTGGAATATAGTTTGCAACAAGATATGAAGAGTCTGCGTTTAATGTTAATGTAATTGACATTTTAAAGGCTGATGAGCGAATAAATTATTAATCAATTTTTAATAATTTTTATGATGACGAATTGTTGCCGTTAATCCAAGAGTTGTGTTCTGATGAAAATCCTAACCATTTAACGTATATTTTAAATTATATGAAATAATATATATGAAAAAAATTGTTTTCGATATCAACATTTAGGATTGAGTGATACGTATCGAAACTTATTAAGCCACAAACATAGTTTTGATTTAATTCGATTGGTGGAGAATAGTTTGCAACAAGAGTCTGCGTTTAATGTTAATGTAATTGACATTTTAAAGGCTGATGAGCGAATAAATTATTAATAAAATTGTAATAATTTTTATGATGATATATTGTTGCCGTTAATCCAAGTGTTGTGTTCTGATGAAAAACCTAACCATTTAACGTAAATTTTATTTCGTTTCCTTTTTAAAAATTTGTCAATTAAATATGTTTCTGGAAATTTAGTTTTCATTAGCTCAGGCTCATAAAAACCACCTTTATTTTCGTGACCTTGATAGTCTTGTAATATATACGTATTAGGATTTGTATTTCTTATAGTTTTAATTTTAAATATTTCTGTATTCCAATTCGGTGTGTAACCTATTTCAAATATATGTTTATATTTACTTATTCGTACATTATCATTTACTTTAAACTTGGGTCTTTTAAATACTTTTAAATTGTTGTAGACCGGATCAATTTTTCATTTGATAAATTTACTTCAATAGGCTTCATTTTTATTGTTCTATGGTAAGTGTTATTATATTTTTCAACAAGTTGTTTATATATGTTTATCCATTTATATGTTCCTTGGTAACTAAACTCTTTCCACATCATTCCTTTAAGAGTTCTATTTAATCTTTCTATAATGGTTGCCTTGAGAACATTATATGTTGAATAATGATTTATTTGATTTAATTGCATTAACTGATGAAATCGACTATTAAAAAATTCCTTACCATCATCAGTTTGTAAATTCTTTGGCTTACGATTGCTGTTTTTGAACATATTTTTTATTTTTTTTTTGCAATGACATCCATTTGGAAATTATATTTGTATGTACTTAACTTTAAACTATTTAGATTAGTCTAAATGGAACTTTCTCCAAACTTATTTATATAACTCATTTTTAATATATAATGTCAGCTTCTCTTAATTCTTCAACAATAGAAATTATTTCGTTTTTATGATTATTATGACCGGCACTTTCCGATGAAAGAAGTAAACGTAATCTGTCAACAAGTTCATTTGGATCATCCCAATATATATAATTAGATTTACGATTATCTGCAGTTTTTAATAATAATCCATTACCTTTTCTTAAAACATTTGGTTTTGTAGTACATAAATGTTTTATTATATTAACATATTTATATTAGAGTTGGGCATAGTTGTTCCTTTTGAACAACAAAAAGAACTAGTTCGTTCTTTTCGTTCAGTTGTTCTTTTCGGTCAGTTGTTCAGTGAACAACAGATCAGAGATTACACATACATACATTGAATCCTCTTTAATGTTTTATTCGTTTGTTAATATTCTAAAGTATTTTAATTTCATTCTTAACGATTGAAATGCTTAAAATGAAGTTTGATCATTTGGAAACAAATTTTAATCACTTTTTTAATACTAATATTAATGATTTACATTCAACACAACATTCTTTTATTTGAGTAAAAATGTTCCTTGCTTAGACGTATTTTCATTTGTGCTTTGTAGTCTTATTTGTTTTATGCTTTTAGTAAGTAAAAGGTAAAAATTAATATTTTTGAAATTTTTAAAATGAAATCCGTTTTCAGTTTAAAACAAATTATAATCACTTTCTTAATTCTAGTATTCTTTTTCACAATCTGTTTTTTAGTTCAATACTACAAATTATTTCTATTAATTTTGTAAAACTCACTTGTATATTTCACTAAGTATACATATTCTTTTGTTTGTTTTGATTATTGTGCTAAAAATTTAATAGGCACACTACATTTGTGTATTTTAACATAATGCAAACGAGAAACTAATATTTTACTTGAAATCTTTTGCATGTGCATCAGAGTAGCAGGCCGGGCAAAAAATTTTGGCGGCGACTGAAAGACAAATAATTTCGGCGGCGGCGGCTGTACAGCTTAACGCTGATTTGCTTAAAGCATTTGAAAAAAAGTTTTAACCCAGTCTGTTTTTAGAAAAATACGTGAATTATTGCATGACCATGTTGTAACATTATTTATTTTTCAATAGTTTGAATATTGCAGTAATTGAAACCATAGAAACATATTCTAGACTATCAGGGCAATTATGAATAAAATTTCGCGAGAAATTTCTCATTTTTCATATTAGAATTTTTTTTCCTATTACTTGCTATTAGTTGGAATTTTTCTCCGCGAAAAATTTCTCGAAGAATTTTATTCATGACTGCCTTCTACATAAATTTTATTTAAGCTTTCAGATTGAATTAAAAATTAATTACTTTATTGGATTACTGCTACGGATCAACAAAAAGAAAGCTTTGAACAATTAATTATCAAAAAGTCGCTTAAACAAAAAAGTCCATGTAAACGTGAATGTATTTAAGAAGGGACTCCAAAAGAGAACGTAAGTGTTGTCGCAGCTTCGTTACCGTTCACATAAACATTTTCTTTTTATGTGGAAGCAAAAATAACTATCTTTGTAGGACGCTCGCTATCATATTAAATACGAAATTTGAAAAAGTATAAAAAATAAAATACAAAATAACGGCTAGTACTAAGCCGCCTGCCGATAGCCGAGTGGTTCGGCGGCGGCTCGGCTTGTCGAAAAAAATCGACTGTCTGGCTAGCCGCCAGCCACGCCGGTACGGCTTGCTACTATGATGTGCATTGGTCAGGAACAGAGAATAAGATAAACAAAACAAAATAAAGACCAAAAATTAACGAACGAAGAAAAAACGAACAAGTCCAAGAAATCAAAAAGTACCAAGAGAATAAGAAAGACCAAAAGAACAAGAAAGACTAAAATAACAACAAAGACCAAAAAGGAACAACTAGTCTGAACTAGTTCAAATCGTTCACTTATGGGAATAGTTCAATTGAACTAGTTCGTTCTCTTTGAGCCCAATTATAATTTATATGCTCGTGTACCTTTAATTTGACCATGTTGTTGATATTGTCGTTTGTATGCATTTGTACTAATTAAAAGTTCTTTGTGAGTTTTCAAATCATTTTAAGTATAATGTATAGGTTTTGAATGGAAAACTAATTCGTTTGAAAGTTTTACAGTGAAAGGTTCCGGAGATATGGAGGTGCGAATAGCGCATATTTTAAGACTTATTCACTGACACACGCATCAAATTGATGAAGCACTTCCGCTATACCTAGAAGGCTGAAATTTGTTCCACAAGTAGATCTAGGTGAGCAATGAACTAGAAAAATCTGAGAACACGAAAATTTTTAACAAGGGGGCAGGGTTACGCCCATAAAAATTAAAATTTGCGCTAGTGAGCTGAAATTTGGTAAACCAGTATAACTAAGTGAGTAATCACCTAAAAAAATCTGAAAACCGAAAATTTTAACCAAGGGTGCGGGGCTACGCCCATAAAGTAAAGAATTAAAAAACATTTCTAAGGCGTTTAACTCAAGCGATTTTATTAAGATTAATGCACACATGTTGCAATTATACAAGACTCTAAATTTTTATTAAAGAAAGTGGGCGTTAACACGCTCATACAATTTAAGCCTCCTATTTCGTGTGTTTCGGGTCGGCATATTTAAATGTACTATTGATGTATTTACTATTATCCGTTTCCAACGAAACTAAACAGGAAAGATAACTGTTAGCCAAATAGACATTTGGGGTTAAAAAAAGGCGGGAACACGCCTATAAGATTAAAAAATAAAATTTGCGCAAGCGAGCTGAAATTTGATAAACGAGTACTTATAGATTAGCAAATTACTAGAAAAATCTGCAAACCCAAAAATTTTATCTAGGAGGGCGGGGCTGCGCCCATAAGGCTCAACATTTTGCAAAAAGTGGGCGTTAACACGCCCCTACAATTTATGCCTCCTATTTCATGTACTTTGGGTCAGCATATTTGAACATACTACATATTTATATTTATTACTATCCGTTTTCAACGAAACTCGACAGGAAAGATAACTAATGGCTACAGCAGTTATTGAGATTGAAATAGTCGGCGTTATCACGCCCATAAAAACAAAATAAATAAAATTTACGCTAGTTAGCTGAAACTTAATAAACAAGTAGGTCTAGATTAGCAACTAACTAGAAAAATAAAATCAAGTGATTTTATTGAAATTTGGTACAAATGTTGGAATAATGCAAAGTTATAAAATTTCGTTGAAAAAAGTGGGTTTTAACACGCCCATACAATTTAAACCTCCTATTTCATGTATTTCTGATCAGCAGATTTAAATATACTATTTATTTAAATATTAATATCAGTTTCCAACGAAACTTGACATGTTTGATTAGCACTGGCAAAAAAATTTACTTAAAAATTAAGTAACTAAATTGCGCTAGAGAGCTGAAATTTGAGACGCAAGTAGGTCAAGATGAGAAACCAAATAGAAAAGTCTAAAAACCCAAATATTTTAACCAGGAGTGGCAGAGGCCACGATAATTTTTTACTGAAGGTTTTAACTGAAGCTTTAACTAAAAGCTATCATCTTAAAAATGGTATAATGATATTTGAGCGCTGCTCACAACAAAATCTTGAGTTTAAAAAAGTGACGGAGAGTGGTGACCAAAACATTTAAAGCTAGAATTTGCACTAGAGATCTTAAATAAATCTTGATTAGAGATCACCAAGAAAGATTTTAAAACCTGGAAGTTTCAAATGGGGGCATGGACACGCACTTTAACCTTAAAATTAAGAATTTAAGTTTACGGACTTACGAACAGGAAAAATCTGAAAGCACCGATTGTTAAATTAGGGAAGTAGGGCCACGCTTATCAAAATTGTATTGAAATATTATACGGAAGAGAACTAAAATTTTGCAAAAAAAAATAGGCTTATGTATGTTACCAACTAGATAAATTTAAAATACAACCTACTGCATTGAAACTTTGCAGGCACATTTAACTCATGTCCGCATTTAATTTCGCATTTTCTAAAGGACTTTGTCTCAGCAGACTTTACTACACTAAAATTTACCCTATATTTTACATATTTCTACTCAAATGACTCTTAAAAAATTAATCAAATTACTCGGTCCTCATTATGACACAATGGTGCACATATCACCCTATAGCCCAATATTTTATGTAACTCTGCATTTTGAACTGTCGCAGATATTATGAATAGAACTATAACCGACTAGAAATTTAAAGTTTAAAAAGCTTTATTAATAAAACCCTCCAAAAACTAGTCAGATCCTCACAAGAACATAAATGTGAAAAAGGCCAAGTTCCTTTCCAAAATTTTGGCCATAAAAAGTAGTGGGATACAAATTTTGACCAAGTTTGTGTTTGGTACAAAACCTATCACTGCAATAGGTGTCTATTATATAAAATTGTAATCGTAAGGGTGTTATATAATTTCTAGATTTATCTATTGATTTATTCAAAAACAAACGATATTAACAAAAGACATCAAGCAGATCAGGAATTAGTTGAAAAAGCCTGGCAACGAGTAAAATCAAAGGATAGCAGTTTCAAAGAAAGATCACACGCTGGGCTTGTAACAAACGCAATGAAAACTAAAGTGAAATTGGGTTTAGGTATGAACGATGCTAAAATTTTTAAACCAAAAAAACCAAGAAAGAGTTTACAAAAAGGAAAATATATAACAAGACATTATTTTCAGCTTGTATTAAAAATGCGTTAAAAATTTAAAAAAATTAAACACCAGGCAATGTAATATTTGTTGTCAAGATTGCGCAAAAATTCATACATCCAAGGGTTATAGGTGAAAAGGGAATTTCAGTTACTATACCAAGAGTTATTCCTGTGCCAAAAATCGGAGGATTTGTACCACTGGTTCCAATTTTGACAGCCTTGTCAGCGCTTAGAGGCCTAGCTACAGGTGCTTCTGCTATTGCTAAGGCTGTGAATGATATAAAAAATGGAAGTAAACAACTAGCAGAAGCTATGCGACATAATCAACATATGGAATCAATAGCTATGGGAAAAGGTTTATACCTAAACAAATACAAAACAGGATACGGACTTTATTACAAACCAGCCCCAAAAAACTTTTAAATGATCTACCCAATAGACCATTAACTGAACTAAATACAATGAAATATTGTAAAAAAAAACATAAATATTTCAGAGTAGTTTTTACGTGCGGTCGTTTGCTTAAAAAGCCATTTAGTAAGGAATGTGGCATTGTTAATTTGGACAGTTCCAGTGGTCCTGGAACACATTGGGTAACCTATTACAAAAATTATAAGTACAAAGAATATTTTGATAGTTTTGGAAATTTACAACCGCCACAAGAAATAATTAATTACTTAAAAACACCTATTGAATATAATTATCAATAAAAGCAAAAATTTATTATTAAATACATTTAATTGTGCTAATTTATGTATAGAATTTTTATTTAATAAATATTATTTAAAATAAATCTAAAACATTGTTTCAATTTCAATACTAACATACATAAGTTTTATTTATAAATATACATGCACATGCGCAGATTTTCTTAAAAATATATACAAATCTGTTTTATTTACAAAGAGCTGTTTATATATTCATAAGTGCATAGCTTGAAAATAATAATTACAAACTAAATATCTAAATTCATAAGAAACTCATCATCATATTCATAAGAATGTCATCATCTTTATCTGAATAAAATTCTTCAAATGTCTTCTGCTCATGACAAAATTGTCCCCAACCTTAACAGATAGTGGGTGCATCCCAGACCATCAATTTGGTTTTAGAAGTCAGCATAGCACCATTGAACAAACTCATAGATTGGTTCAATTTATAAGAAAAACATTTGAGGAAAAGAAGTATTGTTCTGCCCTGTTTATTGACGTTTCTCAGGCATTTGATAAAGTGTGGCATGAAGGTCTAATTCTAAAATTAAAATCATATCTACCAATAAATTTAGTGAATTTATTAGAAAGTTACATCACTACCCGGAAGTTCACGGTTGTGGAAGGAGAATTCATGAGTGTGCCCGAATCTATATCATCCGGTGTGCCACAGGGGAGCATACTGGGGCCAGTTTTGTATTTGATCTATACTTGCGATATGCCTTTGAGCAGCAATATCCATACATCTACGTTTGCCGATGATACAGCCTGCCTTAGTATGCATGAAAACCCTCACCAGGCTTCCCGATATTTACAAGAACATATTACACAATTGGAAATGTGGTTGAACTTATGGAGAATTAAGGTAAATGAACAAAAGTGTGTCCATATAACATTTACCCTAAGAAGAGATACTTGTTCCCCAATTCGAATCAATAATCAAAATATTCCTCAACACTCCCAAGTGAAATACCTTGGTATACACCTTGATCGAAGGCTTACATGGAAACATCATATTGACTTTAAGCTAACTCAGATGAAAATTAAGTTATCTCAAATACACTGGTTGATTGGCAGAAATTCAACACTTAGCATGGACTGTAAACTTTTATTATACAAGTCGCTTTTAAAGCCAATATGGTGTTACGGTATCCAGTTATGAGGCACTGCTTCAGCTTCCAATGTAGAGAGAATCCAACGAAGGCAAAACAAAATTTTACGGTTAATAACATCGGCTCCATGGTATATCAAAAATTCTAATATACATAGTGATTTAAATATGCCACTAGTGACTGAAGAAATTGCAAAATACGCAGGCAAATATTTAACAAAACTCGAGTCACATCCTAATCCGCTTGCTCGTAATATTTTGAACTTTACTGGACACATCCGCTTAAAAAAGAGGGACACAAGGGCTCTATTACTCAACACGCCAAATGGGATTTCTTGAAAATACTTTTTTTTATACTTTTTTATAATTTTTTTTTTCTTTTTTTATTATCACTACTTATGTATTATTTATAACTATTAACAAGTTTATGTCCGACAGTGGTCGGTCCTAATAATTATATTTTAGATTTAAGATTTGAATACTTATTGTTAGTTCATATTTGAAGATACAATAAATAAATACATGTATTAAAAAAAAAAAAAAAAAAAATGTCTTCTGTCTATAATGCCCGCTAGCAAGTGTATTTATCTGATTTTTATCGATAATTCTTTTATCATGAGCATAACTCAAGACAACTTTATGTAACTTTTGAGTATACAACTGATGGTACTTAGATCCAAATGTATTCATAGAATTGGAAATACTTTTTTTTTTTCAAATAAAGCTTTCTTATAATCTGAAAGAGAGTAAATCATAATACATGATTTTTTTACTCCTATTGATCCCTACAGTTTCAAATGAATACATTTTTGATCGAAGTCCCACAAACTTTTTCATAATTTCTCCTTAGTTTTCGTCTTTCATCATCCCAATGACCTTTTTGTTTGATAATGGTAAATTATAAATGTTGTCTGCTTCATATTCAGATGTATCAAATCTTGAAGCAACATCTTGACGGATATCATCATCTGTTTTTATGGAATAAATGAAAGAATCCCTATCCATATAATTTAAAGATAATTTTGTTCCAAACTTAGATTGCATATATTGATAGCGGAAGTCAAACATCTTCCATTTAGACAATTCTAATACAGCAAACCTTAAATAAATGGGTTTGTTGTACTTGAACTTCATTATTTTGAGCTGAACCGCAAACATATTTTCTGAGAACTTAGTTATACTCGAAATGTTTGGTTTTGAAATCAATGCTCTTGCACCTAAATGGTTTTTTCTTGTAGTCTCCCACTCTGTGAAAATTTTGACATCTTAGCGTTTATGGATATTTTCCATAGTTTTTCCATAAACCACATTGTTTAGTAATTTAAAGAAATCTTTTTCAAACGAATTTTTGGCTATTGTTCTGTGGTGAGTGTTTATATCAATGTATGGTTTAAGCCAAGGAAATTGCTTAAATTTTAATGCCCTATGTACTTTCTTTAATATCAATCCATTTCTGAGACATTGCTTAAACACTCTATAGTGAATTGATATTTTGATGTAGATGTGAGGTCAGCTATAAGTTTCCTGCATTTAGAATCACCGACTGTTTTATTTTCTGGACAAAAAGGTAGATCATTATGTGTATAATGTATATGTTGGGGATACTTTAAATCTACTTCCAAAATATATCCAACAGTTGATGTATCTGCTATATTATTTACATCTAAAATACGGAGATTTTCCTAATTAACCCACTCAAATTTTCCGTACTCTGACATTTCC
The DNA here is from genome assembly GCA_905220375.1 of Tachina fera. NCBI lineage: Eukaryota > Metazoa > Arthropoda > Insecta > Diptera > Tachinidae > Tachina > Tachina fera. The sequence continues at coordinate 117,759,506 of LR999963.1, read as the reverse complement.
CACCCATACAAATTGTTATTGTCTAAGTAGACGAAATATTCTGGAGGCTTACTACAATCGTAATCCTCCATATATTTATTATTCGCCTTAGTGTACCTTTTTGAACATTGTACTAGACCCCCTCTGATAGCATCTTGCACAAAATTGTACATATTAATATCAGTAAATAGTTCTAGTTCTATTTTTGTGGTCTTAAGCATGGCATCCCATGATAGAGCAGGGGCAGTATGATATTGACATGGATCAAGCTCGTAAATATTTTAACAAATTTGTCTAAAATTTTGGAATATGTCAATTAGCAGTAGAACGTCAGTTTTTAAATATATTAAGGTATAATCTAGCATATTTTTACAGTTAAAGGTTTTCCAAACTTTTTTAGCATGTTCGTAATCATCCAAAGAGCATGGGGAATTACTTAAATAATTATAAAACTTTTCTTGAGCGGGAAGATGAACTTCATTAAAACGCTCCATTGAATCCATATCAGAGTAAGGGAATACTTCTTTTCTTCTTATTAAGTTAAATTCTTCTTAAGCCAACAATTTTTTGAGGATGTGAAATTGATCATCACTTAAATTGTTTGCTAGCGTTTCTAGGCTGGATGCCATAAATCGGAAACAGTCTAAGAAACGAATTTCTAAATTCTCTTTTTGTCCGATAGGAATTACTCTTATATCACCATCAAAGTTAGAAGTTTTTTCATAAACAAATGACAATCATAAGAGGAAAAATTGTGAAAGAAAACAGGTATAAATTTAGAAGTTCTGTAAAGAATATTGCATGAGTTATGCGCTGATTCTGTAAACTTGCCTGTAAAATGACAACGGTCATGCACTTTGTCATTTCTTAACATTTTGTACAAGTTTTTCGTCATTTGTCAGTTTGGTCATTGGTACTATTTTTGACAAGTAGTTTATATAAATGTTTGTCAGGTCGTTAATTTAATTTTCTAAGAAAAACTCTAGATGCATCGTTACTTAAATAAATATTAAAACTATCTAAATTGTCATTATAGCTACATTTTATATAGTAGCTAAAACTACAAGCAACGTGCTTTTCTATATTAGCACATGCTGTTGTTGTTCTTCCTGCTGTTCTTTCTATCTTTTCGAGATATGCCTCAAAATCTGTATATACGACAAAGGATACGTCAAACTGTTTGTGGTAGTTTTCGAATTTTAAAATATACTCGTCCTTCCTCGGCATACTGACAACAACTTTTTTGCAGCTTAGCTTGTGCTCCTCCATCATCCGTTCATTATGCGAATACTGCAGACATGCCCGGTTATGGTACTTCTTATTATATATATATAATTATTATATGCGAATTAGTTAAAATATTTATAATATAAAATAAATGTATGTGTATTCGTATAATTGCCTAGAGATATCTGTTATTAGAACATAATGACAATATCCATCTTTCGATAGCAGCAAAAGATTCACATGATGAATTTTCTCAATTGTAGATAAATAGTAAGGTCCCACGATAGATTTACCTTCTATTCCAAACACATCAACGCTAAAGACATCATTTTGATCCTTAAATCATTAAATCATTTTGATCCTTAAATGCTTTCATCGGAAACTCTAAATTATCAAAATTTAGAGTCCTGTTATTAATACTTTTAACATTGGAACTAATATTTATCGCTTCATCGTTTAGCGCAGTTGGGCAGAGTGTTGCTATGATGCACCACTTAAAACAATACTCGTCATTGTTTCGGATGTTGAAACATACTTTTTTCTTTTCAATCCACCGGTAAATCCATTTTTTTAATGCAATAAGGCTCAATCCGCTGTCCTTTTCTTGAAATTCTGAAATTTTTTTACATATCTCTTGAGTTTGATCTTTAAATAGTTCTATGAGATCATCACTTATTGTAACAAATCGCATTTTGGAGCGTTGCGAAATCATACAGGAATGTATGTCATTATCCACTATTTTTATATAGTCGCATTCCAACTCCATGTTATATTTAAATGTTATATGGCTAATTTGGGCATCTGTTAATATTTGCAAAGATTTTCTTTCCACTCCTTCAAAAAATGCTTCAGGAAATAAAATTTCCTCCCTCTCATTTTTATATGAGAAGGTTTTGTTTCATCCCAACATTCGCTTTACGGTTCCTTGAACTTGTTATTATGGCGGATGATGTCGATGCATGAGTGCTCTCATGCATTTTTAAATGGGTTTGGTTTCCAAACCACTTGTGACATTCCGAACAATGACGACTTTCGTGGATTTCAGCCATTTTCATTTCATTTACACTTCATATTTCTTTCAGCTATTTTTAATTTTTTTATCAATATTAATTGCTTCTTACACTGTGGTTTTACGACTGTTAGAAAATAATATGTTGTTGCTTATAAAATAATTTTTAAATTTAAAATAATTTTCGAATATATATTTTGAAAGAGATAGACTTATTTAATATTATCACTGAAGTGTATGTTTACTTCTCTCTCATGTGAGATTAGTACATAATTTCACTTATGTTATACGTAATAGGATAGATATATATAAAGTTGGAGAAAATAAGAAGTAAACATTAGTTTCAAACTATCATATCTAATTATAAGGCATGAAAGAGATGCATTGAAATTAATCTGAAATAATAAATTGTATGCTGAAATCTGATTTGAGCTAAGCTATAAAATTTCAAAATCTCAAGAAAACAAGAAGGGGGTAGAAAAACCAAGTATCCTTTACATATGTCAGGAATACAATTATCTTACTCTAACATTACATTTTAGATTGCTTGTATTAGTGCTGGAGTACCTTAAACTATCTTTAATATTGAAGTAGCTGCAAGTATAAAAAAGCAAAAATGTAAAGGATGTAGCTTATTATTGAAATGGATTCATCAAACTACAATTGTTAGCCATGCTTAATGCTCAAAGAAAAATTCGTAAGATTTTCCAATGTTACCAATAAAAAAAGCCATTTTTTAAATAGACATTATTTTGCCTTTTATAAAGCGAAAACATATAAACTTGTATCATCACCGTCATCCACATCAACATCATCAACATCCTCGCCGTCCGTAGCAACATCATCATCATCACCAACATCATCATCGTCATCCTCATCACCGTCGACTGTATCAACATCAACATCATCATCATTAGCATCATCGACATCACCATCATTAGCATCATCACATCAGCACCATCATCGTCCTCCGAATTAACATATGAAAAAATTATATTTGATTTTAAAACCGATGACGACGATTTTTTAAATATATATATATATATTAAAATAAATATTAAATTTTAAAATAAAAATAATAAAAATTTAATTAAAAACCCTTGTCTTCTTATTTGATTGACATCTTTAAATTTATTTATTATTATGATTATAATTCAATGTATTTCAAAAACATAATCATAATATTTTAATACAGTTTCGGAATTTTGCCTCATTCCGAAGTAAAAAAGGGTTGTGAGTTTGGAATGTAAAACCCTTCATTGTCTTTAATAGTTTTTTCGCTTTCGTCAGGAAGTACCTCCGCCAATTCTAATGTGTATGAATAATTTTCTAGTTTTTTTGTTAAAGAAAATTTTTCATCCCCAGTCCCTTCAATTACTTTATCCTCTAAGCTATTGTACCATTTGGGAAGATATAGCATTCCATCCTCGATTTCTGCAATCACCATATTTCCATATTTGGTCTTATGACGAAACATCATTATCAGTTTATATGGCCTTGATGGTTGTAATTCCTTCACAGATATATATGATTTCGCTTTCAGTTTATTAAAAGCCTCAACAACCTCATTGTTTGTAATGTTTTTCGAAGTCATAGTTATATCAATTTATTTGGGACGCACTTAAAAATTTTTTATTCAGGAGAGTTTTGTTTTCTCAAAATAAATTTTTGAAATCGTAATATTTTTATTCATACATTCATAATTACTCTTACTTAATTTCTACATAATTATGAAAAAATGCTTCCTCTTATGGTTTAAATAATTTATTTAGAATGATTACATTATATGCAAATATTCACAAACATGCATCTTCATATGCATTGACATATTCATATAAACTTAAATATGCAAAATATGTTTATGTATAGTTATGTACATAAATAATATTAAATTCATTTAAAAGTCACAAAAACATACAATTACTATACGAGGCTTGTTAAAATAAAATTATTCCTTAAATTTTATACTTACATCCCAAAATAAAACCAAAGATTTCTATATTGCCTTTTTCTTCTTACCAGCCAACAGCAATAAGAAGCAAATTTATAGCATTTAAAAACAAACAAATAAAGGCTTGTTAAAATAAAAATTTTCCTTAAATTTTCACATTTTCATCCCAAAATATAACAAAAGAATCCTCTTTTCCCTTTTCTTCTTACCAGACAACAGCAATAAAAAAGCAGATTTATAAACTCACTGATAACAGCAATTGTAAAATGATAAGCAATCGACGTCTCAAATTAAAGACCGTGCTTATAATTATAAAAAACAAAAAAGGTTTCTTTTGAATATTGAATAAGTAAGTCATCCGTAAAATATTTCATCGCGTCAAGTGTGCAATGAAAAAAATCTATTCAACAACATGAAGCATTTTCTTATGAACTTGTATTTCACACAAAAAAAATCATCCCCAAATTTTTTCATCTCAAATTTTCATTCATAAATCATCCAAACTAAAAACCATCCCAAAAAGATGATTTTTTTCATCTCATTCCCCATTTCCCTACTACTGCGTTATTAAATAGTAGCACGGTTCTAGAACATCTCGAGTGTCAGTGAACAAGCACTGATTTTCTTGTATTGTATGACGAGACGTCGTTTTTGACAACCGGAATAAGGGTGAATGTAACGTATTTCTAAAATAGAGAGCGTAGAATAAAATATTCAACTTATTGATAATATAAAAAAAATATATATTTAATCAAAAAATACCGAGAGGTCACTTACTAAAAATTGCACTAGAGCAAAAAATTATAAATTTTTTCACAAAATAAATATATACCTACAAACTCTATATACAACATAAGCGCACTTTGGTAAAGGGTATATAAGATATAGCGATCTTACTTGTTGATAAATAAGCTTTATTTCCTTTGCATATATTTTCTTCACAGTCATAACCCAGCAAAAAAGTTTGCCTACTACAATGCAAAAAAGATTATGTACTCCATTGACGTAAATACTTACAATTTGACTGAATAACCTATTATTTTTGTTTGAGAAGTTCAAAAAGTATGCGGTATCCTATACTTTTTGCCTACAAACATCCAAAAGTTAATAGATTACTGATTGCATAAAAGTATTCAAAATATTATGGGTTATTTTTTTAATAAAAATATGCAAAAAATTGTAGATTAAAATTATTCAAAAGTAAAGGAGAATTGTTTTTGTTGTCTTCGAAGCTCGTTTTTACGACAAAGTTTTCTGTAGATATATATCCTCACAAAAACATAAGGTAAAAAAAGGCCAAGTTCCTTTCCAAAAATTTCGGCCATATTGCCAAGTTAGCATGTTATCTAGAAATTATATGACACTCTTACGGTTACAAATTTATATAATGCATAGCATATTACAGTGATATATATTGTGCCAAACAAGAAGTTGGTCAAAATTTTTATCTCACTACTTTTAATGGCCGAAATTTTGTAAAGGAACTTGCCCTTTTTTCACATTTATGTTTTTGTGAGGATCTGAATACTTTTTGAAAAATTTTTTAAATAATAAAACTAATTAAACTTTAAATTTCTAGTATGTTATAGTTCTATTCATAATGACTGCGTCAGTTTAAAAGGGCAGACCTATATACAATAATGGGTTAGAGTGTGATATGTGCACCATGGTGTCATTACAAGGATCGACTGATTTACTTAATTTTTTAAGAATAATCAGAGTAGAAATATGTAAAATATAGTGTATATTTTTCTAAAGTCTGCTTAGACGTAGCACTTTTAAAAATGCAAAATTAAAGGCTATCATAAGTGAAATCTGCATTTAAAGTTTCAATAGAGTAGCTTATGTTATAAATATTTTCTAGTTGGTAACTTACCTAAGTCATTTTTTTTCTTCAAAATTTCAGTTCTCTGCGGTATAACATTCATCTAAGTTTTTATAAACATGACCCTACATCCCTAATGTAACAACCAGTGCTTTCTGATTTTTCCTGTACCCAACTCACCCCTTACCTTAAGGGGTATTGAATTTAAACTTTCTAGTTCAAATTCTAGCTTTAAATATTATCGCTGTTACCCCCACTCTCCGTCACTTTTTTATACGCAAGATTTTGTTTTAAGTTAAAGTTTCAGTTAAAAGCTTCAGTATAGTATTAGCGTGGCCCCTGCCACTCCTGGTTTAAATATTTGGCTTTTTTGATTTTTGTAGTTGATTTCTCATCTTGGCTTACTGGCGTATCAAATTTCAGCTCTCTAGCGAAAATTTAATTATTTTATTTTTAATGCGTATTCCCACTTGCTTAAAAGAAAAATTTTTGGGAGAAATTTTTAGATTTTTTAATTGAACTGTAGTGAATTTTAATCAGAAATAATTCGTAGTTAGGCTCAAGTTCAGTAATTTCAATTCTTATTGAATGAAATATTTTTATTAATTAATGTGAGTTTCTAAAGAAGAGAAGAAAAATTAAACTTAGAGTTTAAGCTGGGGGAAATACCGATACCTTTTTGTGCAGCCACGCACTTCATCAGCACCCTAGTCTATCTACTTGGGTAAAGATTCTTATTATAAAATTTTTTTAGTCAGTGCCAATCATACGTGTCAAGTTTCGATGGAAACGGACAATAATATCTACATAAGTAGTATAAATCTGCTGATCCGAAGTACATGAAAGAAGACACTTAAATTTTATTGTCATGTCAAATTTAATTATTTTATTTTTATGGCGTATTGCTGCCCACTTGTTTAAAAGAAAAATCTTTTTAGTCAGTGCCAATCATACGTGTCAAGTTTCGATGGAAACGGACAATAATATCTACATAAGTAGTATAAATCTGCTGATTCGAAGTACATGAAAGAAGAGACTTAAATTTTACTGTCATGTTAACGCCCACTTTTTTAAAGGAAAATTTATAGCCTTTCATTATTAAAACATGTATGCCAAATTTCAATAAAACCCCGCCCTTATAGCTTTATTTTCCTGACTTTAAAATTTTTCTAAATAGTTTCTAGCTTAGAAATACTTGTCTATCAAATTTGACCTCATTAGCCCGATTTTTCTAACTAGATTTTCTTTGGCGAGTGTTTATCTCTCCTGTTGAGTTTCGCTGGGAACGTGTAATAATGAATACATAAATAGTATATTTAAATGTGCTGAATGGAAGTACACACATTAAATAGGAATGCAAATTTTGTGGGGTTTTAACTCCCATTTTGTTTAAAGAGCATTTATAACCTTGTATGATTGCATGTAATCCAAATTACAATAAAATGGCTTGAGTTAAACGCATTGGATTTTTTTCTGAGCTTTTTGGACGGCGGGGCTACGTCATTGGCTATAATTTTCAGCTTTTCAGATTTTTTTAGCTAGTTCCTAATCTATAGCTACTTCTTTATCAAATTTCAGCTAACTAGCGCAAATTTTAATTATATTTTCTAAAGGGCGTGTATGTATACGGTATTACTTTTTCAATCTCAAGATTTTCTTTGGCCAGTAGTTATCTTTCTTGTCGAGTTTCGTTGGACACGGATAGTAATAAATTTATAAATATGTAGTATATTCAAATGTATATGAAATAGTAGGCTTAAAATGTATGGGCGTGTTAACGCTTACTTATTTCAACGTAAGCTTATAGCCTTGCATCATTGCAACATGTATGCCAAATTTCAATAAAATCGCTTCAGTTAAAGGCCTTAGATTTGTATTTTAAATTCTGAGCCTCATGGGCGCAGCCCCGCCCACCTTGGTAAAATTTTTGAATTTTCAGATGTTTCTAGCAATTTGCTGATCTATAATCTAGTTTTTCAAATTTCAGCTCAATAGCGCAAATTTAAATTTTTTATTGTTATGGGCGTGTTTCTGCCCACTTTTTTAATATAAAATTTTTTTGGGTAGTGTTTATCTTTCCTGTGTAGTTTAGTTGGAAACGGATAATAGTAGTTACATAAATAGTACATTTAAATGTACTGACCGGAAGTACATGAAATAGGAGGTTTAAATTGTATGGGCGTCTTAATGCCCACATTTTTTATAAAAATTTATAGCCTTGTATTATTGTAACATGTGTGCCAAATTTCAATTAAATTGCTTGAGTTAAACGCTTAAGATAACTCACATAGTTCTACTTGTGTACCAAATTTTAGCTCACTAGCACAAAGCTAAATTTTTATGGGCCTAGCCCCGCCCCCCTGGTTAAAATTTTTGGGTTTTCAGATTTTTCCAGTTCATCGCTTACCTAGATCTACTTTTGTACGAAATTCCAGATCTGGAGCTATAGCGGAAGTGCTTCATAAAATTGATGAGTGCTTCAGTGGTCAGTGGTCAATGGTTAGTGGTCAGTTAGTATGTCTTATTGCATCTCGATATCTCCGGAATTAGTGTCCCTTTGTATCACTGGTCACTGAACTATACCGATTTTGGCAGGTACTAGTCCTAATGTAACATCAGAGCGCCCTCCTTCGTGGGTGTTGTGTAGCAGAATCATCGGCGAAGTTAAATAACGAATGAAAATGGCTACTTAGCACAGCTTCAAAAATTTAATGCGCTTCATTGAAACGAGAGGCGCTGTAACTCTGCATTATAATGTGCAAAACGTAGTTTTAAAAGAAAAAGAAGCTTTCCTCTATCTCTTTCTTCACCACCTGTCTTCTCTATCACTATCCATTTCCTAAAGAAGGTAGCACAAATAAGTAGTAGTAGACATTCATTGCCTGAGTGTTATTTCTCTTTTTGTTAAAAAAAAATACCTGATAACAGACTTTTTGTAACGGTGATCAGCTTCGCTTTGTCCAATCCCAACTGGTTAGTCGTTAACAGTAACGTTGCCTAGTACTTCAGCGATATCATCCGCTTCGGGATCGTGGTTATTAATTAACCAATTTATATCTATAGATAGCAATAGCCCCAAACCAAAGGTCCAAGTCGCAATGGACAAAACCCAAACTCTTCTAAAATTTTATCTCCACCATAGTTATGTTCTACTAATTGTCAAAACCGTTTTAAAATATTGCAAGATGACAACGACAAACATGTATCTGGTCATGCATTGGTGAGAACAAATTTCACATTATTCCAATAAAACATGGTAACATTGATGAAACGAAAATTCAAATTTATGAAGGAAAAGATTTTCGCAATATGATTACTGAAAAAGTTTCTAAACATATCAGCTTAAGAGTGTTAAAGGCATGCTGATCGTATCGAAGGGCATAGATTCTTTTGTTGTTCCTGATGGATTTAAGGTAAAAAATGTATCTAACATAATAAATAGGGAGAGGATTCATCAACCCCTATTTTGCGTCGAGCTTGAGCCAAACGAAATAATATCAGGAGATATCATTTACGAAAAAATAGTACGGCCTCGTTACAAAAAAACAAAAAGTTAGGGAAGATTTAGGCAATAAAGTTTTAATTCAGAATTGAATTAAATTGAATGTATTACCCTATATACATAAAGAAAATATTAAAACATAACTTCTTCATATTACAGGAAATGAAGGCCATAATAATACTAATACTGCTGAATTTGACATTTTGTAAGGCAGACGTACGAATACTGGACTATACACACAGAAAAAAAAAACAATGTAGAATCGTTAAAAAGGTTAAAAGGGTCAATTGCAATTGTCCAAACAAATTTTTCCTTTTGAAATAACTTAAATTTACGTTGAATTAACATTTAAGTACTGTTAGAATCAAAATGAAGAATCATGTTGAATCAAAGCTATTTCAAGATTGATCAACACGAATTTAATTTAATGTAGTAATTGTATTTTATTAATTATTTAACTTACTTTTGGTGGACATAGACGCCAGAAAAATTTTTGTATACATAAATTAAATTTTGCTTCCCCGGCCAAGATTTGAATTCGGAACTCATCGCGTGGTAGTCAACGTGCTTACCCCTGCAGCCACAACAACTTTAAATATTCTTAAGATACACACTAAATATGGACCATCTTGAATAAAATTATAATTTAACATTATTTCTTATCATTTATGTGAAAGGTTTTAGTTTAGGTTAAAAAAAATAACAAAATGCTTTGGCTTGAAAACTTTTAATTAAAAAATAAAAATACTTTAACTTGACTCCAGGACTCGAACCAGCGATACTCCGAATGCAAGACTAACGCACTCTCAACCAACCAGCAGCAGTTTGTTGGCTGTTTACAAACAAAAAACAACAACAATACAAAGTCAACAGCAACAACTAAGCACAAAGTGTATTGCAGCTATGAACAAAGCAAATAACCACCAACAAACACACTCAAAAAACATAGTAAATTTAATGTGATTTTAATGAATTTGAACTAACCGTTTTGCATGTTGATTTTACATTGGTATATATATATATATATATATATATATATATATATAATGATTTTACATTGGTATATATATATATATATATATATATATATATATATAAATTAAATTTTGCTTCCCCGGCCAAGATTTGAGAACTCGGAACTCATCGCGTGGTAGTCAACGTGCTTAGCCCTGCAGCCACAACAACTTTAAATATTCTTAAGATACACACTAAATATGTACCACCTTGAATAAAATTATAATTTACCATTATTTTTATCATTTATGTGAAAAGTTTTAGTTTAAGTTTAAAAAAAGAACAAAATGGTTTGGCTTTAAAACTTTTTATTAAAAATAAAATAAAAAAACTTTTACTTTACTCCAGGATTCGAACCTGCGATCCTCCGAATGCAAGACTAACACACTCTCTTGCAACCACAAGCAGTTTGTTGGCTGTTTACAAACAAAAAAACAACAACAATACAAAATCAACAACTAAGCACAAATGTAAATAAATAACCACCAACATACTCAAAAAACATAGTAAATTTAATGTGATTTCAATGAATTTGAATTAACCTTTTTGCATGTTGATTTTACATTGGTATAGTTTCTGTGCGTAGTCTTTTTCTTATCCACGAATTAAGAAATCTTGAAGGAACAATTATTAGAATGAAACCACGTACTAGAAGATCATTAAACTTTTTAGGAACAACTTGGAAATGGATAGCCGGAACGCCCGACCATGACGATCATAAAATAGTCACAGACAAGATTGAAGGATTATTTGAAAATAATGAAATAGGGAATGTTTTATAAGCAACAGAATATTAAAACTAGTGAAATCCAATGAAATAACAAAACTAAAATTGAACGGAGCATTACTCTTAGGCTTAATATAATTAAAACTGAGATTGTTAATATTGAATACGCACTCCAATGGGCAAAGGCAGGAATAGCAGATTCATTTATCTTATCCGAAGAAGAGTTGAGAGAAATAAAAATGTCAATATATTCTGAAATTTCCCTCATGGAAATATTGAACATGCCCTTGAATTTTCTAAAATTAAAATTTCCAGAAATATTTTTACTATAATATATATTAATCAAAAATAATTCATAGTTAGGCTCAAGTTCAGTAATTTCAATTCTTATTGAATGAAATATTTTTATTAATTAATGTGAGTTTCTAAAGAAGAGAAGAAAAATTAAACTTAGAGTTTAAGCTGGGGGAAATACCGATACTTTTCTGTGCAGCGACGCACTTCATCAGCACCCTAGTCTATCTACTTGGGTAGAGATTCTTATTAACATCAGCTATTTAACTTAAATTTACAATGAAACGGAATATGAGAAACGATTGTTGTGTATACAATTGATTTACCTTTGGTAAACACATTTATAAGTATCACTATTAATTTTCTGTTTCTTCCATTTTTTCATTTTTATATTTAGGTTAGCACGAAATTATATTACTCTAAATCATTATGTTTAACTATTCTTAATTACAAGTTCAGTAATTTCAATTCTTATTGAATGAAATATTTTTATTAATTAATGTGAAAAACTGTTAATTAAACCAATTAAAAAGCACAATTCAATTACAAAAATATCTAATGAAAACATAATAACATGTAAGAATAAGAAAATATTTGAAGTTGTAAAACCCTGTAAAGAATATAATGATCTTTGTATTTGTAAATGATATTAATGATATATGTTATAATAATTATATACCTAAATTGTCAACTAACATCGACCATCAATGCCCAATTATAAATAATGAACACATTCCAACTATATATGAAATATCACCGGGAAACATATTATTAAATCAATTTAACGGAACAATTAAAGCAGTCATGAAAGATAAATGGATCATTTCTAATTCAGTTTAATAATGAAACTCTAATAACACAGCTTTACACAGCTTGAAAAATAAATGGATCATTTCTAATTCAGTTTAATAATGAAACTAATAACACAGCTTTACAAATTTTCAATTTGTAAATATACCAAGAACGCCACATGCCTAGATCAGTTAATTGGGACCTCCTGAATAGGAAAAACGCTGTAATTTTTTTTCTAAGTACCGTTTTTTAAATAACGGTAGTTTTTTGTTTTTCTGTGTATAGTCCCAATCAAATCTTTGTGGAGCCTAACCGAAAAGTCCGATCGAGATAAATGGCATATCGTTGAAAAGGTAATTGAATGCACTTTTTGTCACAATGCTGCACATTTCTATTTGATAAGAAATGGCTGAGTTATGGCACCTCAAAATTTAAAGTTTGCTTATTTAAAAATTTTTCATTTTTATTTCGTTTTTTTTTCTACGTTGTATTAAAGATCTGGAATTTTTTATTCTTTTACCAAATAGTTTATTGAATTACCAACATTTTAAGCGTAATTTGAAAAAAATTTATGCAAAATCAGGGGTTTGTTAAGGATTTTGTGGAACGACAATATTTTAATTTTCATTGCTCACACACTATATTCGGCGTAAATTCAAAAAATTTAAATTAAAATGACGAGCGACTTGAACTTTTGCGTTTTTCGGATGGATCTTTGCCAATGAGGAACCAACAATAGTCCGCCATCATTTATTCATCCCACCAGCCTTTGTAACGTCTTTCGATTTCTTCCATTTCTTAGTGAAATCTTTCACCTTGTTCATCACTTTCGGAGCCCAAGTTCGTGGGGAAAATATCCAAATGGCTGAATAAGAAGTTAATTTAGATGTTATATTTGAACCTAGAAGTTAAATAGAATAAATTTTTAAATGATAACGGCCTTTTTTATATACATGCTTTCACTCAACGCTTACCAATGGCATTGAATTTTTGCAGTAATGTTACATACAACCAAGAATCGATTATCTAGGTAGTCTGTTAGAGTCGAATAAAAAGGATATAATTACACAAAATGTAATTAAAATCTAACTTAAAATGATGTTTTTTAAATTTTTAGTAATAAATAAATCTAAAAAAATTTAAATGTTGTAAAAGATTGAATTTAAAAATATTTATATTTGTCTGAGTACAGAGGTAAGCAAATACCCACATTATTGTGGTGGATTATGCATCACTTTTTTTTTTAATTTTAAAATGTTATGGTACATACATACATACATATGTTTGTAAGCATGCAGTACCATTCAAACATACGTATGCTTGTACGTACATACATACATAAATATGCCATTATGTGCATAATTATATTTTTGTTTTTGCCAATGAATAGGATTTTTTTAATTTTCAACGATGTTTATATGTACTCACATAAATATGTATTCTTCTTTTTATTCGAAAGAAATTCATAAGAATAAACAAGAAACATAGAAGATAAAAACCACAAAAAATCTCACACAAGGGCCGAAAAAATCAAAATAATATTCTTTATAATTGTTTATCAAACGCTTAAAGTAGCATAGAGGCTACATTAAAAATTTCCAAGTTATGAATCGTTTCTTAAACGTTTAATAGCCTGTTAAGCATTTATGAATAGTCTTTTTTCGATTTTTACTTATTGTGTTATGAAGCTGTTATGAAGCGTTCATGAATAAGACGGTAAATCTTTAAGTAAAATAAACATTAAAGATTAAGTATTTTCTTTTACCAACATAGCTATATCTATTTTTATTATTGATATTATACTTCCACTTTGCATCACAAAACTTAGAAAAAACCCAACTCAAGTATCAGTAACTAATACAAATTCAGAAAACAAAACGACACCAGAAGAAAAAGTTTAAGAGATAGAAATTTCTCACAGCAATATGAAGGTTGAGTTTCGAAGCAAAAACGAGCTTCCAGTATATTTATCAATTAGGTCGTTTGATTTTACAAAGGGAGAGTTAAGATACGAGTTGGAAAACAACAATAAAAAAATATATAAATAATTTATTTCATAAGTTTTGCATTTCAATAAATCATAAATTCTTTTATTCAAGTGAGAATCAGATTTCGTCTGTGAAGTTAGCATAAGAAAGAAAATTTAAATAAAATAAAAGTGCTGACAAAGCAAGTGAATTAGAATAAGAATATGGTTATTGCAAGTCAGTAAGTCAGTTGTAATGTATAATTCATCAAAGCCTGATCATAGACCAGCCTAACAAGCGGTTCCCTGAGACGGGTCATAATCATAATCATATTAAGGAGTAGGATAATTTTAATTTAAGAAAAAATATATATATAAAATGAAAATAAGAAAATATTAAAATTTTTCTATGATTCCGTAAGGACAAAAAATTTATTTATATACATGTATACTACATAAATATGCATGCATGTCTCCAAATGTTGTGATTTGTGAAGGGTATACAAGATTTGGCACAGCCGTAAGTTACTAAACAAATTTTTATTTTTTTTTCAATAAATTAAACATATCTTATTTCCATAAAAGAAAGAGATTCATGTAAGAAATCAGAAAAATTAAAAAGGATGATTCCAGGGTTGGAAAACTTACACTTTTTGTGATATATAAAAGCAACTAAGTCTTATTAATTTTTCTACTTTTTCTTTAAAAATCATATATATTTTACGTTTTGGAAAGAGAAGTTTGGTGCAGAAAGTTATAAAAATAAAAACCACGGCTCCAGGGCTGGAAACTTTGATTTTTTCTGGATATTAAAGTAAATAAACACATGCAATTTGGCTTAAAAGCGATACGAACTTAAGCCCGTTCAAATTATAAATATAGAAACAAATGAAGTTCGAAAAATAATAATTAAAATTAACTAAAAAAAATATCACTAATTTAAAAAAACGCAAAAAAATGACAAAAACCTAAAAAAATCGCTTAAGCGAGAAAAAATCACCAAAACTAAAAAAACGCCATAACCGTCAAACAAAACGCCAAATCTAAAAAATCCTATTAAAAAAACGCTTAAAACCGAAAAAACGACTAAAAACGAAAAAAATGCCAAAACTATTACCCAATTCACAACCTACTGCAGATTGTATTAGCTTTAGCTTAGGTAGTTGTGAACGGCCTTTTGTAAGTGTTGTTAGAGTTTTAAAAATATAAAACATTTAGAAGTGAAAGAATAAAAATAACGAAAATAATTTGAAATTAATAAAATAAAAAAACAAACAAAAATACTTCGGCATTATGCGAAAAATATACTGTAGAAATGTTAACAGCGGATTCGGGTGATTAAAAAAAATCAAAAAATTTCAGGCGATTCTGAAGAAGACAATCACTCTTATTCCAGCTTTCTTTCGATTTTGCAACTTCTCGCGAATTTTTGCACACTTCGCGCTAAAAGCGACTTTTTGCATGCTTTCAGTTTCCTAACATTTCTGCCGATTTTTAAAAAATATTAGACTTTGCTGTCTCCTGCTGTTAGCTTTTTGCGAATTTTTGCATTTTTTGATTGGTTTTTTGCATTCCTTACATTGTTGGCTATTTTTAATCAATATTATTATTATTGGCTTGCTTAAAATTTTGCAAATTCTCGCAATTTTTTGCAAAGTTAGCGATAATAGCGACTTTTGCATGCTTTCAGCCTCCTAACACTTTTGCCGATTTTTAAAAAATTGTAGACTGGTAGTAGCTTTTTGCAAATTTTCGTAATTTTCGCGATTTGTATTGATATTTTAGCATTCCTTAATTTTTTGGCAATTTTCAATCAATATTATGGCTTGTTTAATTTTGCAACTTCTTGCAATTTTTTGCAAAGATCGCGATAGAATCAACTCTTTACATGTCTTCAGAGTCTTGGCAGTTTTGCCGATTTAAAAAAATATCATTCCGCTGTTAATAAGTTTTTGCAAATTTACGTAATTTTCGCTATTCTTGTCGAATTTTTTGCATTCCTTGCAGTCGCGATTTATTGCAAAGTTCGCAGAAAAGCGGCTTTTTGCATGGTTTTTAGCTTCCCTACAATTTTGAAGGTTTTGAAACATTTTAGACTTTGTTATCATCCTGCTGTTAGTAGTTCTTTGTTAGTTTTCGTCATTTCGAGAATTTTTTTTATTTATTTGCATATATAATTGCACTAATTTTTATTTATTTAATAAATAAAAATTAAGGTAAATTTAATAAAAAAAATATTAGCACTTATTGCATATATCGAACAAAATACATTTAATCGAAAAATACCGAAAGGTCACTAACTTAAAATTGCACTAGAGCAAAAAATTATAGCTTTTTTTCGCAAAATAAATATGTATCTACATATATATGTGCTTATGTATGTATCTCTATATAAAGGGTATGTAAAATTCGGCACACCCGAATATAGCGATCTTACGTGTTGATAAATAAGCTTTATTTGCTTAGGTTATATTTTCTTCAGTTGTGAAGCTCTTAATAAAAACAAAATAAATAAAAAACCTGATAACAGACTTTTTGTAACGGCGATCTACTTCGCTTTGTCCAATGATAACTGGTTATTCGATAACAGTAACGTTGCCTGTAGTAGACAACAGTAGCCCAAAACCTAAGGTCCAAGTTACAATGGACGAAACCCAAATTCTTCTAAAATTGCATCTGCTCCAAAGATATCTTCTACTAACACCAATCTACATATTTGAGAGAAAAAAATTCAAACGCTCTTATTAAAAAATTTCAAATTATTTCAATAAAACGTGGTAAACGTGAAAAAGTAAAAAAAGTTTCTAAATATCAGCTTAAGAGTGCTAAAGGCATGCAGATCCTATTGAAGGGCATAGATTCTTATGTTGTTCCCAAGGAAATAAAAAATGCACTCCTCCTCCAAGTATTTAAGGTAAAAAATGTATCTATTATTATAAATAGGGAGAAGATTCCTCAACCTCTACTTCGCGTCGAGCTTGAACCCAACGAAATAATATTGAAAATAAATGAAACTCATAAAATTTATAATTTAAAATATCTCTGGACCTGTACAGTGCCATAATTGGCAAGCATATGTCCACATAAAAATTGCACGGTACTGCTGGTTGTAATAAAATGTAAGATCTAGCAGAAAAAATATACCAATTTTGGATGTAATCACACCGCTAACTACAGAGGATGACGTTTACTCCGCCACTTTTGCTCAAATACGCCAACTAGTCACTTCACGTGTATCGTATGTAGGTAGCTAAGACAAGTTCTATACCCACACAAAATGTTCCACCTCCAAATAATTCAACGAATGCAAACTCAAGCTGTAATTTTAGTCGCATTGAAGCTACTATTGACAATTTCGTAGAAACTATAAATAATTTTACAACAAATATGACTAGCATGACGCAAAAAATGTTGAATACCCTGCTTGAAGCATTAGTAAACAAGCCATGAACACGTTAAAAATATGTTTATGGAACGCAAACGGCATTAGCCAACATACAAACGAACTTGAGCACTTCCTCACGGAAAAAAATATTGATATAATGTTGGTCTCTGAAACTCATTTAATTTCAAAATTAATGGCTACACCTCATATGATTCAAAGGACCCAAGAGGAAGAGCTTGCGGTGGCTCACCAATTCTAATAAAGTCAAGACTCAAGCATTATATTCTAGACAACATTTGTAAAGAAAATCTTCAGTGTCGAAAATTTTTGCACACATTTCGCGATATCATCAATTTACTCCCCTCCCAGATTCGCAGTTACTGAGGATCAATACGAGGACTTCTACAAAACTGTTGGCTCTTGTTTTGTAGCAGCTGGCAACTATAATGCAAAACATACTTTCTTGGATTCGCGTCTTATCACACCCAGAGGTCGAGCGTTGTTCAACACAATTTAAAAAATGGGCTTATACGTAATTTCAAGTAGGGAGCCCACTTATGGATTTGGCGTCAGGAAAAATATTTGTAGGGAATTAATTCATGTTGAAGCTTCCCTAGATCTATCGTCCGATCACTCTCCCACGATCACTAAACTCTATAGCTCACTGAGAAGTGCTTTACCTCGCTCATATGTCAAGATGATCAGTCGTGTTAATTGGCTGCGATTCAAAAAATATCTTAGTACGGAAAACATTGCGCTAAGAACACCCGAAGATATTGAAGCTAACATTGCCAACCTTAACAAAATGATTACACAGGCTTCTAAAAATGCTACTACCTCCCATTCACAGACTGGGTTTAATAAAATTTATTCATAAGGATATTGAACGCTTCGTATGTGAAAAAAGTATATCCAGAAGGGAATGGCAGCTGCACAGATTATTTCAACATAAAAGCAGATTTAAAGAATATACTAAACTACTCCAAGACTTGCTTGCATCTAAAAAAATTTCATCTCTTAAAAATTATCTGGAAGATCTAGAAAGCTTAAGACCTCGTTAACATGCAAACAATGCTGACCATTTAAAATGCATATTTACCCCAAACACATGTATTGGTGCTGTTGATTTGTCGAGTGTAGTTGCTCTACCCACTTTACCCATAAAGTTTAAGACGCTTGATGTTCAAAATATATTTCCTGAACTTAATCTGAAGAAAGCTCCAGGTATTGATGAAATTAGTAACAAGATGCTGATAAACTTGCCTCATATTGCAATAAAAATCCTGCCATTTCACGAATGCAAGTCTTGGTTATGTGAAAACTTGCCAATATAAAAATGATTCCGAATCCAGGCAAAACTCTTACCAAGGCTGAGTCATAAAGGCCTTACTATCAACAATCTCAAAGCTTTTCGAAAAGCTGCTTATGATTAAATTGTTCAGAATTTTAACTGACAATGGGTGCATCCCCGACCATCAATTTGGTTTTAGAAGACAGCATAGCACTATTGGGCAAACGCAAAGATTTGTTCAAGTTATAAAGGATATATGAAGAAAAGAAGTATTGTTCTGCCCTTTTTATTGATGTTTCTCAGGCATTTGATTAAGTATGGCATAAAAGTCCATTTTTAAAATTGAAGACATATCTGCAATAAACATACAAAAACTTTTGTATGTTCTGAAAGGAGACTTCAAGAGTGTGTTCGAATCTATATCTTCCGATGTACCACAGGGTAGTATTCATGGGACAGGCTTGTATTTAATACAAACTTGTGATATGCTATGTGCAATAATATCTACACCTCTACATTTGCCGATGATACAGCCTGTATGAGTATGCACGAAAGCCCTTATGAAGCATCCCTCAATCTCCAGGAACATATTAATCAGCTAGAAACATAGCTGAACATATGGAGAATTAAAGTAAATGAACAAAAGTGTGTTTACCCTGAGAAAAGATACTTGTTGCTCCATTCGACTCAACAATCGAAATATCCCTTAACATTTCCAATTAAAATACCTTGGCATATACCTTGAGCGAAGGCGTGCATAGCAATATCATATTTAGGGAAGTCACAATGAGTATATTTAAATTTTAATGTGGCAATATTGTGCCATCTTAATTCTTTCATTGTGAGCAGCCAACGGTATAAATAGGCATTCATCTCTATATTATTTATAATTAGTGTATAATATGAGAAAAATAGGATATTTTTCATCAACTACAGCTGCGCTGACAGTTTTGCCGTCTTTAGACTAACATTTCAACCTTGCCATATTGAAAATGACGTGCCTTTTATACTTTTAAATTTGCTTTTGGTAATTAATCTAGGCCCACGGTAGTGCGCCAGGCGAAGTTCCGTCCAATGTACGCAGTGTGTATATTTACAGGATTGAGGTGAGGCGAGGAATTAACTAGAAAAAGCTAAAAACCTTAAAATTTAATATCTCGAAGTTATATGACACCCTTGCGATTACAAATTTATATAACACATAGCATATTTCAGTGATAGGTATTGTGCCAAACAAGAACTGGTCAAAATTTTTATCTCACTACCTTTGACGACCAAAATTTTGGAAAAGAACTTGGCGTTTTTCTTATTAATGTTTTTGTTAAGATTTTATTTACATACAAAACAAAAACAAAAAACTTGCTAGCCCATATTAAAGTATTAAAATTGAAACTTTGCAATATTAAGACCTATTTCAAAACGATATTGTGAACTCGCTAATTGGTTCTAAGGTAACTCAAATGAAATTTAAGTTAATTCAAATACATTGGCTGAATGGCAAAAATTTAACACTCAGCATAGACTGCAAATTTTTACGCTATAAGTCGCTTGAAGCCAATATGGTGATACGGAATTCAGTTATGGGGCATTGCTTCAGCTTCCAAATGTTAAAAAAATCTAACAAAGACAAAATAAAATTTTAATGTTAGTAGCATATGCTCCATGGTACATTAAAAATTCAAATTTCCATCGTGATTTAAATATGCCACAAGTGACTGAAGAAATTGCAAGATACGCAGGGAAATACTTTACTTAACTCCTTGCTCGTAACATCTTGAATTTTACTTGACACATCCGCCTAAAAGAGAGGGACACAAGGGCTCTTATAATCAACACTCCAGATGGGACTGCTTGAAAATACTTTTTTTCGTTTTGATTATTACTACTTATGTATTATTTGTAACTATCAGTAAGCTTATGTCCGACACTGGTCGGGCCTAAAATTATATTTTACATTTAAGATTTAAATTCTTATTGTTAGTTCTTTTTTGAAGATACAATAAATAGAAACATGAAAAAATGATTAGAGTTCCGTACACCTAAGGTGTTTTCTCGAGAAACGTAAGAGCTATGGGCTTGACATACTTTGACAGAGTATGTGGACCTTTGGGTGCTATAACAACAAATATGTGACAGCTAAGATTTGAATACTTATTCTTAGTTCATATATGAAGATACAATAAATAAAAAACATGCATAAAAAAATTAAAAACAAATTCCAAAAACCTAAAAAAATCGCTTAAACGAGAAAAAAGCACCAAAACTAAAAAATCGCCATATTAAAATAACGCCATAAACGCCAAATCTAAAAAAATGCTAAAACTATATTTTATATAGGCGAAAGTTCGTATTGAATTACATATGTCGTGTCCGTACGGAACCCTTCGTGCGCGGGTCAAAGTCGCACTTCAGGGAATTTATTTTTAGTAAATGGAGATAAAAATAAAATTTATCGTTGAAGTACAGTCCTAACTATAAGTTTAATTAAAGAATATGTTCCGTTTCATTTCCCTGAAACCGTTCCTTTGTGCTGAACAAATTCGAAAAAATTCATTAGGAATAAACGTTTACATAATACCGCGATATACATCTTTTGCAGTGGGATGTTTAAATTGAGACACTTAACAATTTTGCAAAATCAAAGATTATTAAATAATACAAGCTAGTTTACTTGGTAAGGAGGTAAAATTATAAGGCTATTTTCTAGCGTTATTAAATAGTAGCACGGTTCTCAACATCTCGAGTGTCAGTGAACAAGCTCCGATTTTCTTGTCTTGTATGACGTGATGTCGTTTTTGACAACCGGAATAAGAGTGAGTGTAACATATTTCTAAAATACAGAGCGTAAAATAAAATATTCAACTTATAGCATATATCGAAAAAAAAATATATTTAATCGTAAAATACCGAGAGGTCACTAACTCAAAACTGCACTAGAGCAAAAAATTATAACTTTTTTTTCACAAAATAAATATGTATCTACACATATATGTGCTTATAAAGGGTATATAAGATAAATTTTTTTCACAAAATAAATATGTACCTACGTATGTATCTCTATACTATATAAACGCACTCTTATTTGTTAATTTTATTTATATTTTATTATTTATATTATTTTATTTTACATTATTATTATTATTAGTTAAATTATTGAACCTTCACAAGGACCCGCTTTGTAGGCTGGTGTATGTTCCGGCTTTAGTAGTTATTACCAACTCTTCTGCTAACTTAGAACTGCTTTTTTGCTTAATTTGTTAATTAGCAAGAAGCCTAAGTTTATGCATTCATCATTATCTTCTATTATTATCTATTTAATGTTACAATTCTAAATGAATGAAATACCTTTTTGTAGACAATACTTCACCATAAAATAAGATGCGCGTGTGGCCAAGTTTTGTGGGAAAAGAAATAATTTTGAAAATATAATTTTAAGAGGTGTGACGTCATACCTTAACTGCTCCTCTGCAAGATCAATCGTCTCGATTGTTAAAATATTGGTAATTCTTTAGCGCTACAAAATCTTTTATTGGATTCTTGAAGATTTTATGTTTCAACAGTACAAGCCTTATGTTTAACTTTCCTTTAACCATTGTTATGAAACTTATATCAGAATTTAATTTTGATTTCAGTTTGGTAAATATGAGGTAAATTGCAATAATTTCCAAAATATATAAGCCGATATTTTTGGAAAACATTAAGTATGCCTTAGTTGGTATTGAATTTATTTCATCTACGTTATTTATTTGGACGTTCTTCATCAGTTCTAAAGATGTCTTCATCAGTTCCATAGGACTTCTTCAACTATTGACTTATTAGATGAGAGCTGTAATACAGCTGGAAATGGTTTCAAGTTTGAACATTCTTTTGAAGTGAATGCTGGATTTCAATACTAATTGTTTCATTTTGAAGTTAAATTAAACATGTTCCCGATAATTGATATGCTTTTCTTTCAAGTATTTATAAAATTGCGTTAAATTGGTTTAATAGTATTGTTCCTTGATTTATTTCTTGTACATCAGGAACGTCCTAATTGTTTACAAAATTGGAATTGTGATTCTTGCTTCTTAAAAGTATTGGTTTACAATTTGTTTTGGTAATGTCTAATAAAGCTTTCATTATTACAAATACATTAATTGTTAAATTAATTACAACGATTTTTTACTTAAAAATTTTATCCTTACATCTAATTATGTTTTCGGAATTAATTTTAATAATATTATTATTTTGTTTTTCTGGTTTTCACAATTAATTTTAATAATTTCAGGTAGATTTATTATATAAATTAGTGAAGAATAGACTGTAGCTATCTTGAACAAACCTAAAGCTTCTTCTAAATTATTGTAAAGAAATTTTTCAAGATCTAAACATTTTTTGGATTCATTGATTTCTTATTCAGAAAGTATAAATGAATTAATTACTTCTACTTTTGCCCATTGTAAGGTTTTTTCTATATCAATAACATCAGTTTTTTACATTTATTATATTTCTAATAGATTCTTCTATAACTCTTTGAGTTTCTTCTAAAGACTGATTTTTTTAAATATTGTTCGAGGTCTTCGCCAATAAGTTTATCCTGTCAATGAATTTTTCATTAATAATTTTCTCTCATTCCTTATTTGTAATAAGTCCATTTATTTTGTTCACTACATTGTTGTTATTTTCGAGATTGGGTGTGCCAGCTATTCATTTCCAAGCTGTACCAATAATGGGAACTGACCGTTTAACTCTTAGTTTCATTCTTTTATTTTGATTTCTTATCTGGTCGATATTATGGAGCAAAAATGGTAGAGATGTGCTATTTCTTAATACTTTCCTCTGAATTTTATTGTTCAGATCGTTAATAGTTCATACTCGTGGAGTTCTAAAATATGTATTAGTTTGAAGTTCCGTTTTTTTCTGCAGTCTTGCTTGTCCTGGGTGTATTGAAATTAATTGTGGGTTTGTATAGTCTAGTATATGGACTTCTGTATTTTAAGGCTCAAATAATGTAAAAAGTATTTTTAAAAACTTCATTTTCTGCAAATAAAAAAAGAAGAGAGGATTCTTAGGATACCCTCTTAACACTTATGTGTTTAACGTCTTATTCATGTTTAAGAGCTTAAACTCAATGGGTTATTACCATAGTCACAGAATAAAGTCGGTTTGTTTTAGGAACAACTTAAAATTAAAAACCTGTTTCTAAATATTTTTCTACTATAGTCAAAAACAAAGTGTGTGTTAAGTTGAACTGACTTTAACTGTGTGCCACAACAGATATTGGAAACTTTTCATATGATCCAAAGCAAAATATAAGAAAATGGGATCACTCTCTCTGATCTGACTCTGAGTAATGAAAAATGGTTAAATTTAATAAAATAAAACAATCATACATAAAAACAACTTAACAAATAATTAATATAGAGAAAATTTAAAAGGTATTGGAATTTTGTATTATTTTAATACAATAAACTGTTAAATAATTGGATTATAAATTCTTTATACATAGAAACAAAAGAAGCCAAAAGATAGAAAACCATACATACATACAAATGTACATATTTTCTCTTTTATTTTAATGTGTTTTGGCTTTACAAAAGAGCCAGAGTCGATGCTAATCTAGTTAAAAACAGCTTCAGCATGTTTTAACTTTAGAACCAACTTTTTCCTTTACAGTGCAGTTTTTCTCGTCTATGGTAGGTCAAAAGTTCATATTTAAAAAAACTGCGTTCTAAAACCAAGCAAGTAGACTTTTTTGTTGACTATGGTTATGGACCAATAATTTTTAGATATTTTACCATACATTGACTTCTTTTGTAAGCATATCAAATAACAAGTTGTATACTATGTTTACACTTATGTTTTTAAACGTGTTTAAGAGCTTAAACACGTCGATTTTGAGATGTTTTACCTTGTTTTGTTAAACATCTCAAATGAGGTGTTTAATATATAAACACTTCCTTAAAACGCAAATGAAGTATGTTCAGTCCGTTTTTTGATCGATCTGGCTACTTTGTGTTGTTATTAAATGGCAGCCAGTGAAAAATTATTTCGTATACAAACAATTAGTTAAAAAATACTCTATTATTAAAAAAACATTTGTTGTTTAAAAATAATAAACCAATAAAAAAGCATTATCGTTCGTAAAATTTTACATATACAAATACAAACGTCAACCTTAAACATCTCAAATGTAATGTGAACGCTTGTGTTTAATTTTTTAAAACACTTGCCTCAAACATCGATAGTAAAATTAATTAATTTACTGACAAAACGTCAACCTTAAACATTTCAAATATAATGTGAATGATAGTGTTTAGTTTTGTAAAACACTTGCCTTAAGCACGTTGAAGACCATAAGTATACGTAATATTTTACTGTTTTGCAGGAGAGCACAGTAATTCTCTGTTAACCTTTATTTTTTTAAGCAAACATCGTTCTACATACTATAAATAATACATTTTAGTAAAAATATACTAAAGCATAACCTCAACTAAGCTATTATTTCAAATGATATTTGAAGTCTAAAGAAGATAAGTCGCAAGTCCTCAAAAATCACACAAATAAATTATAATTTTGACCAGAGGTTCAGATATGCAGATTACGGAAATGCCATTAACTTAAATCTGCTTATCTCGAATTTTTTGTCACAGAAGTGTGAACATAGTATTAAACATGTCTAAAAACATAAGTGTGAACATAGTATAAAACAAACTTAGGGCCATTATTATGACTTAACGATAAAGTTTTGGATAGTTTTTCCTAACTTTAGCAAAACCGAACTACAAAGTGACCTTTAAAATTATTACAAGTGTCCGATAAAATAAATAATAAAATTTTTGGTTGGTGACAACATTTCTGTGAATATTGTGAATACTGCTTGCTAAAAATGATTTGTAGCAGCTTGCTTTAATTTTTTTTGGCAAATTACAAACATAATGCAAATATTTTTTTTCAATTCTTTTGTTTCTTTTTTTCTTATGTGTTTTGTGTTGTATTGTTTTAATTTTATGCCATATTATTACAAAATAAATTTGGCTTTGCTTTATAAAGTAGAAAGTGTGGCAAGGGGCGAAAATGTGGCAAGTTCATGACTATCCAAAGCAATCTCTATCGGCATCTGGGATCAGCCGAGTCCTAGAATCACACAATCGTTATTTTAAGCGACAAAATGTACACAGAAAAAAACATCATCAAAATGCAACCACTAAAACAAATTGTTCATAATTACTTTAAATTGAAATATATATTTAGTTAATATAAAAAATTAAGTTGTTGATACGACAAACACAGAAATTTTTTACAATAAACTGAACTTACCAAATTTTATGTTATGCATGTTAATATTTTTTATACCCTTTACCAAAAAATGGTAAAAGGGTATATATAGGTTTGTCCTTCCGTTTGTAATTTCTACAATATTAATAAGCGACACATAAAATATATATATTCTGGATCGTTATACATAGGGAAGACGAACAAGCGATGTCCGTCTGTCTGTACGTGAAATCGGTTTTCCCAAGCTCCCAGAACAGCTAGAGGCTTCGTTCTTGCACTGGTGTGTCAGAAATTTTCCGAAAATTTGCTATTGAAAATCAGCAAAATCGGGCAGACGGTTTCAGAGCTGGAAAAGTCAAACTCTATTTTCCCATAGAAAATCACTACCGAAAACAAGTTTTTATTACTTTTTTATTAAATTAACTTATTTTATACTTCGGTATGAATAAAATTGGTATTTATAATTAAAAAAAAAATTTTTAAATTTAACAAAATAAAAAAACGTTTCCAGGGTTGGAAAACTTTAACTTTTTTCCTAATAATTAAACATATTTCATGTTTTAGGAAGAAGGCTATTTTCTCAGGAACGGTAAAAGCTACGGGTCTGAAATTTGGACAGAGTATGTAGAACTTTGGACAAATTTAAAGTTTTTCGAAAATCTCCTGAAAACTCGAACTTCCAGTAATTCTGAGTATGCACGTTTTTAGAGTACTATGTGGTCCATAATACGTGACCACTTTTGTTCCCCGCATCACCTCCTTCCCAAGAAAAGTGCGTAACCCTCAGGAAATTCCAAGTTGAAACCTCGACGATATTTGGTTTAAATTCATGTTTTTCAGAAATAGATTCATGAGCTTTAATAAAGGAACACCTTATCTATTAATTTGCATTAATTTTTCTCGTCTCGGTTGCATCATTTAATGGAAAAGTCCTTTGGAAAGGTATTAGTCGAATTTTTATAGCATAACAACAAAGCACAAGGTTTGTGTTAAGGGTTATACATTTTAAAATTTAACATTACACACATTCAAACTATTATACTGTGAACTGCAAGTTTTGTTTACTTTATGATAAAAAAAACTGTTATTTTTTATATACATTCATGTACAAGCTTAACTTATTACATACATACATATGTAGGTAAAAGAATTATATTTGTTTTTTTATTATTATTAACTGTATTCAAATCACATTCGTTACATTATAAATATATATGCATTTTAAATCCCAGTAAAAAAATGGAAGCCAGTCTAGTGGAACTACATTTTCATTGCTTCCCAAAATCTATATTTTTAATTTGGCGATAGTGAGCAAAAAACCATGTAGAAGCTTATTTTAGTCATACAAAACCTTGTAACTCCTCCATAGTGTTAGAAGATACTCACCAGAATTAAAAAAATAATTTTTTTAAAGAAATTTATGGACTAATTTTAGTTATTTGCATATTTACATGAAATCACTGTTTCGGGCTTAAATTCGTATAAAAAGAAACGAATTGTTAAAATATGGAACTGTTTACAATTTTTCCTAGATAAAAGAAATATCATAGAACACAAAAAAGGGAATTTTTCTTAATATCGCTTCCAATTCAGTGACCAGGCATCGAAAAAGAAAACTTCTTGCAATGAAACCCCTATGTAAAAATCATTAGAATGGATCGAAATTTTCACTACTTCCAGATCGCAAACTCTACATTTTCATGACTTTTTTTTGAGTGTCTTTTTTTGCTGGGATGTTATTTAATAAAAATACTACATATTGAAATTTGGTTATATTTTTTGTCATTTGGTAACTTTTAAAGCGAATTGTGGTTGTAAAAATTTATTGGTTGTGGCAGCACTGACTGTAAGTTAAATAAATAAAAATAATACATAATTTTAATGTTAGTGAAATAAATACATAAGAATAGGAGTAAAATAAATGTAAAATTGTGAAAGAAGATTGTGATTATAAATAAGTTAATTTTGATTTTGAAATTTAAATTTGTGAATTTGATACATTGTCTTGGCATAGGAAAAAGTGAGTAAAAAATACTAGTTGACGTTAGTTACCTCTTCTTATATGGGTATAGATGATTAAGCAGACCAGCTGAAAAAACTTTCTGTAGGTACTAGGGTAAAGATGGACGCGACTCAACTGCAATCCCTATTAGATACAGCTATAAGCCGAGCAACAGAACAGGCAAGGACAGTCTTTCAGAACCAGATAGGTAATCTCACTAGTAGGCTTGCTGCCTTGGAAGCACCAACAAGAGTCGAGAAATACAAGGAAGTGCAAATTCTACCCAATGTGGAGTGCAATGAATCACTAGAAATTGTTAATTCACTCCCAGAATTCGATGGTAATAATGCCAAGTATGGAGACAAGCAGCTACCACTGCACACAGGCTGTTTGAAAAATTTGAAGGTAGTAGTCGTTATTATCAGGCCGTAGCAATAATAAGAAACAAAGTGATAGGTGCGGCAGATACAGTATTGAGTTCTTATAACACAGTACTGAATTTCAAAGCTATATTGCCTGGACTGGACTTTTCATACGGGGATAAAAGAACACTGTTCACTTTACGGCAGGAACTATCTACCTTGAAACAAGTCCCGAGAGCATTAGTTGATTTTTATGACGAAGTAGAGAAAAGCCTTACGCTTATCATAAATAAAATCATCATGACTAACGAAGGAAATGCGTCTCTGATCGAATCGTTGAACCAGAAATACAGGCAGGATGCTCTAAGAGTTTTTATATCAGGATTACGTCGCTCTATGTGCGACATTCTTTTCTCATGCAAGCCGCAGGACATGCCATCAGCGCTAGCTTTAGCCCAAGAGTTAGAGACAAATCACGTGAGATATAATTTTGGTACAACGTATTGGAATAACTCAAAGCAGAACCCAGCATCTAACCAATATCAACATGCTAGAAATCACCCACACCTACGACCCATGGCCCAAATGGTTTACCAGCGTGACACAACTAGAAACCAAACTGGTCCGCAAGAACATGACATTTATAACTATAATTTTGGAAGGCGCAGTAACAGGATACAAAGACAGGAGCCCATAGAAATCGATAGAAGCATGAGAAGCATACAAGGGGAAATGAACAAAAATAACCCGCAGGCCGTCAAAAGACAAATTGAATCATCTAGACAGTACCTTCCGGCTGCAAAAGCTCAGAGAGTAAATCAAATTACTCAAGAATGGGAGGAGAATGTAAGTTGTGAAGAGGATAATTTAGATATTAACTCAGTTTATGACGAACAAGAAAATGATTCTGAATGCTATTCGGTAGACGCAGTAAATTTTTTAGGGGACGTTCCCTCCTTCGGTATGTAGAACGGGAAATAGGAGAGAGAAAAATTAAAATTCTGTTAGACACTGGCACTTCAAAAAATTATATTAAGCCAACAAATATTCTAAGAGGTGTTAAGCAAATTACAAATCCATTTCTCGTGAGATCCGTACACGGCCATTCGAAAATTACTAACAAATGTGTGGTTGGAATATTTGGAAGACCTTTGATGCAATAGTAGGAGTTGACCTTTTGAATGAAGTAAATGCTAACATAGATTTTGGAGAAAATACCCTTAGATATGATGGAGGAAACGAAAAGCTACTGTATATCCACTGCAGGGACGTAAATAAAATATCAAAATATCACGAAAATTTAACCACATGTCAAAAGATAGACCAATTACTAAAGATACACCGAAAGGTTTTTGCCGATCCGGACGAAGCTTTACCTTACAACACTTCAATAGTAGCCACGATTAAAACAACTGACGATCAACCAGTATATTCAAGGCCATATCCATACCCTGTTGCTTTAACAGAATTTGTAGACAAAGGAATTAATGAATTGTTAAAAAACAAAATCATTCAACCATCGCGTTCTCCTTATAACAATCCCATATGGATTGTAAATAAGAAAGGAATAGATGAAAATGGAAAAGCGAAGCATCGCATGGTCATCGACTTCAGAAGGCTTAATGAGAAGACACATAGTGAAAGGTATCCAATTCCAGATATCTCAGTGATTTTGGCAAGGCTAGGAAAGGCTTCAGTATTTTCAACCCTGGATCTTAAGTCAGGATTCCATCAGATGAAACTTGGGGAACAAGACCGACAGAAGACAGCTTTTTCAATAAATCATGGAAAATTTGAATTTTGTAGGCTCCCTTTTGGATTGAAGAATGCCCCTAGCATATTCCAGAAGGCGATTGATGATGTGCTGTGGGAGGAAATAGGTAGATGCTGCTATGTCTACATTGATGATGTTATTATTTTCTCGAGCTCAGTAGAACAACACATCGAAGATATTAACCGAATACTCTGTAGGTTATATAGTGCAAATATGAGAGAAATCGAGGTTCCTTTTAGATGAGGTGGAGTACTTGGGGTTTGTCGTTTCGAAAGAAGGCATCAAGACTTGTCCGGATAAGATTAAAGATATTATGAGTTATGAAATACCGAAGACCTTACGAGGTCTGCGTTCATTTCTAGGATTGGCAGGGTATTATAGAAGATTTGTAAAGGATTACTCGGCTATAGTAAAACCCCTAACCAAGTACCTGAGAGGGGAAAATGGCTCAATAGGAGCGAATAAGTCCAAAAACATTAGGATTGAGCTGGATAATGAAGCCTTGTCAGCCTTTGAACAAGTAAAGAAAATTCTTGCATCTAAAGACGTCTTGCTCATGCAACCCGACTATGAACAACCATTTGATTTGACAGCTGACGCATCCTCGAGTGCCATAAGAGCTGTCCTGTCACAAAAAGGAAGATCAATAACCATGATTTCTCGTACTCTTACAAAAACAGAGGAAAACTATGCGAACAACGTAAGAGAACTTCTAGCAATAGTGTGGGCTTTGCAGAAACTAAGGAACTATTTGTACGGCGTAAAGAAATTAAACATATTCACCGACCATCAGCCATTAACGTTCACTATATCAGAAAAAAATCCAAATTCTAAAATAAGACGTTGGATTTCCCTTATTGAGATTTGTTTATAAGCCTGGTAAGGAAAGTTTTGTGGCAGCCGCGTTGTCCCGGGAATATATAAATACTCTAGATTCGACTTCATCAATGGAAACGGTTCATAGTGAAGTGTCCGAAGGTGTCTAAAAGGATCCTATTCAAATCTCACTTAAGACATGTTATTGTGTTCAACTCTATTAATAACCTATTAAAGGATATGACGACGTATGTGAATCCAAATGTTACAAATGTTCTTTTGTGTGACCTATCTGTTCTCGGAAAAATTCAGGATGAATTACAAAAAAGATTTCCTGCAACCAGATTCATCCACACTCTTCACCAAGTTATTGACGTGTTTAATGAAGATGACCAAGCAGAGATTATAGCCGCGGAGCATAACAAGGCTCATCGATCAGCAAAAGAAAATGAAAAGCAAATATTAAAAGATTACTTCTTTCCCGGAATAAAGAAAAAGTTAATGGAGGTTGTGACTAACTGCAAGATATGCAAAGAATCGAAATATAATCGTCACCCCAAGAAGTAAGATGTAGATGCGACCCCTTAACAAATTACACAGGAGAAATATTGCATGTGGATATTTTTATCACTGATAAGAAACATTTCCTAACGTGTGTGGATAAATTCTCGAAGTTCACTATTATCTTGCTGATAGCTTCTAGAGCCATAGTGCACATCAGGGAACCACTCTTGGAAATCTTGAACATATTTAATAATACGAATATAATAGTGTGCGACAACGAGAAATCCCTAAACTCACAGACAATAAAGAAGCTACTGCGAGATCATTTTGAAATAGAGATATTTACGTGCCCGCCTACGCACAGCACTTCCAACGGCCAGGTAGAGCGTTTTCACAGTACCTTGGGCGAAATCGCAAGATGCTTGAAAGCTGAAAACAAAATAAAAGATACAATCGACTTGATTCTTCTAGCTACGATAGAATATAATAGATCTATTCACTCAGTAACAAATAAGAAACCCATAGAAATATTACATGCCACATCCCCGGAGTTGAGGAATTCAGTAAAAAACAAAATACAGTCAGCTGAAATGGCGTGCTTAGCAAGACAAAAGAAAAAGTCTGGCGATAGGAAATTTTGTCAAGGAGAGAAAGTTTTTATTAAGACAATTAAAAGATTAGGGAATAAATTTTCGAAATTGTATATTGAAAAGACTGTTCAGAAAGACCTTGGGTCCAAAGTTTTGATAGGCGACAGAATAGTCCATAAAGATAATATAAGATAAACATTGTTCTTTCAGGTTGCTGTACTCTTTAACAACATGTGAAGTACAAATATTAGACTACTCCAACTCGGAAATAGTGACTCTTGGGACCGGACATACGCTGAAACAAGATGGAGACCTTAGACTGATCCACATAATAGACATTTCATTATACGAACGAGAAATTAAACTAATTGAGGAACACATCAAATATAAAATACAGACTCATAACGCTCTATTTCCATTCCTAAAACATGAGATAAATGGCATTAAAGATGCAATAGATAGGGTGAAGCCGTTCCGAAAGATGAAAAGATCAATAGATGCGATAGGAACAGCTTGGAAGTGGATAGCTGGAACACCCGACAGAGACGATTTTCAGCTAATAAATGAAAGAATTAACAACAGTATAAGACAAACAGAAAACAAAATTATTATTAACCATTTGATAGAAACGAAACTCAATGAAGTAGCGAACAGAACGAACGAGATTATAAGATACCTTCACAGAAACGGAGATGTACAAAAGGCAGAAGCACTAAGGTTTAAATTTGAGTTGGAAGTACTGAAAGAAAAAGTAACTAGAGTAGAACAGGCCTTAATGTGGGCTAAAAGTAATATTATTAACACATTTCTTTTCTCAGAAAAAGAAGTCAGTTTGTTAAGAAACTCTATAAAACAACAAAGTTTTCCATATTCCAACCTTGAACAATGTCTCAAATTTGCTAATTTAAAGATTGCTACTAACAGCTCCATTATACTGTATATGATTAGTTTACCTATTGTCAAACCAAACCATTGTCAATCAATACTAATAAAACCTGTAAAAAAGAACAACGAAATTGTAAAATTGGATAGTTCAAATATAATTTTATGTCAAGGTGAAATGTATGAGGTTAAAAATACGTGTAAGTCTTATGATGATTTAAGTTTATGCAAACGGAAAAGCATAAAAGATATATCGAAGACAAAATGCATTCCTAATCTCCTCATGAGTAAGCCAGCAGTATGTAAGAAAAGTAATAATTCTCATATTCCTTCATTTGAAATTATACAACCCGGCATTTTATTTTTTAACTCCTACAACGGAGAAATCGTTATAAATAATAACCCACTAGCTATAAACGGAACGTTCATAATAACTTACCATAACACCTCAGTATTCATCAATAACACTAGATACGATTTCTATGAAGAAATGGAATACAAACCATCTACTCATATCTTTGAGGAAACGCTATCGCTACAATTAATAAAAGAATTGCACTTAAATAACAGACGCTACATAGAATCCTTAAAAGAAGACAACAGAACAAATTATTTTTTGAGCCTAGGAACTATGGGTGTTACTCTCCTTGCGGTAGTAGCTTTTACCACTAAACTTTGGGCAAGGAGGAAGCGATCGCATGAAATAAGTAAGTTTCTGGAAATTGAAGCGAAGAGGACTCCAAATGCAACCGAGGACGTTCGCGTTTAAAGGGGGGAAGAGTTAAGCCGTTGTCACGCAATGGGTTAAACAATAGTCAGCGGTATTAAATTTAAAAATCTTTTTTTCTTTGACTAACTTTTTTGCTTGCTTTGAAATTAATTCTTTGTTCAATGACCTGATTCACTAAAATCTTTTTATTTGTTAATTGTGCTGAATTAATAAAAATAATTTATTGAATTAATTGTTAAGCGACAAATTCAATATTTCGCAATTTCAATTTATTATCTTTGTTGGTTCAAATGTGAATCAGGATAATTTCTTTTAATTCATTTTTTTTCTTGTTTTGCTTTTACTGCTTACCTTGAGCAAGTTACAGCGCAATACAAAGTTACGTATTGTTGGCCAAAATTACATTTCAGCAGTTCTTAACAGATCTCCATAGGATATAGAACAATATTTTTATTATTGTAACATTAATAAATAAATAATAAAATTTAGTACACCGTGTTTAAATAAAGTAATAATAAAATTAATACAGCGTGTTTTAATTTAATTTATATATTTATATATATATTATTTATTTATATATATATATGTATGTATATGTATCTACATATATAGACAAAAATATTACAATAACAAATTGTTTTTGAGCTGAGAATACGAATCTGTTTTTAGAAGAAATGTTTTATTCACAGCCATTTGCATTTTGCACTTATTTTAAATGTGATGTGCCAAAAAAAAGTGTAGCCACTAATTACTAATTAAAAACTAGCGTACGGACTACAATTATTGGCACCCATAAGGAATTTTTGAGTTTGAACATGTATCATTTACTTTGGTTTGTAGAGAAATTTTTTGGCGGATTTTTTTTTTATTTTTGGATATGTTTTCTATAAGATCACATTTATGAAAAATTTATATGATTTATGTGTAATTTTTTAATATTAAAATAAAATAAGCCTTTCAAAAACTACAATTATTGGCACTGCACTACAAACATTGGCACATTTATGTATATAATTATTGGCACTCGACTACAATTATTGACACTTGAAAAACTATAATTATTGGCATGAGACCATAATTATTGGCATACCAAAAAATTAATAATTGGCACCTTGGGAGTTAAAAAGTGTTAACAATACTTAAGCCCTATTCTATTTTCGAAGGGAAATAAAGAAGGAAAATTTAATTTGAAATCAATTTTATTTTATTATTTACACTTTAATACACTATGGATGTATTTTTGATTTAACAAAAACTTAACAATATTCTGAAAATATATTAAATTCTATAATTGGCACTCAAAAAGGTACAATTATTGGCAGGGCCAATTATTGTAGTAATTACAAATTCAATTATTGGCACCCCCTGCCAATAATTGAATTTAAAGTTATTTGGAACCAATTGTTGGCACTCACGTTTTACAACAATTTATCGTAAAAAACTCATATTTTAAGGTGAAATTATTTAGGTTTGACGTATATTTAGTAAAGTAATCATAAAACTTCATTGAAAAACCAATAAATACAAAAATAATGGTACTTACCAAACTTCACCTCACTATTGAAATCAATACTTAAAACTTCAAACCAACGTTCTTCAAAAACAGCTTTCTCACACGAACGATTACAAGCAACTGAGCCATTTAAAGTTAAACAATAATGAATAAGAAACAAGAAAACAAGACAAAGAATTAAAAAAACTATTTAAGCTACAACGGGACTTTAACGGACGCTTTGCTATTGCTATGCAAGCAGAGGGTGCCAATAGTTGGGTCAATATTTCTTGGTGCCAATAATTGTAGTCCGTACGCTATTTGATTTAGATATTTTTTTATTGATTTAAACAGTTTCTAATCATGTTTAAATCTATAAAATTGTCGATAATTTACTGTTTAACATAATAAACACGTGTCTAAATTAAACAGTTTTCCATTAGTAATTAGTGCTTATGCTTTTTTTTGGCACGTGGCACACATGAAATGCCAGATGTAAACTCAGCCTCATATTAATATACTACATATGTGCTCTTAATTGTAAAAGTGATCAAAGTCATAGGAATTTTTGCTTCGAAATATCAAATAAATCTTAAAAAAATTGCAATAAATACGTAATAAACCAGCAAACAAAGAGATGCAAAACAATTACTTAATGCATTGGCTCTACTGCAAATGAATTGGTTCAACTTAGCTGCAGAATGCATTTTTTTAACACAGGGGTGCTATTGACGAGCATGGGTTCACATTTAACAAAACTGCTCATAACGATGTCGTTTTTTCACGTAAACACATAACATAAAAAAATTGTCGCATCCAGTAGCTAGTTTATGTATTTCTTGCATCGTAAAATTTCTCACATGGAATGTGAAACACAACATTTCATCGTTTCTCGATATGGGAGAAAAAAGTGTTTCGGTATTTGAATGCGAGAACAGGCAACACTGATTCTGTTTTTACTGGCATATATTTATTTATTAATCGAATTTTAAATGAAAACAAACAGAAATAAATTACAGGAAAAATAAAATAAAATAATGAACATAAATATAATGTATGACTGTAAAATGCGCTTTTTCTATCAAATGTCCCTACATTACCTACCATTTATACATGAAACTAATTGCAAGAAAGTATTAATACATACAATCAAATTTTTTTACTACCACACTCACATTGTTTTTAATTTCCAGTCAGCTTTCAACGATTTTTTCAAGAAAGTAAATTTTTGATGTTTTCAGAAAGTAAAATGAAAAATGGTTAACAGTGTTACCCCCTTTAAAGGTTTTTTACAAATATACGGGGTGGTGGCAAATAGTTATTATAAATTATATTATTAATTTTTATAAAGAATTAAAATATTTTATGAGAGATTTTTAGATTTTTAATTGAACTTTTAGTGAATTTTAATCAGAAATATTTTATACCCTTTACCAAAAAAATGGTAAAAGGGTATATATAGGTTTGTCATTCCGTTTGTAATTTCTATAATATTAATAAGCGACACATAAAGTATATACATATATTCTGGATCCTTATGCATAGGGAAGACGAACAAGCGATGTCCGTCTGTCTGTACGTGAAATCGGTTTTCCCAAGCTCCCAGAACAGCTAGAGGCTTCGTTCTTGGACTGGTGTGTCAGAAATTTTCCAAAATTTTGCTATTGAAAATCAGCAAAATCGGGCAGACGGTTTCAGAGCTGGAAAAGTCAAACTCTATTTTCCCATAGAAAATAACTACCGAAAACAAGTTTTTATTACTTTTTTATTAAATTAACTTATTTTATACTTCGGTATGAATAAAATTAGTATTTATAATTAAAATAAAAATTTTTAAAATTTAACAAAATAAAAAAACGTTTCCAGGGTTGGAAAACTTTAACTTTTTTCCTAATAATTAACGGAATTACGGGTCTGAAATTTGGACAGAGTATGTAGAACTTTGGTCGCTACAACAACAAATATATAAAATTTAAATTTTAAAGGGTGGCCCAAAACGGGTGACGAAAATTTTAAAAGCCCATGTAATATACATACAATTGTATGTACATATGTTTATTGACAATTGAAATTTGTAAAATTAGTGTATTTTTATATAGGCTACAACAATTAACACTAAAATTAAAAAAATTTAAACTAAAGGGTGGTCCGTCAGTTAATGAAATTTTGACTATGTAATTTTGACAAATTGCTATATCTTGGACACCGTAAGAGTTAACTCTTACTCTTGAAATTTTCAAAAATGGTAAAACTAAAAAATTCGAAAATTATAAAATCGCCAAACATTTAAAAAAATCGCCAAAACAAAAAAAATTGCCAAAATGAAAAAAAAACGCTAAAATTAAAAAAAGCCAAAAACCGCAAAAAATCGCCAAAACCAGAAAAACGTGTCAAAACTAAAAAAATCCCACAATGAAAAAAACGCGCAAAAATCGCTTAAATGAAAAAAAATCCCCAAAATTAGAAAAATCGCCAAAACGAAAATAAATCGCCAAAATTAAAAAAAAAAACGCAAAACTCTGAAAAAATTCGCAAAACAAAAAAAATTGCCTATATGAAAAAAAATCGCCAAAAATTAAAAAAATCGCTTATATGAAACAAATCAGCAAAAATCCACAAAATCGCCAAAACGAACAAAAATTGCCAAAATTAAAAAAAAAACGCTAAAATTAAAAACAAACGCCAAAAACCGAAAAAAATCGCCAAAACAAAAAAAAATTGCCTATATGAAAAAAAATCGCCAAAAACCGAAAAAAATCGCCAAAACGAGAAAAACGTGTCAAAACTAAAAATAAATTTCCACAATGACAAAAAAACGCAAAAAACCGCAAAAATCGCCCAAACAAAAATTAAATGCGTTTATGAACGAAAATCGCCAAAAATTAAAAAAAATCGCCTAAATGAAAAAAATAGCCAAAATCCCAAAAAATCGCCAAAACGAAAAAAAAATCGCCAATATTAAAAAAAACGCCAAACTCTGAGAAAAAAATCGCCAAAACAAAAAAAATTGCCCATATGAAAAAAAATCGCCAAAATTAAAAAATTGCTTATATGAAAAGAAAATCGGTAAAATCAAAAAAATCGCCAAAATTAAAAACGCTAATATTAAAAAAAACCGAAAAAATCGCCAAAACGAGAAAAACGTGTCAAAACTAAAAATAAATTTCCACAATGACAAAAAACGCAAAAAACCGCAAAAATCGCCAAAACAGAAAATAAATGCTTATATGAACGAAAATCGCCAAAAATTAATAATAAATCGCCTAAATAAAAAAAGGGCCAAAATCCAAAAAAAATCGCTAAAACAAAACAAAAATCGCCAGTATTAAAAAAAACGCCAGACTCTGAAAAAAAAATCGCCAAAACAAAAAAAATTGCCCATATGAAAAAAATCGACAAAAATTAAAAAAATGGCTTATATGAAAAAAAATCGGTAAAATCAAAAAAATCGCCAAAACGAAAAAAAATCGCCAAAATTAAAGAAACGCTTAAATTAAAAATAAACGCCAAAAACCGAAAAAAATCGCCAAAACGAGAAAAACGTGTCAAAACTAAAAATAAATTTCGCCAAAACAAAAAAAATGCTTATATGAACAAAATTCGCCAAAAATTAAAAAAAATGGTCAAAATCAAAAAGAAATCACCAAAAACGAAAAAAAATCGCCAAAATTAAAAAAAAGCCAAACTCTGAAAAAAATCGACAAAACAAAAAAAATTGCTTATATGAAAAGAAAATCGGCAAAATCAAAAAAATCCGCAAAACGAAAAAAAATCGCCAAAATTAAAACAACGCCAAAAACCGAAAAAAATCGCTAAAACGAGTAAAAAGTGTCATAACAAAAAAAAAATTCCCACAATGACAAAATCCTCAAAAATTACCAAAACAAAAAAATACTTATATGAACAAAAATCGCCAAAAATTAAAAAAATCGCCTAAATGAAAAAAAATCGCCAAAATCAAAAAAATAGCAAAAACGAAAATAAATCGCCAATATTAAAAAAATTAACGCCAAAAACCAAAAAAATTTAATATATGAAAAAAATCGCCAAAAATTTAATAAATCGCTTAAATGAAAAAAATTGTCAAAATGAAAAAAAAATCCCGCACAACGAAAAAAAATCCGAAAAAATCGCCAAAACGAGAAAAAAGTGTCAAAACTAAAAAAATTGCCAAAAAGAAATAAAAACGCCAAAAACCGAAAAAATCGCCAAAAACAAAAAAAAATGCCTATATGAAAAAAAATCGCCTATATGAAAAAAATTTTCAAAATCAAAAAAATTGCCAGAAGAAAAAAAGTCGCCAAAATCAAAAAAACGCCAAAAGCCGAAAAAAAATCGCCAAAACGAGAAAAAAAGTGTCAAAACTAAAAAAATTGCCACAAAAAAAATATATAAAAGTAAAAAAATCGCATAAATGAAAAATTCGTCAAAATCAAAAAAATCGCCAATATGAAAAAAAAAATCGCCAAAAAAAGCACCAAATTAAACATAATGCCTAAAACCTAAAAATTGCACAAAAAGTATGAATTTTTTCACAAAATTAATATGTACCTACATATCTCTGTGCTTATGTATGTATCTCTATAATACATAAACGCACTTTGGTAAAGGGTATATAAGATTCGGCACAGCCGAATATAGCACTCTTACTTGTTTAAAATATTTTATGCTCAAATATATATGAAGCAGGCAATGCCTTTCGAAAACAACAATATTATTAACATATTAACAATAATACTTATTCCCAATTTATTGCCCGTAAATATTTTGGATAACTCTAATTAAGTAGCAAGCAAACCGATGATTTCCAACATTAATTTCCGACGGCATTTTTTAAATGAACTTTCACTTTCCTATAAAAACGAACATGAAATTTTCATGAAAGTCATTTATTTCATTCGAATTTTTATTCATAATACGTATACAGAAGCTTGAAGAAAGTACTTTCATGTGTAAATGTAGGGTTAGAAAATTGCAAAAAAAAAATATTGCAAATAAACATAATCATATCGACTCGTTAATAATAATTTTAGTACAACAATTCTTTGCATATCTTTTTAATTAGTTTATTTTTCATATTTTCACACACAAATTAAAAAATTCATATGCTTTTGCACAAATTTTGTTTTTCTCGCATCAATTTAAAATGCGAGT
Source organism: Tachina fera (assembly GCA_905220375.1). Taxonomy (NCBI): domain Eukaryota; kingdom Metazoa; phylum Arthropoda; class Insecta; order Diptera; family Tachinidae; genus Tachina; species Tachina fera. Next base: position 117,718,981 of record LR999963.1, on the reverse strand, counting down.
TGTTTTGAGAGTTCTTGCGAGAAACTTTTCACAAAACATTGTTACAGAAACAATTTTTCTCACTTCCTTCTAATAATTGCTGGAAATTTATTTAAATGACAGATAGTTCTGACAAAATAAACATACAGGTACACTTATGTGATGAAAGCCATTTTATGTTTCAATTCACACTGTTTTTGTTATGATTCCCTCGTTTCATGCGGGAAGTTTTACGATACGAGAAATACAGAAACGACCTACAGGATACAAACCGTGCCGTACAGACCGTCAAGGTATAATCTCTACCACTTACCTATTGTTTTATGAAAATGTGTTGTTTTATGAAAATGTGTTAAAGTGATGATTTAATTCCGTTTTTTGCATGCCTTTTTTTTCTGGATATTTATTTCAACGTATTAGGGGCTCTTTATATATTACGTAACGCTGTTTTATCAGATTTTTTACCCCCTCCCCTAGTAACAGATCATAACAAAACTATAAACCTCCCGCAGGAATAACGCAACAATTAGTTAAACAAGTAAGAGTGCTATATTCGGCTGTACCGAATCTTATATACCGTTTACCAAAGTGCGTTTATGTAGTATAGAGATACACACATAAGCACAGAGATATGTAGGTACATATTAATTTTGTGAAAAAATTCATAATTTTTCCTCTAGTGTAATTTTTAATAAGTGTCATTTCAGTATTTTTCGATTAAATATGTTTTTTTTATTAGCAATAAGTCGAATATCGATGCCTTACTTCTAAAAAAAAATACAAGTTTTCAGGAGATCAAAAAAGAAACGGTTCATCTCTTTATACTTCGGTGTTTGGATAAAAGGACATATGCAATTATTAAGGAATTGATTACATCTATATATATTAGTAGTAAGTTTAATTATGAAGCACATTGCAGTTGCAGTTATAGCTACAGAAACAAATAATGCCTTTATATCAAAATTATCAAATGAAAACAACCCACATGACATAAGATTCGATCTAATGTTCGCTTAAGCTTCGAACTTCGAAAATAGTTTTAGTATTGTACCTCCATACCAAGTAAGCTATGTAATCTTTGATTTTGCAAAACTATTAATTTCCTCAATTTTAACATCCCATTGGAAAAGGTTTATATAGTGGCATTATGCAAACGTTTATTCCTTCTTTTTTTTTAATACATGTATTTATTTATTGTATCTTCAAATATGAACTAACAATAAGTATTCAAATCTTAAATTTAAAATATAATTATTAGGACCGACCACTGTCGGAAATAAACTTGTTAATAGTTATAAATAATACATAAGTAGTGATAATCCAAAAAAGAAAAAAATGTATAAAAAGTATAAGAAAAAAGTATTTTCAAGAAATCCCATCTGGAGTGTTGAGGAATAGAGCCCTTGTGTCCCTCTTTTTTAAAATATAACGAGCAAGCGGATTAGGATGTGACTCGAGTTTTGTTAAATAATTGCCTGCGTATTTTGCAATTTCTTTAATCACTAGTGGCATATTTAAATCACGATGAATATTGGAATTTTTGATGTACAATGGAGCCGATGTTATTAACCATCAAATTTTGTTTTGCCTTCGCTGGATTCTCTCTACATTGGAAGCTGAAGCAGTGCCCCATAACTGTATACCGTAACACCATATTGGCTTCAAAAGCGACTTGTATATTAAAAGTTTCCAGTCCAGGCTAAGTGTTGAATTTCTGCCAATCAACCAGTGTATTTGAGATAACTTAAGTTTCATCTGAGTTAGCTTAAAGTCAATATGATGTTTCCATGTAAGTCTTCGATCAAGGTATATACCAAGGTATTTCACTTTTGAATGTTGAGGAATATTTTGATTATTGATTCGAATTGGGGAACAAGTATTTCTTCTTAGGGTAAACGTTATATGGATACACTTTTGTTCATTTACCGTAATTCTCCATAAGTTCAACCACATTGCTAAATGTGTAATATGTTCTTGTAGATATCGGGAAGCCTCGTGAGGGTTTTCATGCATACTCAGGCAGGTTGTATCATCGGCAAACGTAGATATATGGATATTGCTGCTCAAAGGCATATCACAAGTATAGATCAAATACAAAACTGGCCCCAGTATGCTAAAATGTGGCACACCGTATGATATACATTCGGGCACACTCAAGAATTCTCCTTCCACAACCATGAACTTCCAGGTAGTAACGTAACTTTCTAATAAATTCACTAAATTTATTAGTAGATATGATTTTAATTTTAAAATTAGGCCTTCATGCCACACTTTATCAAATGCCTCAGAAACGTCAATAAACAGTGCAGAATAATACTTCTTTTCCTCAAATGTTTTTCTTATAAATTTAACCAATCTATGAGTTTGTTCAATGGTGCTATGCTGACTTCTAAAACCAAATTGATGGTCTGGGATGCACCCACTATCAGTTAAAATTGGGGAAAATTTTGTCATGAGCAGCTATTCGAAGAGTTTTGACACAGTTGACAGCAAACTTATTGGCCTATATGACTCAGCTTTAGTAAGACCTTTGCCCGGCTTTGGAATCATTTTGATTTTTGCAAGCTTCCAGAGTTGTGGATAATACTCCAGTCGTAATATGGCATTAGAAATAAACAGCAAGATTCTTATTGCAATATGCGGCAAGTTCATCAGCATCTTGTTACTAATTCCATCAATACCTGGAGCTTTCTTTGGCTTGAGTTCAGCAAGTACTTTATTTACATCACCCATCTTAAACTTTAAGGCACGACGGGGTAGAGCAACTACACTCGGCAAATCAGCAACACCAGTACATGTATTTGGGGTAAATACGGATTTTAAATGCTCAGCAAATATTTGACATTTTTCCGTATCGCTTCTTGCCCATCCTCCGGTAGATGTGCGCAGAGGTGGCTTAAACTCAACGGGTGTTTTAAGCTTTCTAGCAGCACGCCACAAAGAGTAATTAGATGTTGGTGTGACATCAAGACCTTCCAAATAATTTTTAAGAGATGCAGTTTTTTCAGATGCAAGCAACTCTTGAAGTCGTTTAGAACATTCTTTAAGTCTGAGTTTATGTTGGGGTGATCTGTGCTGTTGCCATTCCCTTCTAGCTCTTCTTTTTTCACGTACGAGATGTTCAATATCCCTCGAATAAATTTTATTAAGCCCAGACTGCGGATGGGAGGTATTGCATGTTCAGCAGCCTGCTTAATAGTTTCGTTAAGATTGGCAATGTTAGTTTCAATGCCATTGGGTGTTCTTAACGCAATATTTTGCTTGCAATGACTACTAAGATATTTTTTGAATCCCAGCCAATTAACACAATTGGTCATCTTCATATATGGGTGAGGTAAGTCACTTCTTAGTGGGTTACAAATTGTAACGATAGTGAGGGAGTGATCGGAGGAGAGATCTAGAGAAGTTTCAACATTAATTAAATCCCTAGAAATATTTTTCATTACGCCAAAATCAATAACATCCGGAATTTTTCGTACCTCAGTAGGCCAATAAGTGAGCTCCCCACTCAAAATAACATATAAGCCCATTTTTGAAACTGTATTAAGCAAAGCTCGACCTCTAGGTGTTACAAGGCGCGACCCCCAGACGTATGCTTTGCATTGTAGTCTTCAGCTGTCACGAAACAAGATCCAAGCGATTTATAGAACTTCTCTTACTGATCTTCGGTAACTGAAAATCTGGGAGGTGAGTAAATTGATGATATTACGAAATTAGAACAAAAATTTTCTACAAAAATATTCGTAGCTTGCATATATTCTTTACTAACGTTGTCGAGGATATTGTGCTTGAGTCTTGACTTAATTAGAATTGCATATCCACAACATGCTCTTCCTCTAGGGTCCTTTGTATCATGCATAGTGTAGCCATTTATTTTGAAAAAGCTTCTCGAAGTCAAATGTGTCTCAGAGACCAACATTTTATCAATATTTTTTTCCGTAAGGAAGTGCTCAAGTTAATTTTTATGTTGGCGAATGCCGTTTGCGTTCCAGAAACATATTTTTAACGTGTTCATGGCTTTTTAATTAATGCTTGAAGCAAAGTATTCTGCATTCTCAGCATTTCTTGCATCATGGTAGTCATATTTGTTGTAAAGTTGTTTATAGTTTGCACCAAATTGTCAATAGTAGCTTCAAAACGACTAAAGTTAAGGCTTGAGTTTGCATTCGTTGAATTATTTGGAGGTGGAACATTTTGTGGGGGAATATAATTTGTTTTAGCAGCATCGGCATACGATACACGGGAAGTAACTGGTTGGCTCATTTGCACAAAAGTGGCGGATTAAGCGTTTGCTGATTGAGATGGAGCTAATTTGGGTTCTTGCACCATAGTCTATTTGACAAAAGAGTACACAGGACAACCTCTGTAGTTAGCGGTGTGATTACCTCCACAATTACTGCATTTTTATCACTTTGATCTTTTGGCTTATTGCAAGTAGCAGTGCCGTGTAATTCGCCGCACACAACACAAACAGTGGGTAATTTACAGTATGTTTTTGTGTGGCCATATTCTTGGCAATTATGGCACTGTACGGGACCTGATCGCTTATGTGGCTCTTCAACTGTGATTTTTCGGTATAAGAGGTATTTTAGGCTATAAATTGGGTGTATCTCGTTTTTTTTTCAGCTGTATATCATTCGGCTCCAATTCAACACGAAATAGAGGCTGGGGGATCTTCTCCCTATTGATTATGTTGGTAACATTTTTTACCTTAAATCCTTGTATCATGAGTGCATCTTTTACTTCTTCGGGATTAACATAAGAGTCAATACCCTTCAATACGATCTGCATACCTTTGGCACTCTTAAGCTGGTACGTATAAAAACTTGTTTTATTTTTTCAAATTCAGTCACTATTTTGCGGAAATTTTTTTCTTCGTATATTTGAATTTTAGTTTCGTCAATATTACCACGCTTTATTGGAATAACATGAAATGCGTTTTCACCCATGGCCGAGACTAATTTTTTAATTAGGGCGTTAGAATTTTTCTCTCTCAAATATATATGTGGTGGCTTAAAAGACTTTTGCGATGATGCAGCGGGCTTGTCGTCGGTGACTTGCAATAATGAAAAACGATTTTGACGATTGGTAGATGATGCGCTATTATCCCTAGACATCTTTGGAGCAGATGAATTTTTTTAAGAATTCGGGCTTCGCCCACGCTTTAACACTGTTATGTATCTGTCCATTCCGACTTGTACCTTGGGTTTTGAGCTACTTTTATCTGTAGTGATAACTTTATTAAGTGATGAACACGAGCCTGAAGGAGATGATATTACTGACTTATATGAAGAAGTATTAGGCAACTGTAATGTTAATGAATCACTATTTGGCATTGGACAAAGCGAAGTTGATCGCTGACGAAAAATTGGATTTGACGCTAAAAAATTCAGATTAGATTTATTATTCATTAGATTTATTATTTGTATTAGTTTTACTGAGAGCTTCAGAACTCACAGTAAAATAAGCATTTCTGCCGTTAGAACTCACTTCTTAATTTTTTGTATTTGAGGTACTCATATAGAGTATTCCTCAAGGGCACTTTTGTGTTTTTTTTGCTTACGGTTTTTTTTGTTTTTATAATTTATGATTGTTTATTTGTTTTTGAGTTACTCGTATAGAGTATTCCTCAATGTCACTGTTTGTTTTTTTTTTGTTTTCAGTTTTTTTTTTGTTTTTGTTATTTCCACTATGTAAAAATATTAGGAAAGCACATAAAGCTTATTTATTAAAGTCAGTATGTACCTATTACGAATAATATGCAATACGAATATTTTTTTTGTATAATTTTTTGTTTGTTTAATAAGAATATAAGAAAAATTCCACTAATCGACAATTCACTATGAAGGTACAACGAGAACTGACGTTTATTTTTAAGCAATTTTTTTGAATTTCTTGAGCTCAAAAAAACGGTTTCAGGGAAATGAAACAGAACATTTTCTGTATTTTACTTTATAGTTAGGACTGTAATTTAGCGATACATTTTATTTCCATCTCCATGTACTAAAAATAAATTCAATAAAGTGCGACTCTGGCTTGCGCACGAAGGGTTCCGTAGTAATACTATATGAACTTTAGCCTACGTAAAATATAGTTTTGGAATTTCTTTCGTTTTTGGTTTTCTTAAGTTTTGCCGTTTTTTGCGTTTTTGATGTTCTTTTAATTTGGTGCTTTTCTTATTTTTGGTGCTTTTTTTCGTTTTACAGATTTTTTTTTGGTTTTTGCCATATTTTTTAATTGGGCGATTTTTTTTAGGTATTTTTGGGGATTTCCCTAGGCTAATCTTTAGTCAATGTTTTGTTTTAAATTTTTAATAAAACAATTGATCTGGTGTGTAGTTGTGTTTACATCTTTATTTGCTCGACGTTTTGTTGGCTTTTTTCCAACTTCTTCAGGAGCTTTTCTTTATTCAAATCTGACATATAAATTGTACATTAATATTATATTACAATATGAATGTATATTACAATATGAATGTATGTATGGGAAATCCCCAAGAATACTTTAACAACACATTGGTCAAACAACAATATAAAAAAATTTTTTTAGTTTTGGTGCTTTTTCTCGTTTTACCGATTATTTTTAAGTTTTTGGTGTTATTTTATTTTGACGGTTTTTTTGACATTTTGGCTTTTTCATTTTAGTGATTTATTTAAGTGCTGGATTTTTTTCCAATTTAGTGCTTTTTTCGTTTTTGTGATTTTTTTTGGCTTTTTTTAATCTGGAGATTTTTTCGTTTTGATGCTTTTTTTTCTCGTTTTTAGGTTTTTGGCATTATTTTTAATTTGCTACTTTTTTTAGTTTTTGTGCTTTTTTCTCGTTTTAGAGATTTTTTAGTTTTTTGGCATTATTTTTAATTTGGTGCTTTTTAAATTTTTGCGATTTTTCTTTCATTTAGGCGATTTTTTAATTTTTGGCGATTTTTGTTCATATAAGCAATATTTTTTTGTTTTTGGCGATTTATTTCGCTTTTTGGCGTTTTTATTTCTTTGTGGCAATTTTTTTAGTCTTGACACATTTTTCTCGTGTTGGCGATATTTTCGGTTTTTGTGATTTTTTTAATTTTAGCGATTTTTTTCGTTTTGACGATTTTTTTTTTATTTTGCAATTTTTTTTCATTTAGGCGATTTTTTTTAATTTTTGAGATTTTTGTTCATAAAAGCATTTTTTTGGTTTTGGCGGTTCTTTCATTGTGGGAATTTTTTTTTAGTTTTGACACGTTTTTCTCGTTTTGGCGATTTTTTTCGGTTTTTAGCGTTTTTTTTAATTTAAGCGATTTTTTTAATTTTGGCGATTTTTTTCGTTTTGGTGATTTTTTTAAGTTTTTGGCGATTTTATAACTTTTGTATTTTTTAGTTTTACCGTTTTTGAAAATTGCAAGACTTAAACTCTTACGGTTTCCAAGATATAACAATTTATCAAAATTACATAGTCAAAATTGCATTAACTGATGGACCACCCTTTATTTTAATTTTTTTTAATTTTAGTGTTAATTGTTGTAGCCTACATAAAAATACACTACTTTTACTAAATTCAAGTGTCAACATACATATGTACATACAATTGTATGTATATTACATGATATTTTAAAAGTTTTCGTCACTCATTTTGGAACACCCTTTAATTTTTAGCTTATATATATTTGTTGTTGTAGCGACCAAAGTTCTACATACACTGTCCAAATTTCAGACCCGTAGCTTTTACCGTTCCTGAGAAAATAGCCTTCTTCCTAAAACATGAAATATGAAATTTCTTATTAATATTGTAGAAATTACAAATGGAATAACAAATCTATATATACCCTTTTACCATTTTTTGGTAAATGGTATAAAAACTAATTAAATAGTTTAAAAGGTTTTTATTTAAAAAAATTATACTAAGTTCATTGTATTCAATTCATTTATTACACTAGCAGAGTGCGTAGATAAAAATTAAATAAGCTTATTTATGAACGTACTCCAAATAATGGCAAATTTTTTTTTTAATTTTTCCACAACTCGATAAATTACGGTTTTATAGAGAGGTTATTCCTAAACTGTGTTTGTAGTAGTAGTAGTAAAATGCCGGTCCGGCGCCAATTAAACTTGCAAAATTGTTGGATGAAATTGTTAAATTGTGGCTGAAATTGTTAAATTTGGGTAATAAAAATTTGAAAATTGTTAAATTCTTGGAAATTTGTGAAATTTGATACCTGCGAGGGTGGTTCAATAAGTCCGTCCAAATTTTTGTTTACATAAGGAGTTTTTTGTTTACATTAACTTTGTGGGAACGGGTGATTTTTTTTGGGTAATATTAATTGTGATAACGGGTGATTTTTTTGTGGGTGTGGTTTAAGGGGTTTTATAAGATTAAGATTTCATAAGTGTATATGCCGACGGGAAAATCATGAAAATGATTTTTCCTAATACCAATGGTGAAAATAGTAATTATTAATTTTTCCTAATGCCTACGGCAATGCATGATAATTTTTCCTAATGCCCACGGCAATTCATGATAATTTTTTCTAATGCCTACGGCAATGCATAATAATTTTTCCTAATGCCTACGGCAATGCATGATAATTTTTTCTAATGCCTACGGCAATGCATGATAATTTTTCGTAATGCCGACGGCAATAGATGATTATTTTTCGTAATGCCGACTGCAATACATGATAATTATTTTTTTCGTAATGCCGTCGGCAATACATGATTATTATTTTTTTCGTAATGCCGACGGCTATACATGATTATTATTTTTTCGTAATGCCAACGGCAATACATGATTATTATTTTTTTCAAATGCCGACGGCAAAACACATTATAATTTTTTTTTCAAATGCAGACGGCAAAACACATTTGTATTTTTTTTAAATGCCGACGGCAAAACATGATTATTATTTTCTAGTACCAAAGGGAAAATTGCCAGCATTGCTAGACTATAGAAGTTCGTTATCGTAATACTATATCAGTAATATCAGAGAAAATAGATTTGATGACTACTACGCGATTCTCATATGAATCGGGAGAATGTGTGTATGATTTCCTCACGGTAATAAATTGTTTATAAATAAAATAATTAAATAAATTAATAAACAATTAATTTAATTATTTTATTTATGTATAAAATGTTCTCTTGTATATGAACACCCTATACTTGTGTGGGTATGATTCAGCTTGTTTGTTGCTGGTATTTATTTATTTGTTTAAGAAATATAATTGTATGTATGTATGTATGTATGTATGTATATTTGTATGTGTATGTATGTATGTGTATTTGTATGTATGACTGAGGATGCTTGTGCGTAAAATATTTTGTAGAATACATTTATATTTTGCAACGTAATCATTTTCTTTGTCTACGATTATTTTAAAGCAGCAAAGTTTCAATTAAGTACAGTCATCAGCAGAGAAACAAAAAGTAAATATGCTGCAAGGATACTGCTACTAATTTTTGTATAAGTACGGCAACTCTTCTAACCATCACATCAGTACTTTATTGTATTTACAACCATGATCAGAAATTGTGTTAAAGTGAAATAATAACAATAAAATAATTAAAAATGAGTTCTTCAGGTTATCAGTGTGAAAGATGCCATAAGGTATATAAATACCAAAAGTCCTTTTTGGATCATGTCAAAAATCATAGTGTGCAGGATCAAGTGGTCGTAAGCCGGAACAGAAATCAAGAACAACCGTAGACATCTCTGGAAAATTATTAACAGCACCTAAATATGTGTCATCATCAGCAACATCCTTCTCTACATTACCCTCAATATCAAGTACCAATGAATTATCATCAATACGGTATGCCATGGAATAATCAGTTTTTGGGATTAGGAGTGCCATATCAATATGAGTAACCAAGTTACAATTATAATCCCGTCACACCAGATAATCAAACGCAGCAGTATTCTAATTTGATGCAATGGCAACCTCTTAATTATCATCAACAAGAGCAGCAGCAACAACAAACTCAACAACAAGGTGTGGATATCCATGGAGGGAATTTGTACAACGATGCTATGGACATAAGTTTACCGGAAAGTGATGGAGAAGAAGAAGAAAGAAGAGAAGAAACTCTGCCAACTCCAATGAGTGCTTCACATTCTAGGACAGAAGAAGTAGCAGAGAATGTGAGATGTTTCAAAATATCGAAAGCCTTCAAAATCATATCGCCACATATGCTATTCTAAATAGAAAGGACCAACTTCTTCTGGAAGAGTTTATTAAGGAAAACATAAATATTTTTATTGAAGACTTTACATGACATTGTGTAAGCATACTATTATTAAATTTCATGTGAGTATTGTGGCGGAGTATATCAAAATTGTTGAAGAAGATTTGGAGTTGTGTGTTATACCACATGTAGCTACTAAAATGAGTTTGGTGACGAAGGCAGACAACATAAAAGAAATATTCCGTAAACAGATTGAGGAGATTTCAACCAAAATGTCCGAATTTGAAGAGCGTAATTCTGGTTGGACTTTATCACGCATAGTCCGAGCAGAAAACAACATCAACAAATCGTCGCTCGTCAAAGGATCAAGTTGGATATCCACACCTCAAAAACTAGTAAGAAAATTTGCTTGCATCAATATTGAAAATTATGATGAATACTGCTTCAAGTGGTGTTTGATTGCTGCCATGGATACCACAACATACGATCACCCAAAACGTTGCAGTTCTTATGGTATTCAGGACATTTCTGCAGACATTATTTTTACGCGAAATGGTGAAGTGCTAAATTTCAAAAATTTAAGCTTTCCATTAGCTCCTAAAAAAATTAACGTGTTTGAGGTGAACAATCCTACAATAAGCGTTAACGTATTTGGGTATAATGAGGAGGCAAATCAAATCATTGGTCCCTATTATGTGACTAAGGACGAGAAAATTACCCATGTAAACTTGCTTCTTTTGGAGAATGGTGAAGTTCATCACTATATTTTGATAAAGGACATATCAAGGTAAGTTAGAAAATTTTACAACACTTTAATTTAATGATACATATACTTGTTTTATATATTTTATAATAGATACATTTTACTAATAAATTTTTATCTATTTTTTATTATTCACAGACTTGTGGCAAATCAGCTAACGCAGAATGAACACAAACTACATTTCTGCAACACCTCTCTCCAGTACACTCACAGGGAAAACGTTATGCATAATCATAAGGCTGAATGCGCCAAAATCGTGACAAGTATGCCATCAGGTCCGGATGCAATTCTCAGCTTTGTGGTTTACGCTGACTTCGAATGCATCCTGGAAGATATTAGTGATAACGTAAGTAATAAAACTAGTTTAATCAAAAAGCACACTCCTTGTGCATTTAGTTATTATATTAGGTGTCTCCATAACAGTAAGTTAGATAAGTTAAGGGTTTATACTGGGAAAGATGCCTCAAAAAAATTCGTGTCATATTTAGTTAAAGATTGTGAGGATATTTATAATAATTATTTAGTTAATAATAGGCAAATGAATACTTTATCCCCTTCTGATGTTTATAATTTTTATAGTGCGGTAAATTGTCATATTTGTCAAAAATTTTTAGGTAAAGATCGCGTTAGAGATCATTGCCACATTAGTGGTAAATATAGAGGTGCAGCCCACAATAAGTGTAATTTAAGTTACCAAATTCCCAAGTTTATACCAGTATACTTTCATAATTATTCAAACTATGACTCACATCTTTTTATTAAAGAACTAGGTGAAATTTCAATGCAGCTGAAAGTACTCCCTCTCAATAAGGAGCTTTATATATCCCTCTCCCAATTTTCAGAAATGAGTCATGGTCATAAGCTTGAAATAAGATTTCTTGATACAATACGTTTTATGGCTGAGAGTTTGGAATCATTAGCCTGCAATTTGTCGGATAATGATTTCAGCACTATAAGGTCCTTATTTCAGTCAGAAAACTAGTTTCAGGTTATTAAGAAAAAAGGTATTTTACCCTATAAGTACCTAAATTCATTTCAAAAATTAGATGAGTGTCAGCTCCCTTCACGCAGTGATTTCTTTAATAAGTTGAAAAATAAAGAGTGTTCTTTAGAGGAATACTCACATGCTGTAGAGGTATGAAATACTTTTGGTTGCAAAACTATGAAAGACTACATGGAACTTTACTTAAAAACAGATGTCCTCTTACTGACAGATATTTTCGAGAACTTTAGAAAAGTTTGCAAGGGTATTTATGAGCTCGATCCATGCCAATATTATACAGCACCTGGATTTTCCTAGGATGCAATGCTCAAATATACAAAAATTTAATTAGAATTATTGACAGACATAGACATGTACAATTTTATAAAAAAAGGTATACGTGGGGGGATCGTACAGTGTAGCCAAAGATATTCGAAAGCGAATAACAAATATTTGGAAGATTTCGATGCATCAAAACCATCAGAATTTCTTGTCTACTTAGACGCAAATAACCTTTACGGTTGGGCAATGTCGGAATATCTTCCTCATGGTGGATTCAGATGGTTATCGCAAGACGAGCTGAATCTGGATCCAAACAGCATAGCTGATAATGGAACAGACGGTTATGTATATGAGGTCACGTTGGATTATCCCTCTCATTTACACGACTTGCATAATGATCTTCCTTTTTGCGCTGAAAATAAGAAACCTATGCAAGCGAAGTACAACAAGTTGATAACCGATTTCTCTACAAAGCAATCATATGTGATACACTTTAGAGTTCTAAAAAAGTGCTTAGAATATGGCTTAGTTTTAAAGAAAACTCATCGTATTTTAGCATTTAAACAATCTTCATGGTTAAAAGGCTACATTGACTTAAATACCAGACATAGAGTCACTGCTAAAAATGCTTTTGAAAAAAATTTTTTCAAACTACTCAATAATGCAGTGTATGGTAAAACCATGGAAAATGTGGACAAGAGGAGAGATGTTAAAATTGTCAATAGTTGGGAGAAAACGAATCGGAATCAATTGGGGGCCCAAGTTTGGATATCAAAACCAAATTTTCATAGTTTATCTATATTTTCCGAGGACCTGGTAGCAATTGAAATGACAAGAGTCAAAAGCTGCTACAATAAACCAATTTACTTAGGATTTTGTGTACTCGAGCTGTCCAAATGGAAAATGTATAATTTCCATTACGGGTACATGGAACCTAAGTTTAAGACAAAACTCTCCTTAAACTATATGGAGACGGACTATTTTATATATTCAATAAAGACTGGCCGACTTTTATGCTGACATAAAAATTGACATACAAGAACAATTTGATACATCGGACTATCCTACAGACAACATTTATAATTTTCCACTAGTTAATAAAAAGTGAAAGATGAAACTTGTAGAAAACTAATGAAAGAGTTTGTCGGGTTGCGATCTAAAATGTATTCATTTAGTGTTCAAGATCAAAATGATGTAAAGAAATCGAAGGGGGTAAAGAGAGCCATATTAGATAAATATAGTTTAGCTACTTATAAAAATTGTTTATTCAATAAGACCAATGTATATGATAATATGTTAACATTTAAGCTAAGCTACATCAAATATATACTAGTGAATTAAATAAGGTAGTATTAAGTTATGGAGACGATAAGAGAAAAATTAGGTCAAAGAACATTAACACACATGCATGGTATCATTTTCGTATTAAGTAAACTAACCCTGAATACGAACTTGACATGTTCCTAGATGATATTGCTAGAATGCAAGAAAATGGTTAAAATTAATTAATTTTTAGTTAATTAGTTTTACATTTTTAAATTGTATATAAAATCTTTGTTATTAAGAAAAATTATTGTAAATAAAATCCTATTTATGAAAAGAAAAATTATTGTAAATAAAATCCTATTTATTAAAAGAAAAATTTATGTATATGAAATCCTATTTATTGTTGTTAAAATTATAATATATAATATATAATTATAAAATCCTATTAATTTATTTATCAAGAAAAATTATTATACATATGTAAATAAATTTTTACGAAAAAATTTTAAATAAAATATTGAAAAAAGAATTAAATATGTGAATGGTTTTCATTTCTTTAATGGCTTTACTTCGTTGGATCAAAAATTTTTTGTTTTTGCTTATTTGCAAATTCTTGTTTTCATATCGCTTAAACATGCACAGTCTTGTTTTCATATCATTTAAGCATGCACAGTCTTGTTTTCTTTGAGAAGTTCTGCACAAGAGAAATTAAATTCCACAATATTATTAAATTCCATTAAATTTCATAAAGAGAAACAACCAAGACAATGGAAAATATTTTTCAATTGAGGTGAAAACGAGGAATATTTTAATGATACAATTTTATTTTTTATTTATTTCTTTTGTTTCTTTTAATAATACAATTTAATTTAATTTTTATTTATTTTATTTATAATGATGGAAAGATTTCGTAGTATCCAATTATTAGATGTTCTAATATACTTTTTCGTAACAAATATATTGTACATCTACAAGTAACGGGTCCTTCCTCACACTCAGGATCATACCAAGGACAGCTTTTGAAGTGCCCTTCCGTGTTGTCTTCATCTTCCATAACTCCATATTATTCGTTCTCATCCAGCATATCTTGGAAAAATTTTATCATCTCCCAATGATCAGAAGGCCTGAAGCTTTCAAAATCTCTCATAAACTGGTTTAGAGTACGTCTAATTTGGCTCATTTTATTTGCTGATAAATGAATGATGATGAATGTTGGAAGGTTCCTTAAAGACTAATTTTCTCAGTAAATTTTTTAACATCTCTATTCCATTATTCTTTTAGCACTCTATCTCTCTCTATCCCTTTTTTCTCTATAACTAGCTCTTTCTGTCTATCACTATCCACCACTTATTCACTATTTCACCATAATTATTTTTGATTAGTCTTCTTGAAGTCACCATCGCTTCTTTTAAGATCATTTTCAGTTAAACATTCAAAGTGAGAAGAACTAATTAAAAAAATGGACTCCACATCAAATCTTATTTCAAAATTTATTGATCTAAACAGCAAAACTTTAATCCACATAAAGGAGCTTGAATCATCAACGAAATACACTATTAAAAATGTGTTACGTGTAACAACTAAATATTGACCAACTCTAAAATTGGAAATGAATAAACACATAATGTTCCTGCCTAAACGGTATAATATTTTAACAGATGACGATATTAAAGATCTATCCAGTGGATCTTATTGCTTAAGCAGAGAATGTGAAGAAAATCTAATCGTTGAGAGTGAGCTGAGTGAATTTCTAATTCAAAATTCCCAATTTCCTATTTGGCAATAAAATATATTAACTATGTATTTTAAATTATAAATAAAAAGACATTAAAGAGTTTTGTAAGATATAAATGTTTGTGTTTTTATTTAATATTTTCAGTTATTTCATAAAGAAATTTAAGACATAAGTGACCACAGGTAAATGTATTAAAATTCTGATGTTGGTTATAGTTGTATTTTACATTTTAAATTTTTTTACATTTTTGAAGGAGGTTGTTGTTTTTATAATATGCTACCCAATGTGTACCAGGTCCTGTTGATACATCTAAGTTGATTATTCCACATTAAATTTTCTTTGCTTGTTTTTGTAGAGTATTCAACATGAAAACTCCTCTAAAATATGGAATATTTATAGAGAAACGGTTTAGGTCCACATCAGATAGCGGTCTGTTGGGCAGCATCTCTAAGAGTTTTTTGATTCTTCTTTGTGAACTAAGCCATAACCTTTTTTATATGGTTTTAAGTAAAATCCTTTGCCAACTGCTATAGATTCCATCGCTCTATTATGTTGCTTCATCAAGTTGATTTTTGGCATTCTTTGTTGCATTTACAGCTTTAGCTATGGCAGCACCTCCAGTTGTTAGACTACCAATTGCACCCAGAGCAGTTAAAATCGGTATTAGAGGTAAAAATACACCAATTTTTGGGACACGTATTACACGTGGTACTATAATTTGAGATTTTTTCCCTTTTAATGATTTGTTGATAGTTTTTCGTGCAATTTTAATAGCTGAGTTAATATCTAATGGCTTTTCCTTATTTAGTATTTTTGTTGCAGCTCTAATTGATGTTCTAAACAGTTTTTTATCATTTAGCTTGTTCTTTCCAACATTTTTCTTTCTCCACACCCATACCAAATTTTGTTTTGGCTTTCATTGCGTTAGTAACCATATATGCAAATGATTTTTCAGCAAGGCTACTATCTTTTGATAAAACTCGATTCCAAGCTGAATTTTCTAGTATTTTATCAGCTTTATGTCTAGTACTTAAATCCTTATTTTTTGAATACGCAATATCGTGATTTTTACAAGCAGAGTCCAATAAATTAATTCCTTTGTCACCTCGATTTAAACGTTTTTGTAGTTTTGTTCCAGGTCCACAGTACCGATATCCAGGAAAATGAAGTTCAACAGGTAGAGCGTTTATTATTTTATCTACTATACCTCCTCCAACGAAGGTGTTTTTATGACTAAACGTTTTCTGATATCGTATAACCATATTATCTAATTTTTTCTATAATAAGAGGTAACAATTATGAAACGCATTTAGTTACAAAAATGCAGTTAGTGAAACAACATAAAAATATTTTAGTTCGTAATATTGATGAATCATCGAACATTACTTCAAAAATAAAGCACAGCCCCCTCTTACCAAATTCTATTCGTGCTCTAATAGTGGGACCATCAAATTGTGGAAAGACTAATGTTATGATTGGCTTACTAGAAAGTCCTAATGGACTCAAGTTTGAAAACATCTATTTATACTCAAAATCTTTATATCAGCCCAAATATGAATACCTGAAGAAACTAGTTTCACCAATTAAATGAATGGGATATTATACATTTACAGATAATGAATCAGTTATTCCACCTGACAAAGCTAAGACTAATTCAATTATGATATTTGATGATGTTGCATGTGAAAAGCAGAATAATATACGTACATATTTTTGTATGGGTCGACATAGGGATGTTGATTCATTCTACTTGTTTCAAACTTATACTAGAATTCCCAAGCATTTAATAAGAGACAATGCAAATGTTATTATAAAGTTTAAGCAAGATGAGACAAATATGAAGCATGTTTATAGGGATCATGTTGGCAGCGATATGAGTTATGAAAAGTTCCAAGAAATTTGTCGAGAGTGTTGGAAGGATAAATATGGATTTTTGGTGATAAGCAAAGATAATGAATTAAACAATGGTCGCTACAGAAAGCAATTTGACTATTTCATAACTATATAAACTACTCTTGATAAACATTCACTTTAGTTATTAATCTAACTTTAAACTTCATACATCTATTTGCTAAAAGCTGAGCTGCTACCTGATAAACTGATCTGAAAACCAGACCAGGTGCTAAAAAGCTGATCTGAAAACCAGACCAGGTCCTGAAAAGCTGATCTGATAACCAGACCAGATCCTGAAAAGCTGATCTGATAACCAGACCAAGTCCTGAAAAGCTGATCTGATAACCAGACCAGGTCCTGAAAAGCTGATCTGATAACCAAACCAGGTCCTAAAGAGCTGATCTGATAACCAGACCAGGTCCTAAAAGGCTGATCTGATAACCAGACCAGGTCCTAAAAGGCTGATACCTGATCTAATAGCTGAAAACCTGTTATTTAATATTATTAAACATGGATGAAAAAATTTTAAAACAATTGGTGTTGACAAGAAATGTCTTGAAGAAAAAGCTTCGTAGTATAAAAACTGGTGAAATAGATACACGTGAACAACTAAGAGATACATTTAAACCTATAACAGAACCACTCAAAGAATTCATAAATAGTTCTAAAAAAAACTAAAAGAATTCCCATGAAAGAAGAAAGTAAAATGAAGGCAGAAGTTGAAAATAAAACAAGTCTTAAGCCTGAAAAAACATCAGTCAAGATAGAGACAAGTACACCAAAGAAACTAGCAAGGACCAATATTTGATAATACCACCTCATTAAATGATGCTAATACTGTAAATGATGATGACGATGATGATGATGATGATTTTTACTCACAGACTTCCAATACAGAAGATACTTATACTTACTTATCAGTCTTGGAAGGAAGAAATGAACTAGATACAAATTATGGTCTACATAAAGATTTCAATAATGAATGGAAATTTGGTGATAGTAAGCTCAAAATTAATGATGATAAAATACAAGTTGGTGGTCAAATATGGGCTCTAACTCCAAGGCTATTTTCTCTAATGTTTCATAAAATACCAAAAAATTATGATAAATTTGAACTCGAAATCTATAAAAAGATTTTAATTACTACTAACGCATATAGAAGAGACTATACACCTGATGGTCAAATAAAGGGTACTAGAGGATATAAATATAAACATATTATTAAGAAATTTATTGACGAGAAAAACCAGAAGAATTGACCCCAATCAACAGGATCTAAGCCAAAAGGTACTATTTAGGTGATGGAATGATGGAATTTAATATTCATAAGCCCAACTATATATACTGGGATGATCCAAATGAGTTAGTAGATCGACTTCGACTACTGCTCGCATCACAAGGTGCAGGTCATACTAATCACAATAACGAGATTGTATCAATTATTGAAGAGCTACGTGAAGCGAATATAATACATTAACTTTAATAAAGTATATAAAGCATATCTGTTGATAAATTTGGACACTACTTAAACGATACTAGCAACATAATTTCTTTGAAAAATGCACCTAAACTGTTGGGGTTATTTGTGGATGCGAACAACAACATTGATGTCCAAAACAAAAGGATCAAAAATGTTGCAAAAGCTCTGGAGGAAAACGATGTTATCAATAAATTGTTTCTGCAAACTCAAATCGAAAAACTAGAAGAGAAATTATTAACATACTTTAAGGCAGACAATAATGTAATGTAATGTAATGTAAATGCAAATCGAAGAACTACAACGTGAAATAAAATTAGATATAGAAGAAAATTATAAAATTGAAAAAGATATCCAAAAAAATTAAAACATCCTTTGAAGAACAAATTAAGCAGCTTAATGGGAAAATTTATAGATTGGAAAATTACATGTTTGTATCAATAGCTGAAAGTCCTTCAAGTAGATCACAATACTCTCCAAAAAATCTGTAAAAACAACTTAACGTCTTCAAAAAGAAATTTAGTAAACGAACTCCATAAGCAAGCACCAAAACATATTTTGCGTCGCAGAGTTGTAATGAAAGGAATTGATGATCTTTGGCAAGCTGATTTAGTTGAAATGGGGAACTATTCTAAAGAAAATAAAAACTATCGATTTTTGTTGACTGTAATCGACACATTTTCAAAATTTGCATCGGAAGTACCGATAAAAACAAAAATTGCAGTCGAAACAACCATCGCAATGGAAGATAATTTTTGAATTAGGACAAATACCAAAAAACTTACAAACAAATGATGGTAAACAATTTTTAGACAAAAACTTTGAAAAATTAATGCATAAATACAACATTAATCACTACTCAACATATAGCAGTATGAAAGCATCAATTGTAGAACGATTTAATAGAACATTGAAAGGAATGATGTGGAAAGAATTTAGCTATAATGGTTCATATAAGTGGATTGATATATGCAAACATTTATATCATGCATACAATAAAAAATTTAATCGCACAATTAAAATGTTTCCTATTAAAGTCAACTCAACAAATGAGCAAAAGCTGCCAAACACAGTATACAGTCATTTGAAGTTGTATAATATTTCGAAATTTAATGTAGGAGATCATGTTCGCATGAGCAAACATAAGTATATATTTGAAAAAGGTTATACTCCAAACTGGACCACAGAAATATTCACAATTACCAGAGCTCAAAATACAAATGCTGCAACATACATATTAGAAGATTGTCTTGGTAATCCTATTAAAGGTGGGTTCTATACTGAAGAACTTTCAAAAACTAGATGTACAAATACAAATCTAGTTGAAAATGTTCTTAAAACTAAAGCGAAGGAGGTATATGTTAAATGGCTAGGATTTTCAGATCTACACAATTCTTTGATAATTAAAGATGAAATATTATAAATGGAAGGAAAACTAATTCAACAACAAAATCATAGCAAGAAAAATAATACCATTTTTATTAAGGAACTATTGTTAATTTTAAAATAGGAAAATAAAATAAATATGTAAATTATGCTTATAAACCATACTGTGTACTTAACCTTATTTAATTATAACCAGTCTGTTATAATGTCAATAACACTTACTCTGAGCTCTAACTCATCAGAATTATCTGCTAGTTACTTTTCTCCCATTGAATTACATGGTGCATATGAGTGTGCTCTATCTGATTTTCATTCATACAATAATATTCCAAATCGAGACACCTACAACAATATGTCTCATATAGGAGAACATAAAATTGAAATACCAATTCGATCTTACGAATTAAATGATATAGTTGATTTTATAGAAGAGCAAAGCAAACGACTTTGTCCACCAAATAAAATTTTTATTGAAGCCAATAATAATACAAAGCAAGTATAAGTTAATAGTTCCAAGGATCTAGTATATTTTAATAAGGACAATAAAATTGGAAAACTTTTATGATTCAATAGAAAATCCTAACATCAAACAAATATTATTACTCAGATTTTCTAGGCTATAAAATAGATGAGCTTCCAAGAAATCTCATCTATTTACCTGTAAACATCAGATAGAATATATTTAAAGCCAACTAAATAATGCTAATATACAACACAAATACATTGAAAAATATAATAGCAAGAACAACAACAATATTAAAGCGACCAGCTCAACAAGAATCTCTAACAACATCAAATAAAAATTTTCTAAAGTCCTTGAATTTTAAATTGAAGACAAAATGAGTTCAATAATAAATGTCTTAGATAAACCCTTGTCTGATGAGAATATAATCAAAAAGGACTATCATACATATACTAACAATCTTACAAGAAAAATGATGAAATTAGAATTTCAATACAAAATCAAGACTTGTGCGTGCTACCCAGTGAGAGCTACATTTATGTAGAAGGGTTTGTTGCCGATGATAATAAGACCAAACCTTCTTCATTTTCGGAGAACTTTATATTAAAAACAAATTTGTGGAATATCTTTTTGATGAAATTCGCTATGAGCTCAACCAAATTGAAATTGATCATACAAGATATTTAGGAGCCACAAGCACCATAAAAAATTTGGTTTCTATGCCACCTACTGAAAGCAACGTGATACAAAATGCTGGATGGAACAAAATTGACGATATCACTTTTGTAAAAGGATTTTTCAATTTCTATGTACCTCCAAAAATGATTCTAGGATTCGCTGAAGACTACATCAAAGTTATACTAAATGGAAAACATGAAGTGATACTGTTGCGCAATAAGAACGATGAAGAGAATCCCACATGTACAATTATTGGACTTTAGCAAATTTAATATGATAAAAATTATTAATAATGGTGGTTCTTTACCTATGGCATTTTGCAGTTGGGATTGTCATATTAATCCACAATTAAACAAAGGAACTTGCCATATTTGAAATGTTAAACTGGTTGCAAATAGAGAACGCCCCCGTTTTGTATTGATTGCTTTTCAACAAGAAAATAAGTTTGTTCATTGTGATTTGACTAATTTTAAAGAACATTTTAATTCAGTCTCATATCCATATGATGATCTTAATATAAAGTTCTAAAATTAACGATTTGCAATTCTATATGATATGTATGTAAGATTTCAACAAAGCTTTTATATGAAAGAATCTCAACCGCTTCTAACTGCACCAGAGTTTAAGACAAAAGCTCCTATTATTGTAGTAGAT
This sequence comes from Tachina fera, assembly GCA_905220375.1. NCBI lineage: Eukaryota > Metazoa > Arthropoda > Insecta > Diptera > Tachinidae > Tachina > Tachina fera. The sequence goes on along the minus strand of LR999963.1, from coordinate 117,697,265 downwards.
GTCAGTCATCAGAATGAATCACTCAATAATGGACCGATTGATATATAAAAAAAGTTTTAAGCAGCAACTAATATTGCAGCAAAGACAACAGCTGACTGCATTCTTATTCATGATCGTATAATAGAATATATACCTATCAAAGTACAAGTTCGAAAAGTCTTATAAATTGAGTAATACGGATAACAACATAATTTTTATAGACGTACAAGGTTTCAAGAGTAATTCAAACGATTTCATCGCAAAAGAAGTAGCGATTGTTTTCAACAATTATGAATATAACCATTTCATTATAAAATCCCCATTTATTTTAAATAGTTATCAACAAAAAAGCAAAGTGGCTAACATAAAACTATCATCACCTAAACTGGACTGCTGGATCAGTTTCATTTCAAAGCCTTTGCAATTTTTTAAAAGCCAACGCAAGATGTTCAAAAATTTATGTAAAAGGTGAAGCAAAAAGACGATGGTTGGAAAAAATTTTAGATTTTAAAAATTTAAAACTTCTAACGATGAGGATATAGGCTGCATCAACTTTAAACAAATGGAAATCAAGTATCCAGAATATCTTTATTGTAGTTATCATAATTTTGGTGTTTGCGCATTAAAAAATGCTATTTTACTAACAAAAGAAATGTCTTGCTTTAAATGAACTTTTTTACTTCTTAAAATAAGAATTTACATACATATGTACATTATTATAAAATTTAAAAAAATTTTAAACAATAAATGTATGCCAAATAAAAGAATGTACAAGTGTTTTCTTATTTCAAATACAAACTACATAAATGAAAGAGAAGGAAGTGGGGAGGAAGAGAGTTAACTATATTGCTTACTTGCAAATTTTTACTTTTTTTATTTCTCTGCTGATGATTGTACTTAATTGAAACTTTGCTGCCTTAAAATAATCGTAGGCAAAGAAAATGATTACGTTGCAAAATATAAATGTATTCTACAAAATATTTTACGAACAAGCATCCTCAGTCATACATACAAATACACATGCATACATACACATACAAATATACATACATACATACATACATACATACATACATACAATTATATTTCTTAAACAAATAAATAAATACCAGCAACAAACAAGCTGCATCATACCCACACAAGTATAGGGTGTTCATATACAAGAGAACATTTTATACATAAATAAAATAATTAAATTAATTGTTTATTAATTTATTTAATTATTTTATTTATAAACAATTTATTACCGTGAGGAAATCATACACACATTCTCCCGATTCATATGAGAATCGCGTAGTAGTCATCAAATCTATTTTCTCTGATATTACTGATATAGTATTACGATAACGAACTTCTATAGTCTGGCAACACTGGCAATTTTCCCTTTGGTACTAGAAAATAATAATCATGTTTTGCCGTCGGCATTTAAAAAAAATAGAAATATGTTTTGCCGTCGGCATTTGAAAAAAACAAGTATGAGTGCTATATTCGGCTGTGCCGAATCTTATATACCCTTTACCAAAATGCGTTTATGTAGGGTAGAGATACATACATAAGCAGAGAGATATGTAGGTACATATTAATTTTGTGAAAAAATTCATACTTTTTGTGCAATTTTTAGGTTTTAGGCATTATGTTTAATTTGGTGCTTTTTTTCGATTTTTTTCATACATGCAATTTTTTTGTTTTTTGCGATTTTTTCGGTTTTTGGCGTTTTTTTTTTAATTTTGGCGTTTTTTTTAATTTTGGCGATTTTTTCGTTCTGGCGATTTTTTTTTATTTTGACACTTTTTTTTCATTTTGGCGGTTTTTTTATGTTTTATTTTTTTTGTGGCAATTTTTTTAGTTTTGACACTTTTTTTCTCGTTTTGACGATTTTTTTGGTTTTTGGCGTTTTTTTAATTTTGGCGATTTATTTTCGTTTTGGGGATTTTTTTATATTTTGGCGATTTATTTTCGTTTAGGCGATTTTTTTTAATTTTTTGCGATTTTTGTTCATATAAGCTTTTATTTTTGTTTTGGCGATTTTCGCGTTTTTTGGCGTTTTTTTGTCATTGTGGAAATTTATTTTTAGTTTTGACACTTTTTTCTCGTTTTGGCGATTTTTTTCGGTTTTTTGCGATTTTTTTTTATTTTTAGCGTTTTTTTTCATTTTGGCGATTTTTTTCGTTTTGGCGATTTTTTTTATGTTTTTTGCGATTTTATAATTTTTGGATTTTTTAGTTTTACCGTTTTTGAAAATTTGAACAGTTTAGCTTTTACGGTTTTCAAGATATAGCAATTTGTTAAAATTACATAGTCAAAATTGCATTTCCTGATGGACCACCCTTTACTTAAAATTTTTTTAATTTCAGTGTTAATTGTTGTAGCATATATAAAAATACACTAATTTTACAAATTTCAAGTGTCAATATGCATATGTACATACATAATACAATTGCATGTATATTACATGGGATTTTAAAAGTTTTCGTCGCTTATTTTGGAACACCCTTTAATTTTAAGCTTTTATATATTTGTTGTTGTAGCGACCAAACTTCTACATACACTGTCCAAATTTCAGACCCGTAGCTCTTACCGTTCCTGAGAAAATAGCCTTCTTCCTAAAACATGAAATATGTTTAATTATTAGAAAAAAAGTTAAAGTTGTCCAACCCTGGAAACGTTTTTTTTAATTTGTTAAATTCTAAATTTTTTTTATAATTATAAATACCAATTTTATTCATCCGAAGTATAATAATAAGTTAATTTAATAAAAAAAGTAATAAAAACTTGTTTTCGGTACTTATTTTCTATGGGAATATTGAGTATGAGTTTTCCAGCTCTGAAACCGTCTGCTACATTTTGCTGATTTTCAATAGCAAAATTTTTCGGAAAATTTCTGACACACCAGTCCAAGAACGAAGTATCTAGCTGTTCTGGGAGCTTGGGAAAAACGATTTCACGTACAGACAGACGGACAGACAGACAGACGGACAGACGGACATCGCTTGTTCGTCTTCCCTATGCATAAGGATCCAGAACATATATACTTTATATGTCTCTTGTTAATATTGTAGAAATTACAAACGGAATGACAAACCTATATATACCCTTTTACCATTTTTTGGTAAAGGGTATAATAATAATCATGTATTGCCGTCGGCATTACGAAAAAAAATAATAATCATGTATTGCCGTCGGCATTACGAAAAAAATAATAATCATGTATTGCCGTCGGCATTACGAAAAATTATCATGCATTGCCGTAGGCATTAGAAAAAATTATCATGCATTGCCGTAGGCATTAGGAAAAATTATCATGCATTGCCGTAGGCATTAGAAAAAATTATCATGAATTGCCGTAGGCATTAGGAAAAATTATCATGCATTGCCGTAGGCATTAGGAAAAATTAATAATCACTATTTTCACCATTGGTATTAGGAAAAATCATTTTCATGATTTTCCCGTCGGCATATACACTTATGAAATCTTAATCTTATAAAACCCCTTAAACAACACCCACAAAAAAAAATCACCAGTTATCACAATTAATATTACCCAAAAAAAAAATCACCTGTTCCCACAAAGTTAATGTAAACAAAAAACTCCTTATGTAAACAAAAATTTGGACGGACTTATTGAACCACCCTCGCAGGTATCAAATTTCACAAATTTCCAAGAATTTAACAATTTTCAAATTTTAATTACCCAAATTTAAGCATTTCAGCCACAATTTAACAATTTCAGCCAACAATTTTGCAAGTTTAATTGGCGCCGGACCGGCATTTCACTACTACTTGTAGTCATGCGTATTTGAATTCCCAAATATTCAGTCATTTCTAGATACTCGTATTCATTAAAAAAATAAAGAAATGCATAAATCCAAAATGAAATTTAAATGAATGGTATACAAACATTAGTTTGTAATAATTAAAAAAAATAAATTTATTTCTATTCGTTTTCCTCCAAATTGTCTGCTATAGTTTTCCGTATTTATGACTGAGCAGTATTTGAAACACCAAGATGAGAATTGGCATTAGTCTCACGGTCACTTTCACTAGTGTATATAAGTGAAGCCGTCACACTGTGGAGCGTTTTACGAAATGGCGGCCAAAAGTCATTTTTTATGGTCACTGATTGAAAAATGTTAAAGTTCATTCGAATGTAGACACTAGTAAACCTCGGGAGAAAAAACCTTAAAACTTTATTTCAACTATCACAGTCAAGAGGGTGACTCAAAACGGACATTTTCAGTATTTTGCTAATATGAGAAATTTCTTAGTAAGCTTTTGATTTTCAAACAACTATAACTTTTTGGTTTTATAAGGTATTCAATCGAAATAAATTTTGTATAATTACCTTATTTGTTAGCTTTCAGTACAAAAAAGCAAAGTGTTTATAATTTTTAGATGTTAATTTTTTTGTTCTTTGAAAAAGGTAAACTCTTCCACTTAGCAGTATAACTTAACTTAGTATAACTTCCACAGCTCAAAAGGGATCAAAAAAAGGTTAGCTTTTTTTGTAGCCGAGACTCTCTTTTAAGCAGCTATATCCCATTTTACAACGGGGAAGATTCAACCGTGACCACCAGAATAATTTTTCTGACACAAGGTCAACACTTTATTAAAATAGTTTTAAAATGTTTTTCTGTAATACTATTTTTTGAAGTATTTTAGTTTTTTATCAAACCGCTATTATAAAAGACGGTTTTTAGATGGATTGCTTTATCATGTATAGTTGGTCACAAAAATATCTTGCCACTTAAAATAAAGTAAATTTATGTAATTCAGGTCACAAATGTATTTTGCTTTTTCAGTTGATTTATCATGTTTATAAATACATGTAACAAGCACTTGTCAAGTAAAACTACAAAATTAAAAGGATATTGCAATTAGGGATTTTTTTATGATTATTAATTTAAAATTAAAATGGAAATTCCGGAGAAAAAATATGCAAAATATCTTTGTGACTATCTTCATTGGTGCATGCATGATACAATAATAGAGGTAACCGCGAAGCGCCTGTTTCGTGATTTGATCTACCAAATGTTGTTTATGTTTTACCAACATAGGCGCACAGTGCCTATTAAAGCTGTACTAATACCAACAAGCTTTACAAAACCAATAGAAAACGCCAGTACACGTCTCTTGTTTTTTCTTGGTTTTTTGACAGTTGTCATCACAAAACAGCAATAAAAATCACTGCTGTTTTATTGTTGTACATTTGTTGTAGATTCGCGGCTACCTGCATTGTTTGTGCTGTCAAGCTGGATTATATGCAAACGGACATCAACTTAATTAAGCCATGCAGAAAATGATAGTTTTAAGGAAACATGCGAATTTGGATTGTCTCCTCTTCATGCTAAAATTCGTTTTATGGAGAACATCCTTATATTAGGTTATGATTTGGATTTTGTTCCTTTAGGCGAAACAGTGAGAAAAAATAAAGCAAATGAAGAAAAAAGAAAGCAAAAAAAACAAATTTAAGACAAATATTTCGAATTAGGCCTAATGATCGATCAGTAAAAAAAAAATAGAAGGAAACACAAATGATGAAAATACAGCAAGAAGATTTTTATCAGATCCAGAAGCTGCAGCATCTATTACAGGTGTAGACTTGGAACTAATAAGACGATTCAGCTCTATATTACAAGTTTCAGCACGCAGCAGAAAGATAAATGCAAAACAAAATTTTAGAGTACGCCAAAGAAAAGCTATACTTGACAACGAAAAATACTCTTGGACGAACGAAAATACTATGGGGAACAAATAATTCAACACAATATGCTACCAATAGAAAATCTATCTGACGAAGCGCAAGAAAAAAGTAACAAGGACTACAGATTATTTCGCGAGCACAACACACAAAAAATTTCCAGATGCTGTACTAATGAAGACGTGATTACTATTTTATTATGCACATCAGATCCATATATGTCCAATATTCGACAAAAATGGAAAACTAGCTCTATTGAATTAGACCTAGAAGGTAAACTACTTCTAGAAGATGGGACTAAGGTTCGTTATTATGCACATCAGATCCATATATGTCCAATATTCCACAAAAATGGAAAACTAGCTCTATTGAATTAGACCTAGAAGCTAAACTCAAAGCTTTTTTGGAACTCAAAGCTTTTTAGAAGAAATATATACTAAAATTGTTTAAATAATAGTAATTTTATGATTTGAACAGGCTAAAGTTCGTAACGCTTTTTAAGCCAAATTACATGTGATAATTATTAATGAACAAATAACATCAAAGTTAGTTATAAATATTCTGACAACACATAGTTGAACGGAACAGCCAGCCGTTTACGAAGGCCACTAAACTTTCATCATCAGCGTTCTTCTGTGTTGGTCCACTGTGTGTGGTGTCAGTTGATGTAGATTTCTGCCTTATATACGAAACTTTCTTGCAAATGGAATACGTGAATTGTTTTGATTCATCGTATTTCAATTTTGCTGAAACGTGTGTTGTAATGAAAGCCCAAATTTACCATCTCTAATTTACAACAGATTTACCATTGTCGTTTATTCTTTACTAATTATGCACATGTTACTTAATTTGCTTATATTTGTTCTACTTAAGACAAACTTTTTTGGTTTGTTACTAATAAGTATATTTATTTAATTATTGCCGCAGGCCCATGGCTATTAATTTTAGTTAAATTTAATTATGATTTTTCGAACTTAATTTGTTTCTATATTTATGATTTGAACGGGCTAAAGTTCGTAACGCTTTTAAGCCAAACTTTCAACTGTGTCAGAATATTTACAACTAACTTAATGTTATTTGTTCATTAATAATTATCACATGTAATTTGGCTTAAAAATTATTACGAACTTTAGCCCGTTCAAATCATAAATATAGAAACAAATTAAGTTCGAAAAATAATAATTAAAATTAAATAAAATAGTAATTTTAATTTTTAAGTAATAATAATGTTTTTTTTTGATGTTAATAGAAACCTACGTATTCTTCATTAAAACCTCTTTATCTAAGGAAAATTTATAACAATGTTTGCATTTTGGATGTTCGCTTCTTTATAAACCAATTTTTAACACTTTCTAAAAGAATTTAAGTTATTAATAAGTATAGGTTGTAAATGTGCCACAAACTATAAGACTTTGTGCAAAACAAATCTTTTAAAGAAGCTTTAATACCTCACTTGTGTACGAAAAATCAGCTTAAACCTAAAATGCAATTTAAAGCTATCATAAAAATTTCTCTAACCGGTCAATTTTAAAATTTTATATCTTAAACCTAAGGCCTATGGTCTCACCTAGTAAACAAAAAAACCGCATTACAAAATTCCAATCCAGTCAAGAGTTATGGATTTTTGACCGCCTTCTTGCGAAATGGTCCACTGAGCGTCGTGTATTTCAGGGAGCTGGAAGATGGCAACGTTTGGCCACTTCAAATAAATCTAAAATGTGCGTGAACCTAAAAAAATATGTTTTGGATCAATAAAGGTTGCCATGGTGAAAAATATTTAGTTTTCTAACAGAGAAGAGTTTTTAACCAGTTCACTTAGCTGGAGGGCTTAAATATACACATTGTTGGGGTGTTTTAGGAGATCAAATACGTCTAGTTAATAGACACATTTCCCTGCTGTTTTCTAGACGTTTTCATAAACTTCTGCAAATACCATTTCCTTCTATGTATTTGGTAGCTAAATGTTAATATATGTTGCAGTTTGATATGGAAAGAAGTTTTTATGTACATAGTACATATATTAGGAATATTTAAAAATGTAAATTGATAAAGATGAGGAATTGAGAACCGTGCAAAAAGTCTACAATTTATTTATTTTATTATACCAATTTTTTTAGCTTTTAAACTTTTTTATAGTTTTCATAAAAATTTAATGTGCGCGGACAGGAGAATGAAGTTTTTTTCCAAAAAAAAAAATTATTTAATTTAGCAGAATAAAATATACGTCCAATTAAATTTCTATAAATTTCACATACAATAGATATTCGTATTCGTTATTATCAAAATTTGACATTCGGCACATGTATTTACGTATACAAATGTATATAATATATGTAGGTAACACGTATGATCAATTAAATAAATAAATGAGAAAAACTTACGTATTTTCTTACTAAATTAATCATTTTTTCTGTAACGTAACATTTTTAAAGACCCCTCTCCCAACAAATCAAATGATAGCAAAACTTGAACCCACCCTCCCTCCAAAAGGTTACGTAATATATGGACGGCTCTTACCTTATTTACAATTTGCGATGGCATTCAGAATGCATTCTAAGAAACGAATGCTCTAGAAATCATGAAACACTATTTCATTTTGAACGCGTGTTATATGTTGCTGTTGTACCAGGTTACTAATGATGTTGATGTAGACATTACCAAGATAAGAAAAATAATGTTTATATATATATATTTGATATATGATTTGGAGCCCGAAAATGGAAATTTAAAATAAGAAAAAAACTATTGAATAATAAAGTAACAAAACATTTTATTCCACAAACCACACATATTTACAAGTCTGTTTTCAATAAAAAAAATCAAGTCAGCTGGTCTTCGTGCTAACTGTGGCCTCCCTTCTTCTGAAATCCTAATGAATCTCAACATGATAACCTGGCCTAGTTTTTCTTAGGTTCATGATGGTTACTTACCGCGTCTTCCTACAGCCTCTATATGTATAACCATAGCCCATCATTGTGCGTATTTAAAGAAATTTCAATTCAGGTTATAAAATATAAATAACAGTTTCGCTTTATTTACAAAAAACATAAATAAAACTAATGTTAAAAAATTGTTAGCTTTAATTGAACTGTAGTGAATTTTAATTTGAAATATTTTGTTTTTCGAGCTTAACTACAGTGATTTCAATTATTATTGAATGTTTCTAAACCTGGTACATACACCGTACATTTTGCCAATATGAAAGTCGGTTCGGTTGGATGTTGCTCAAGTCACCTTCAGGTACCATGGTTGTTACCCTACCAATCAAAAAATGTGATGGCAAAAGGTAGGAGGACTCCGTATCCGGGGCATAGCCCAACGGTCTGGAATGAATGTCAGCTTCTACTTGTGCAAGAAGCGTGTGCATTTGATCATAGGTCAATATACAATTTCCGATGACACGGCTTAGGTGTGGTTTAACCGAGCGGATGCCCGATTCCCATATACCACCCCAATGTGGTGAAAACGGTGGCGTAAACGTCCATTTGATGCCCTCTTGAGGTAGTGATGATGTTACGGCTTCGTTGGGTTTTTCATCTTGAAGATGGTTATATAGTTTATTTAGAACACGCTTTGCGCCAACGAAGTACCTACCGTTATCACTATACATTGCCGAACATTTGCCATGACGTGACAGGAAGCCACGCAATGCAGCTAGAAAACATTCGGTGCTTAAATCTGTTGATAGCTCCAAGAGAATTGCGGAAGTCACCATAAATAGCAAACATATGTAGCCTTTGGTAGTTTTAGGATTTCTGCCATGATGAATCTGCAGTGTAAATGGACCGGCGTAATCACAGCCGGTATTATCGAACGGAAATGCTTGTCGCACACGCACCGTCATTCGCTGTTAGATTTTGTGTTGTGCTTCTCTAAAACATTTCAAGCATTTATGTGTGATGTTGCGAATGATATTCCTAGCACCAATTACCCAGTACTGCTGACAGATGATCACAAATAATGCTGAAACACCAGGATGCAAATTTTTACGATGGTGCTCTTCAATTACACAGGTCAACGCGATTTTTAAGGTCGGTACTTTGATAGTTAATTTTCGTGCATATAATACTGAGCTCCAATGCCTAAAATTACTTTTTTTGAATTGGCTCCGTATCTCGAGATTTTCCGTTATTAAGAAAAAATCACATAATTTGCATTTACTTGAAAACCAGTTCGTTATATATATATATTATATAGTTTTGGAGATATTCAGAAAGTTTTAAAAATAAAAATAAATTTTTTCAAACAAATTAAGAAAATCGTTTTTTAAAAGACTCATTAAAACTTTAAACTGAAGAAAATTTTATATTTTATTATTAATTGTGATACCTTCATATGTTATAAAAAGAATGAGCCACACTTATTAAAATCATTCCATTAATTCTGAATTTATTCACAATTAAGTGGTAGCATATATACTCGTGTTACAGCTTTTTAGTGTTCCGTACACCAAAGGTGAAAAAAGGAACCCTATTGTTTTCGCTACGCTGTCCGTCTGTCCGTCACACGGTATTTTCTCAGAAACCGTAAGAGCTACGCTCCTGAAATTTGGACAGAGTATGTAGAACCTTGGCATCTACAACAACAAATACATGAGAATTAGAAATTAAAGGGTGCTCCAAAACGAGCGACGAAAAATGTTGAAATCTCACGTAATATACATACAATTGTATGTACATATGTATATTGACACTTGAAATTTGTAAAATTAGTGTATTTTTATATAGACTACAACAATTAACATTAAAATATTAAAAAATTTAAATTAAAGGGTGGTCCATCAGTTAAAGCAATTTTGACTATGTAATTTTGACAACTTGCATATCTTGGAGACCGTAAGAGGTAACTCTTGAAATTTTCAAAAACGGTAAAACTAAAAAACCCGAAAATTATAAAATCGCCAAACCGAAAAAATCGCCAAAAATTTAAAAAAATCGACAAATCGAAAAAAATCGATAAAATTAAAAAAAATTCTAGCACTAAAATAAATCGCCAAATTCGAAAAAATCGTTTAAATGAAAAAAAATCGCCAAATTGAAAAAAACGCCAAAAACCGAAAAAAATCGCCAAAACGCGAAAAATGCGCCAAAACCAAAATAATTCTTTAAGTGAAAAAAATCGCCAAAATTAAAAAAAAATCGCCAAAGTTAAAAAAATCGCCAAAACGAAAAAAATTGCCAAAATTTAAAATAAACGCCAAAAACCGAAAATATCCTCAAAACGAAAAAAAAGTGCCAAAACTAAAAAAATCGCCAAAACCAAAAAAAATCTCCTATATGAAAAAAACGCCAACATTAAAAACATCGCAAAAATAATAAAAATCACCAAAATTAAAAAAACTTCAAAACCAAAAAAATATCGTCAAAACGTGAAAAAAAGTGCCAAAACTCAGAAAGCGCCAAAAAATTAAAAAAAACCCAAACTAAAAAACGCTTAAAACCGAAAAAACCCAAAAACCAAAAAAATGCCAAAACTATAGTTTATATTGTTCGTATTGAATTACATATCTCGTGCCCGTACGGAACCCTTCGTGCGCGGGTCAAAGTCGCACTTTACTGAATTTATTTAATTTTTTTTTCAATTTTAAATAAATAATAATAAAAAAAAGCTATAATACGAGTATGTATTTTACCATTTCATTGTGAATAAATTCAGAAGTAATGGAATGATTTAATAATAAAACTGGTTCTCAAGTAAATGCAAATTATGTGATGCAGCATCCTCTTTTTTCTTAATAACGGAAAATCTCGAGATACAGAGTCAATTAAAAAAAACTTATTTAGAAGGATTGATACACAGTACTTAGTGTATAAAAAATTAAAATAAATAATAATTAAAAAAAGCTGTAATATTAGTATATGGGCTACCACTTAATTCTGAAGAAATTCAGAATTAATAGAATGATTTTTAATAAACGTGGCTCATTTTATTTATAACATATGAAGGTATCACAAATAATAAAAAAATATAAAATTTTCTTCAGTTTAAAATTGTAAAAAGTCGTTTAAAAATGATTTTCTCATTTTTTTTTTAATTTTTTTTTTGTATAAAACTTTCTGAATATCTCCGAAACTATAAGATTGTGGAAAAATAAATAACAACAAAATTTAAAGGCCAATTTGTTTCCTAGCCTTCTATGTATTTTTTTATTTAATCAAAGAACTGGTTTTCAGGTAAATGCAAATTATGTGATTTAGCATCCTCTTTTTTCTTAATAACAGAAAATCTCGAGATACAGAGCCAATTCAAAAAAACTGATTTAAAAGGATTGATACACAGTAATTAATGTATACAAATTGACTACGAAACCTTTGACCTTAAGCAATAAATTTCATTTTGTTGACCTGTGTTATCAGTGCTGTGATCTTATGGCCCTTTGGTAGAATAATGGAATGTTGAACTGTGCTTGTGAGCTCTGAATTTTTTAGGCAACCTCCTACTCTAAGCAGTCCTTGCCTGTCTATATAGGGTGACAGTTTCCTTAGTTCAGAATTCCTGATGACCTCTCGGTCTGACGTAAAGTAATCTTGGGATAGTTTTAAACTGGTAATTTTTGCATTCGCAATTTCGTCAAAAGATAAAAAGCTGCTTGGGTTTTTGACCTTGTGTAGCCGTAAATTTATAAACCTTTTCACATTTGCTGCAATGCGTGACAAGTTCCACCAGTTGGACGTCTTTTCAAGTATAATTTCAAGTGGATGTTCTGTTGTAGTTCTTTGCGTAGTAAAACTGAAAATTATCTTCTTGCGTTCCGCCTCTACATCGAGCAAGTTGACAGGCGGCAGCATATGTTTTTTGTTTTCCCCATTTCCGTCTCGAAAAAATGGGGGACCTTTCCACCAGAATTTGTAATTCAGCAACTTATCAGCCATCATACCCATTGAAGCGCAGTCCGTGGGATTTTCTTTAGTACTCACATGCCCCCAAGGACTTTGAGGGAGATTTTCTAATATATTTTGGACGTTCGATTACCTACAAATGTCTTCAAAGTGATCGGCTGCACGGATAATCACGATAGTACGACGGTCGAGTCAGACCAGGCATGTAACTTGATATTCTTATGAGGCAACAATTAACTCATAGATTTCATCAACCTAGTCAGCAACAATGCTCCACATAGCTCCAATCTAGGTAAGGAGATTTATTTCAGTGGTGAGATACGAGTTTTTGAGGCTAGTAGTGACGTATGAACATGACCATGCTTATTTCTCATGACACAGTATACGACCGCGGAGTAAGCTTTCAGCGATGCGTCGCTAAAAATTACTCTCCTCCTTTTATATCACTATTTCCCAGTGAACAATCTCAATTTCCACTTGCAAACCCTTGTATTTCAAAATTCTCTGCTCCCGAGTGACCATCAGAATTCAAAATTATTTTAATTATTATTTAATTCCTCTGTATAGTTCACTATTTCTCAGTGAACGATTTGAGTTTAATTTCAATTTACAAACACTTTATTTTACAATTCTCTTCTCTCGACTAAATAAGTCAGAAATAAAAATTGAGAAGTAGTATCTCCTCTTTACATTTCACTATCTCTCAGTGAACAATTCCAATTAAATTTCGACTTGATTGAATCAGAATTAAAAATTGAAAATTTACTCCCCTCCTTACATTCCAATTCAATTTAGACTTGAATAAATCAGAATTTAAAATTGGAAAATTATTCTCCTCCTTGTATATCACTATTTCCGAGTGAACAATTTCAATTTCCACCTACAAAGCCTTTTATTTTCAAATTCCCTTCTCCGGAGTGACCATCAGAACTAAAAGTTTAAAAGTACTCTCCTCTTTATAGTTTCCTTTTTCCAAGTGAACAATTTCAGTTCAATTTCAATTTACAAACACTTTATTTTACAATTATCTGCTCTCGACTCAATAAGTCAGAAATAAAAATGAAGAAGTAGTATCTCGTCTTTACATTTCACTATTTCCCAGTGAACAATTTCTTTGAAAAAACCTAAAAGTCAAACCTTATCTCCATATTTAAAGTTCACTATTTCTCTAAACCTAAATTCACAATTGTCTAGTGAGTATTGAAGATCACAACCTCCCAGTGACCAATTGCTCTTTAGAAATTAAAATCTAAAATTTATATCTGGTATCTGAAGTCTTTATCTATTATCCAAGATTGTCAACACAAAATCGCAAACCCTTCTCAAAATGGCAGATGAATTCATATTTGATACAGATGATTTCGTCAACTTCTGCTCTGGGTTTAATGACATTCCCATTGACGATCTTACAGATTCCTTCCTCGCAGTCCACCTTCAAGATCTTAACGATCGTTGGTGGAATGTTCAAAGATCCTATCGATCCCTTCGCATAGATAAGGATGTTAAATTTGATAAAACCATGCTCAAAGCAGCCGCGGTAAAATACGCAACTTTCACAAAAAATTTTCATCAGATCAAAGCCAAAATGCTTGATGTACAAAAATCATTTAAAGCAGATACAACGGTAAACACAAATAGGGGAATGGGATGCATTTATTTTTTATTCTCTGCACGAGCAAACTTCCAATGGAAACGGTATCCTTGTGGGAGCAATCGCTAGCATCTCACAGAAAGTTAGTTAAATGGGAAAAGCTAGATAAGTTTCTGTCCCACAGATGCGAAGTAGTCAAGCACTTGGGATCTCGCAACCAAGCACAAGACTCCTATAATTCTAGATCGACATTAGCCAACGTTAGAATAAATACGTCCCAGACAAAAATTCCTCAACATCCGTGCAAATTGTGCAACTCAGCCCACTCATTGAAAAATTGCTCTAAATTTATGAACTTAAGGCCTCAAAATAGAAACAAATTTGTCTCCGAAAACAGAATATGCCTCAGTTGTCTAGCATATATTCATATGCGGGGTGATTGCCCCAGTAAATTTGTTTGTTCCCACTGTAAGAAAAACCATTATACGTTATTGCATTTCGCAAACGTGATACGAATAATTCCGATTCTCTGGACGACCACAGACCTGAAACCTCTGCTCAAGGTAAAGCAAGAGGACCTCTACCAACAAATACTCATGTTGTTAACCTTAATAATACAAGTCCCAACAAAACCACATTGCTTCCAACGGCGATAGTGAGCATTAACTACCAGGGTGAAAATTTTAAAGAGCGTGCTTTTCTTGATCAAGGTTCCGAGAAAACCTTTATCTCCAAACGTCTGCAACAACTCATGCTCCCCACAGAAACACGAGCCTTCCAAATCTATGGCATCGGTGGCCAAGTGATAGCTCAATTGAATTTTATATGTCACTTAACGATGTATTCTGAAAAATATAATCAATATGTGGGTATTCAGGCGATCGCCGTTCCCAAGATTACTCGTATGTTGCCCAGCCGTTCTATATCTGATTCGCACATTCCCTATGCTGCTATCAAAGATATCGATCTCGCTGATCCCGACTTCCACTTGGCTAGTCGTGTCGACCTGTTGCTAAGTAGTAATATACTCCCAAGAGTGTTCCTTGAAGAAACAAAAAGATTGACTCCTTCCCTACTGGCTCAAAATACCATTTTCGGGTGGGTCATCAGTGGCCCGGTAAAATTTGAACCCGTGTCAGTGTTTTCACTTGGAGTAAGTGAAGTCGAGTAGAAAATATGTCCCTACACGGCTACAATTCCTTTTACTTGCCACACCATGCAGTTCTTAAGCCCGAAGGCGAAACAACTAAAATGAGAGTAGTTTTTAATGCATCAATAAAAACCAGCTCAGGAAATTCGCTTAACGATCTCCTTCATGTAGGTCCCACTCCGCAATCCGATTTAATGAGCTTAAATCTAAAATGAAGATTGTACAGATATGTATTTAATGGGGATATTGAAAAAATGTATCGCCAAATTCTGGTACACACCGAGGATACACAGTTTCAACGAATTCTCTTTCGTCAAACTCTCAATGGTCCCATTAAAGATTTCGCTTTAAAAACGGTCACTTTCGGAGTCAATTGCGCTCCATATTAAGCTATCAGAACGCTAATTCAATTGGCCCGGGACTCAGCGAAATCTTATCCCCAAGCAGCCTACATTCTAACAAATGAAACCTACGTAGATGACATTTTATCAGGCTCTCACGATAAAACATCAGCAATTTATTCCCTACAGCAACAATTTCGGTGTTAAAATCAGCAAGGTTTCCCTTGAAGAAGATTACTTCCAACTGTACCGATATATTAGCTTCCGTCTTGCAGAATGATATATTGGATACTAATTTCTTAAAATTCAAAGAAACCAGTGCAACTAAAACCCTTCGGATTCAATGGAACGCACTAGCTGATTGTTTTTCTAACACAATCGAACCGGTTCGGATGAAAATGTGAAACCAAATACTCTACAAAATTGGAATAAATTTCTCAAAAATCTTCCCGCTCTATCGACTATGAAAATACCCAGTTGGGTGGGTTTTGCTCCTTCCCAAATAGTACAAATTTATGGTTTTTGTGACGCGTCAGAAAAAGCTTACTGTACCGCCATTTATGTTCGTGTTCAAACAGAAAGCACCATAACTTCACACTTGTTAGTTGCAAAAACGAAAGTGGCCCCTATTGACCCGGTAACTTTGGCTCGTCTCGAACTATGCGGAGCAGTTTTGTTATCCAAATTAATAAAACAAATTATTATTTCCTTGCCACTCCTCAATCATGATTGCTATTTCTGGACGGATTCTTCTATCGTCCTAGGATGGCTGGAAAAGCCGCCTAACACGTGGAAAACTTATATCGCAAATCGCACTGCAGAAATCATAGGAAATGTTGGAAATATCCCCTGGCATCATATTCACTCTACTGATAACTCTGCGGACCTTGGCTCTAGAGGTTGCAATGCTGATCACCTTATTAACAATTCTCTGTGGCGGAATGGGCCAGAATGGTCTTATAAATCGGTAAACGAATGGCCAAAGCCCATCACATTTAAGGAACATTCCCTTGAAGTTAAGCGCAAGGCGTTGTCATTCCACCTATTCACTGATCAAGAGACGAAAGATAATGAATGGTAGAATTGCTATTGCTGTAATCCCCATTAATGAACGTCATCCATTGATTCTCCTGGTGAATTCGACTTATTGTAAACGATTTATTAGGTATTTTCATAATCTCCTTATGCACGCTGAGATTAACTTAATCTTATCTTAATCTTAATCACAGGAGAATACTTCGTTCCACGCCTTAGACAAGCCCTAAGACATTGGATGGATGGATTTTGCTTGGTGCCTTACGAGTCCTCAAACGCTTGCATAAAGTAATTTAATCCAGTACTTGAGATTACTTTTTTGAATCCATTGAATTGATAAGTAAACTATTATCCTTATAATTATGAACTATTATACCTAAACCAAAGATTTAATTGAAATGAATTATATTGTAACATTTAAAATTATCGTTATATTATTTAATCTTGGCCCTTTTGGCAAAGGCGCCCAATATGTTTAAACGAATTGTATATCCATTTTTTTGATTATTGAATAATACTGCAAAAAAACCTATACGTACTGTTTAAACGAATTGTGTATCCATTTTTTGATTATTGAATAAGACTGGAAAAAACCTACACTTACTTTACTTGTAGCTACACTGCTAAAATCTATACTTACCTGACTTGTAATAATTGATAATAAGATGAAAAAATTATAATGCTAATTAAAACCACTTACCTCTTTTTATATTGGATAATAATGTAAATTCATACCTACCTTATAATGTAAATGCATACCTACCTTTTTTGCAACCATTTGAATTATACTAACTTAACAAATTTTTGTTTTTGCTAAGTTAAGTAAAGAGACACACTTCACTTATCTTTTGCTCTTGCATATTAAAACATCCCTTTTTGCATTAATAAAAAAAAATAAGAATTTATAAAAATAATTTGTAATTCTTAATAAATAAATGTAAATTTCAAAAAGTGTTAAAGTGCTTTAAACATTTATTTTCTAATTAATAAATTCAATTCAAAAAATTCCGTAAAAAGTGAAAAGAAATTCTCAACATTACATATAGACATATGTTTATATGTATATGGTTTTAAAAGTAAACTTTCTGTAATAAGAATTAAACACTTATTTTTTGATTTACAATTGCATATTGTGTGCTCAGACGAAGACAATTAAGATTCTTGTTTTTTACTAACGTACTACGCTGATCTATAGATAAAGATAAGAAATGTGGACACTTATCTATATGGTGTTCATTAGAACTACAAATTACAAGAATTTGAATATCCGTTATCATTGTTGACTGCTACCAAGGCCGTAGACGAGTTATGTATTGAAATATGGGTCTTTTTGTTATTTTTCTTCACTGCATTCTTGCCCAGTTCATTCTCCTCACAGCGTTGATCCAAAAATGTTAAAAAATGAGTTATGGTAGGTTTAAGTTCTTCGCGCGATTTCTCAATCCATTCTCTGCGGGAATATGCGTCTAGTTTTGATTGCAGGATAAAAACTAGCCAATGATCACGTTCATTGAAACCTATTGCCTCTAAACCTCTAATAACTTCGTTAGAAATATCCGATATTCTGCATAGCCCTATGTAACTTTCCTCTTTGACTGGCAAAAGAGCCATTAAAGTTTCGATGTACGAATTCACAATATGCCTCGGACGGTCAAACCGTTCTTTGAGTCGTTTCCAAGCAGTGGTGTAAGACGCATCTGAAATTTGAAACTGCTATGAGCGCACTACTACTGAGCGCCGTCTTCTTTTAAAACGGATTTCAAGTAATGAAAATTTTGCGTATTTGTCAAATTAGGCCTAGAATCAATCGCACTTGTAAACAGGTCTTTTAAAGCTGGCCAATCCTTACATTTGCCATCAAACGGTTCAATCTTTATTTTAGGTAAATCGTTGTCATTGCTGCGAGCCTTAAATGGAGATTCGAGTATATTTAAAAGCGTTGAATGTTGTTCAGCCAGCCTGTTGAGCGTTTCATTCTGAGATTCTACACTTGCAGAACGAGGTCTAAAAGAATCTAATAACTCGCAAAAACTCCCTGAACCACAAAATATTTCCCCTCGTATTCTGCCAACTCTTCACCGGGATCCACAAAATTTTTATCTGATTCAAAATTGTATAATTGTGCGGTAAGCTCTTTAAATTCTTGATATGCAGCATCTAAACATCTGAGACGAGCTTGTATTTGCGGACCACTAATTTCGGCAGGAAGATTATAAACAAACGTTAAAACGCGAGATACTGATGCCTTCTCGGCGTGGCATTTCGAATTTATTGACTTTATATCAGCCATTGTAGTTACATAAAAAAAGGATATTGTACTTACATTTTTCTGCCAGTTACTATTCTGTAGTTAGTTGTTTATTCAAATATTTAAATCTTATTAATTTGTGATGTTGGCAACTATTTATTATTCACGATTTTATCATTTGTTTGAATATCTTCCGTTTCAACTATATTTTCCTTATTATAAAATATTCTTTTAAATTAATTTAAGTCTTCACTGTATTTACGTTTCTTTTATTTATTTTTAATTAAATTTAAATTTCATAAATTTTCCATTTCAAAAATATTTGTCACTTGAATTTATAATTAAACGGAAAGTTATTTTTTACACAAAATAGATAATTTAATTAGTAATATGCCAATTTTCTGAATTATTTATTTATTTGTCTTCACACCGTTTGACGCTTGTCGTATATATTCTGTTTTCATAATTGATTTTAAGTTACTTAAGCGGCCCATACACTACAACAGCATGCATGCGCAATCAAGTGTTTGTGCCAGCGGTTGGGTCGTGTATGTGCATTTTGTATGATTGTACGTGTTGCTGTAGTGATGTCAAATAGAGTTTGATATTTTGCTGATGGTACAAGCTTGCTGGTGTAGTATATGGTGAAATTAGCTCAGATGAGCAAAGTTTTCATGGAGTAAACATGTATTTAAAAAATATAATTTATTGAAATATAATTTTTTTCAATGAAAAAGAGAATTTTAGCTCTTTAGTTATACATAGCTGCTAATTTTAACAACATACCAATAGTAATTGTAAGAATTTTTTGTCCATAGACTGAAAAAAATAAATAAATTGTAGCAAAAACTGTGTCACTATTCTAACCACCCTTACCGCAATTTTGTAAAAAATGAATATTGTACCAGCTTGTTGGTATAATGTGTGCTTCGAGCATGAATGCTCAATCGCTTGATTGTGCGTGCATGCTGTTGTAGTGTATGGGCCGCTTAACTCTTTTTGTTCATTTCCAATTGCCTTATGTTTCTCACAGTAATTTATGTACATACACACCACATACAAATATTATTTCTGTATTTGTGAATTAACAACAGCATAAGTTGCAATACTTGCCAATTTCTTTTCTCTTACATATTTTCTTAACTTTGCTTTTAGCATTAAGCACTTTTTCTTGTTTTACTTAGCATTTACACATGTAAGTGCAAGTTCGAAAAAGTCAATACACTCACACTTTTTTTACCCCGCTTACCCCGCAATCACACATGTAAGTAATTGCTTGTAAGTAGTGCATACGTATCATACACGAATATTTCGATGAAATAACCGAAACTCTTGCAAGTTACTTGAGAGTTTACACAGGCAGTTGTAAGTTTTTAAAAACGTTCTCGAGGCGTAGACGTCTTATGAAAATAAATTTGCTTTTGAATAAAAAAATAAGTTTATTTAAAAAATATATGAAATCAGTATTACCGTATTCCCGAAATCATAAAATTACTGATAATAATGTTTTTTCAACAACTTTTTGTCAAATGCATGAAATTCATATATAAAAATATCATTAAGATGCGCTGTTGTAAAGTTGTGTCCTTTTATGTATGTTGTTTTTTTATAAATACGCAGAAAATAAGCAATAAATAATAATTTTATTATGCGAGGTACTAAAAATTTATACAAAACTTATTATCGGTAACATTGTTTCTTCATTTGTCATTTTACTTAAAATAATTTACTTACTTATTTTCATAAGGCATCTACGCTTCGAGAACGTTTTTAAATTGAACTTACAACTGACTGTGTAAACTCTCGAGTAACTTGCAAGACTTATTATTATTTTTTCGAAATATTCGTGTATAATACGTATGCACTACTTATGTACAAGTTTTTTTCTATTCTCTTCTATTTCTATTCTCTCAAATTTTTGAACCGCTAGCTTTTGTATATAATAAGCGGTAGCTATGCACGACTTTTTGTATGTACGTAAATATATTACGGCTTTTTAACGGATTATTTGTCTGTATATATGTGTGTATATAGCACGGCCTTTTAACGAATTACTCTATCAGTGTATGTATATTCTTTTTAAATTGGTTTTTATAACCGTATGACTTTTTGTTCCTGTTCAACAACACTTGCACTTATTGTCCACAACTTTTCCTTGAATTGAATCTTAATACTTGCACTTCACCAACAAACTTGCGTATTTTTACACTGATCCAGATTTGGCGAGGAGTACCAAAATATGTTTTTGAATTTAATAAAGTATTCTCTGTTTTTGTTTTATTTTGAAGATCTGTTTATTTTCTTTGCTATGTAACGTATAATAATATTTTACTTGAAGTTTTTAAAATATTTCTTGCACAATTAATATATGGACTGTATGGTTTTATTTCTGATGTGTTTGTCGGCAAAGTTAAGTTAAGACTAATAAAAGAAGCAAGCGCTAATAGCGATGACACCAAACGCGTGCGTAGTAATCACAGTGCTGCATTCATTGGTAGTTACGCACAGTAGCATCACTCGTAATACGTTCGTCAACATGAAGATCGTAAAAGATAAGCAAGAATAGTTAAACATACTTAGGTAGAGGGAAATAACTTCGTGCTAACTTAAAGAGATAAATATAATAATGGAAAAACAGAAAATAAATAGTTATACTTATAAATGTGTTTACCAAAGTAAATCAATTTTTCACAAATTTAATGATAATTTCACAAATCCAATGAAAATTTCATGAATATTGTGAAACAATTTCATTGGAATTGCTTCCTTGATATTCTGGTTTCGTTAGAATATTTTATTAAATATATGACAACAATATTTTCTTTTTATTAAGAAACCCCTTTATATTTAAGTTGTTTCATTCTTTTCATGAAATAATTTTATTGTTTCGATGCAGTTATAGCACTGCATTAATTACACTGTTAAATAAATTTGATGACGTTTTCAATAAAATAATTTTAACGAAACTTGTTTCATTAATCCAACGAAGCGTGACGTTAGTTAATGAATTTTTCATTAGATTAATGTCAAAATTCATTGAATTTCTGCCGAAAATTCTTTCAGTGCACAACAATCATTGCCCATATCGAGTCATAACCGCCAAAAACAGACATATATCTTTGGACTTCGTTTTTTAACGAAAATCCATTATTAACGATCACAAAAAATCGATTTTGGTAAAACATCAAATTCAAAAATCATGTCGCTTAAGCTTTTTTGGAAGCTATGGCACGATGGCTAATGGCTAATGTTAATAACAAACTTTACCCAAGTAGATAGACTAAGGTGCTGATGAAGTGCGTGGCTCTAAAGAAAGATATCGGTATTTCCCCCGCTATAAAGTCTAGTTTAATGTTTCTTCTCTTCTTTAGAAACTCACATTAATTAATAAAAATATTTCATTCAATAAGAATTGAAATCACTGAACTTAAGCCCGAATAAGAAATTATTTCTGATTAAATGGGGCAGGTTTGAGCTCAAAACTAAGTGCTACAAGAAGTGGCACTGATTGAAATAAGAAAAGATAAGCGTTTTTCCCTACTCTTGTAAGAAAAATTTTTATTTATATATATATATATATATATATATATATATATATATATATATATATGTATATTTATAAAAATTGATATCGAAAATTATTTAAAAATATAATAAATATGATGGATTACATTTGCATATGTATGTACATATGTAGGTATAACAAAATAAAATGATAAAATTAACTTTTTTGCTTTCGTCAGTCATCCGTATGTCCGTGGTCTGCTTGCTTTTTACCTTTCTAAAAAAGAAGAGAATAATAATGCATACTTGTTTATTTCTTTATATCGGGAAAAATATTGTCAAGTTAGCATATTATCTAGAAATTATATGACACTCTTACGGTTACAAATTTATATAATGCATAGCATATTACAGTGATAGGTATTGTGCCAAACAAGAACTTGGTCAAAATTTTTATCTCACTACTTTTAAAGGCCGAAATTTTGGAAAGGAACTTGGCCTTTTTTCACATTTATGTTTTTTTGAGGATCTGACTACTTTTTGAAAGGTTTTCTTAATAAAGCTTATTAAACTTTAAATTTCTAGTATTTTATAGGTCTATTCATAATGACTGCGTCAGTTTAAAAGGGCAGACCTACATACAATAGTGGGTCAGATTGTGATATGTGCACCATTGTGTCATTAGTGAAATATGTAAAATATAGTGTACATTTTAGTGGAAGTGACCCCGAATATTTTTCTAAAGTCTGCTTAGACGTAGTACTTTTGAAAATGTAAAATTAAAGGCTAGCATAAGTGAAATGTGCATGTAAAATTTCAATAGAGTAGCCTGTGCTTTAAATATTTTCTAGTTGGTAAATTATCTAAGTCAATTTTTTTTTAAAATTTCAGTTCTCTGCCGTATAACATTGATCTAAGTTTTTATAAACATGACCCTACATCCCTATTGTAACAACCAGTGCTTTCTAATTTTTCCTGTACGCCACTCACCCCTTAACTTAAGGTGTATTGATTTTAAACTCTCTAGTTCAAATTCTAGCTTTAAATATTATAGCTGTAACCCCCACTCTCTGTCACTTTTTTAAACTCAAGATTTTGTTTTAAGTTAAAGTTTCAGTTACAAGCTTCAGTACAGTATTAGCGTGGCCCCTGCACTCCTGGTTTAAATATTTGGCTTTTTAGATTTTTCTAGTTGATTTCTCATCTTGGCCTACTGGCGTATCAAATTTCAACTCTCTAGCGCAAATTTAATTATTTTATTTTTATGGCGTATTCCTGCCCACTTGTTTAAAAGAAAAATTTTTTAGTCAGTGCCAATCATACGTGTCAAGTTTCGATGGAAACGGACAATAATATCTACATAAGTAGTATAAATCTGCTGATCCGAAGTACATGAAAGAAGAGACTTAAATTTTATTGTCATGTTAACGCCCACTTTTTTAAAGGAAAATTTATAGCCTTTCATTATTAAAACATGTATGCCAAATTTCAATAAAACTAATTACACCAACGATTTAAATTTCGTGTTTCAGTTATAAACTTAATGGGCGTAGCCCCGCCCTTATGGCTATATTTTCCTGGGGTTTAAAGTCCCATTTTGTTTAGTAAATCATATTTCTTATACGAAAAAATTAACAATTGTTTACTGTGGTAACCGTTACTGTTCCAAAATATACAATATAATTTGTTTAACCAATTTTACGGCATTTAAAATTTACTTTAAGATGGCCAAACAGAGTCACATTCAAGTACCCTTACTCAAAATGAGAAACATACAAGTTAAGATGAAATAAAGATCCCGAGACTAAAAAATATGCATCTCTGAAAGGCACGATAGCTTCCTTTAAGCTGTCTTTACACGGTAATACAAAGTATTACGACTTTGTAGCATGAAAATATTATGAAATTCTATCCATATTTAAAAAAAGGGAACAAGAGTCTTTTGTAGGTATTTTTCATGTTTACACTGATACTATAAGTAAAATGATATATTGAATTGTTAACTTAATAAAAACAATGGAAAACTGCTCAAAAATGTGTACTAATAAAACTGAACATTGGAAAAAACATTTTATTATATCAATGTAATCTTACTACAAAATATATTTTTTTTCGTATAGGTTTGTTTGTTTGTTTGGTTTTGCTTGTACCATCAGCTACTTGATGGTTGCAGTTATACAATATTTACAAAAACAACATGAAAATTTCCTGAGTTGATTTTGGTTGCTTCTGGTAAAGTATTAACACCTTAAATAGATACCATTAGTGCTGCTAATGTTTACTTTGAAATACACCTCTGGTGTGATGAAAATACTTAAGTTTCTAAAATGGTTTAGAAAACAAAACATTTACCCACCGCTTGTCAAATTTTCTATCCGTATTCTCTCCTACTCGATACATTTTGTGTTTACATGAGAAGATTTTGTATAATCTACAGCATTTTTTGACATGTCGTAATACATTGTATTACCATGTAAAGACAGCCTTATGGACATTTGTAAAAGTGACAGTGAAGCCAATGACAATTCTCATCTTAGCTTTTAAAATGCTGCTCAGTCATCAATATGAAAAACTATAGAAGACTATTTGGCGAAAAAACGGATAGCAAATTACGTCGATCAACTAACATGTTTCAGAAATAGGCAAATAGCTAGGATATACATGCATGTAAATAGAAGTGCTCCGAGCGTATAAATGTTCAGTGGTGTTGTTTAGTTCACTTCCTTGTAGGCTTTATAGAGAAAAATCTTCAAAACTTTTATTTTTGAAGGTAAACATTCACTTCTTGAGGTGATGAAAAGTACTTTAACTCTTTAATGTTAAGTGTACAAGAAGTATGTTTTATTTGTTGCCAACAAGAAAGTTTTTTATTCTCTGAATTGATATAAGTTTATTTTTTAAATTATTGCCAAGAAATATTCGTATGCCAATTACTATTGAAAAATATTCGTATTAGTATACGTCTGAATACGAATATGTTTTGGGAGTCCTCATTGTTGAACAGACAGATCCTTGATTTGAGAGAAGTTACACAAACTTTTTTTCCAGTAAGTCGCTGTAATGTTCATATATTGAGAAATTTATGGGAAGAGTATAAGATATAAGTTTCATAAAATAAAAAAATATTGTGTATATGTATATACAAGCACAATGTTTTTTAACCCTTATACCCATCCACATTGTTGCCAATTGCCTAAGTTCCAGTTTTACCTGATTTAATTTATAAATTAAATAAATAATAAAGTATGTATTTATAAAAGTTCGCTGCTTAAGGCCGCTTCTGACTGTAATACAAGTATTAATACTTTTGTGG
The DNA here is from genome assembly GCA_905220375.1 of Tachina fera. NCBI lineage: Eukaryota > Metazoa > Arthropoda > Insecta > Diptera > Tachinidae > Tachina > Tachina fera. The sequence goes on along the minus strand of LR999963.1, from coordinate 117,671,567 downwards.
AAAATGCAGCTCTGACGTATTGAGTTGTTATTGTTTTTTTCAAATTTTTTAAACATATATAAGACCAGGCATGCATTTGCGTCAAAAGTATTAATACTTGCATTATAGTCTGAAACAGCCTTTAGCACTCATACGTTCCTTTTCACAATGTATGGTTATGAGTTAACTTGAACTTTAACTGACAGTTCTTAATATAAAACTTGCAGTTAAAGTTCCTGTTATCTTTTAACCATACATTGTGAAAAGGTACGATAGTCACGTTAGGAAGGCAAGCGAAAGGTAAGAGATTTTTTGCCTGTAACAGACCAACCTAAATTACGACGCAAAGCGCAACGTAATTTAGCGCTTGGACCTTATGCTGAAATTAGTAACCTAAATTAGAGCGTTAACGTTGTGGCAGAAGCAGCAATGTTAACTCACTTTGATTAATAAAAACCTATAAGTGGAAATAGGATATAAAAATAAAAACGCTAAATTTACCTGAAAGTAGCTAAAGTTACATTACTTAACAAAAACAACAGTACTTTTGCAGCCAACTTCGCTTCTTTACGCTCTGTCAAAATTGGATTTTCCAATTGCAAAGCGTTGACGCCGCGTTATTTCGGTTGGCTTCATACATTTTGTATGGGCATGAGAAATTTTGACTGCCATACAACGATTTGCGACGTAATTTAGGTTGGTCTGTAATATGTAAAATTACGAATGCCTATGTACATATGTGTGTATGTTGATGTGCACATATGTACTACATACTTATGCATGCATTTCTCTACATTTTATAATTTGTGAAGGGTATATAGTGCTCTATTCATAATAATATGTAAAAACTTACAGGCAATAATACTAACCATATTTAACTCCATACGCAAAATCGAAAATAACTAATGCAAACGAAAATGTGAACAAAAAACACGACATCTCTGTTTTATTTATTGTTTTCCGTTTAATAGTGTATGCCCTTACATGTATATATGTATGTACATATGTATAAGCATCAATTGCATTCTAAGGATACGTATGTTTATTGTCTTTAAAAATTTATACTCGATACGCTAAAAAAACTCACAACATACATTTTTATTTATACACTTACACACATACATATGTATATTATGTTTGCAATAAACTGAAAAGATTCCTTTATCTAATTTTTAAAAAATTATTCGTTTTTCAAGATACTACATATGTATATATGCATATGTAGTTATTTTGATATGCTGCATGCAGAAGTAAATATGTATATACATACATATGTATGTAGATATGCAAATATTTTCACACTAAATGTAAATCGTATTTGCAGTTGCACGTTGAGAACAACTGTCTAGTCTTTCATATTTTTGCGAAAAAATATATTGAATTATAAATATGGTGACTACTCATTAATAACAATATACATATGTAAATTAAATATCAAATTTAAATATATGTACATATAAAGCTTGAATGTTTCATAATGTTTCTCAAGGTTTAATTTTCGCGTTCCGAATCAAACTGAAAATGTTTTTAGTATCTGTGTAGGTTATGCATAGCTTTGGTCATGCGCGTGTAGAAGAAATCATTGCAAACGTTAAGACTTCAATGTATGCATGTATGTGTACAAAAACTTTACGTATGCATTCATAGATATATACGTACATATGTACAAACATATGTACATTGTGTCCCAAATTTTTTATTAATATATTGACTATCTAAAACCGTGGTCGGCAACCTCTACAATTGCATTTTACAATTGTGTGTGTTAAACTCTCACCACGATCAATTTCGTCTCATTTTCCTAATTTTAAATTTTAATGCTCTTATGCAAAAACGATTGTTAAAGTTAAAGCATGCTTTAAAACCGGTTTTGCCATACAAAAATCGTTTGTTAAACCAACTTTAAATTTACCATTCGTTTTTGCATAAGGGAGTATATCTCCAAAGACAAAATTTATTTCATTATGGGCAGAAGAAACACTCAAGTTATGGTTATAAAGAAAGGCATCTTTCCTTAGTGCTACCTCAATGCAATGGTTAGTAAAAAATGTTTTTGTAGGAATTTTTCTTAAAATAACTTAAATATATGCTTGAAAGTGCCTTTGAATGCCATGTTTTTTCATGCGTGACAACACACGTTGTCAAATTAAACATTCTGGTTTGTCAAAATGATTTTCTGAAAATAAATTTGTTTAGTAAATTATCATCACACATATTTTCTTATTATGGCAACGCTGATTCTTAACAGAATGCGATATAGACGATTTGTCTGCTTGAATGAATGTTTAAGATAGACTGATTAATTTTGTTTATTTCTCATCAATGCGTGTGTTCACATACGTAATAGAAGAGTATATTAAAAGGTGCGGCACCCTTATTTCGCCGAACAACGATGTAAAATATTAGGTTTGTTTTTATAAAAACATACATTTAATCATATTTTGTATTGCTTTTTATAAATTTTCGTTAGAAAAATATATTTAGGTGCATAGATGGATAAAAACATATTTTGATTCAATAGAAATATGAGAACTGGATAATTAATTCAAAGTGGAGTTTTTGTTATTATTTCATAAGCGCGAATTTGTTGTGAGAGGGATATAAGTGACGGTAGTGCTGCTTATCTTGTCCATCGATGGTCAAATAGCGATTGAAGTCCGATATAAGTTTAATTGATTTCTCTGCTGCAACGTTCATGAAAATATTGATAACTAGTGTGCAAACACAGCAATCGTTTCTTTGCTGCCATTCAGAGTCATCCAATTGCAAAAATTGTTTCATAAAATTTTTTGTATGTCGGTGTAGAGTGCAATTAATTCTATATTTGGTAAATACTAGAAAGCAATCAAACAGCATAGCTCTAAAATACAAGCTAATTAAAGTTTTCACTATTTTTAGAATTAAAAAAATTTTTTTTTGACGTCTATGCGTCTTTTTATTTTATTTATTTTTTTAACTCCGGTGAGTTATTCTTAGTTCTATGCTAAAATCATAACTGACTTACAATTTACAAAATAAGTTTCTTAAATACTACAGATAACAATAGATTTCTTAAAATTAAATATGAGTACCTACATTTGGACATGATGAGTTTTGTTTTTTTAAACAAAATCGATCATGTCTTCATTTTTATCTAAAAGGTATTTACAATCTATAATTATATGTATATGCTTAAATTTTTAACAAAGGAATATTTGTTTTTTTTATTATATCTTAGGGAAAGCCTCTTTGTTATAAATTATCATGCCGATGCATGATCGTTATTATAAAGAACAAGGGATTGTTTATTTTTTATTACTTTAGGTACTAGTTTAGTAAAAGTGTTTTTATTACTATTATGAACAAAAGAAATGATATTTTCTGTTATATTAATGTACATATACTTTCTTTGTTATGGTATCGTTTGTCTGTAGTAGTATCGTACCAATCGTTCTTAACTCTCCCTCTGCTTAAACAAGATCGTCCCGATCTTTCCTAATGCGTTGTAATTCTAATTGATATATATTATTAAGCCTATTGATTGTTAATTGGCGTCTGTATTCTTTTATGCATGACATAGTTTTTAGTATGAAGCAAATTGTTATTATTAAAGTTATAAAAATAATTGTAGCATTGAAAATTTATCTGATGGGTTGTTCCTCAAAAGGTATACTGAGTCTTCTTAATGAATCTATGTTTTTAAAAGCTCATGGTGTATTAGATTTTATTATTTCTAATATCTCAAAATCTTCATAATGTTTCATAAGTATAGCTTCTCTTATCTGATTCTGGAAATTTTTATAAATTTTGTTGTCTATTCTTACAGTATCTGTATATTTTATTAAATGCATTCCGTCAATAGTTTGGTTGTTTACTTTGTGTTGTCCGTTTAATAGTATAACTCCATCTTCTATTTGTTCTAAGTCCTGTATTATGTTACACTTACTGTTCCTATTCTCGAGTAATGGGATAATGCATGTGTCCGTGTCATTGTTTATTTGGCAAATGTTTCTTCCTAAATGGTTTTGACAGTTATCTACTCTGATATATTTGTCGCATTGGGCTATTTGCTCATCTGTTTCCCTTTTTTTTGATGCTTGAAGCTTATAGGCGTAAATTTAAAAAATTCGCTTTGTTTGTATAGTACAGGGTATTTATAAATAGTTATGAATAGTTCTCCTGTTCCGGCGATATGTACATCTGAGTATTCTAGGATGTTTATTATAGGTACCGAGATTAATTCATGTTTTATGATTTCTCTAATGTCATTTAAATTTAATGATTCAGTAAGGTAGTCATTATTCTTCGCGGCATTAATTGTCCTAACGAGAAGTAGAAGTTGGTTATATACTTCCTGGATAATGAGGTGATTTTCTAATGGCTGTTCTTGAAGTGAATCAATTAATTTCTCAAATCTTGAGTTAATCTAAAGTGTTTTCTCGTTATTGTTTATTAGTTCATTAATACCTGTTTCCATGATAATGAGGTCGTTGTAATCTGGAATCCCTGCGATGAATTTTAATGCTGACCAAAGATAGTTTAAGGATCTAGTGTATTTTTTATGTTCGTTTAATTTACTTCCCAATATTTCACTTTTCTTTATCCATATTATTTCTTGAGTAGTGGGCTTATATTCTTCTGTAACAATTTTTCTCTAAGGTATAAGTATTTTCGATATAGTAGTAAAATGGAAGAGATATGAGTATTCGTTGAAAGGAAAGACCTTATTTTTTTTGGTCAAAATAAACTTTTTGTTTTCTATTTTTTTATTTCAATTATTGCTTCTGGTGTCTGGAATGATATTACCAGCACGGCAAATATCAGGTATATTTGTATCATATTCTTTAATTGTGATGTTTTTGATATTGTTTTTATGAACAGTTTTTCCTCCTCGGGTTAAGATCGTGTCCCCACGGTCTTCTTCTACAATTTCTTTTTTAAACCTGGGTTGGCTTTTCTTTCTAACACCTGTGATTCTTACCAAAATTTGGGTACCTTTTTCGAATGTTCGATGTTTTGCGTGTGTGTTCAATCTTTCTAATACCTTAGTTGATGCCTTACGTAATTTTTTTGTAACTTCTTCTTTACTGTAATTTATTGTACCGAATTGTATTTGCCTTGGTCTGTATGCTGTTACAGTATGTATTGAGTTGTTTAATTCTTTAACAGCTCAAAATATTTCCTCTTTTACTGTGGAGGAGTTTTGTGTCCCCCATAATGGAATTATGGGCCCTTTTTACTTGCCCGTTTGCTTTTGAGCGATGCACTGGCGTTTCTATCTTCTGTATGCCATGTTTTATGCACATTTGTTTAAATGCTAGTGTAATGAAACTTGCCTCATTATCATTTTATCTTCTAGTTTTGCTTTTGTATTTATTTCTTGGACGACTATGTATTTGGAGAATTTATCTATAGTCACAAGATACGTGTTATTATCATTAAAGTAAATATCCGCATGTATGTATTCTCTTGGCTGTGATGGTATGTCTGATTCTCGGAGAGGCTCATTAGTTGGGTTTCTCTCATATCGTCCAAATAAACAGGCAGAACAGTGATTATTAAATTGTTTGCAATCTTTTTTTATGGTTGGCCTATAATATTTTTCTAAAATTTCTTTTGTTGTATTGACGTAGCTTCTATGAGCTCTTAAATGTGTTTCTTTAATAATTCGAAGTTGATTGTTTCTATGAATTATATCTTTTAATTTTCTTGGTGTATGTACAAAATTTGTACCTATAAATGTTTCTTTAATTAGGGCTGCATATTGTTACAAATCTTCTATATTCATATGTATAGCTACGATTCGGTTTGGGACCAATATCTTTTTTAATTTACTTATCATATCATTATTATTTGAAAACATAAAAGTGTGGCGTATTTTACTAGGAAAAATTGTGCGTGTTCCTGTTTCGGTAAAATTTGGGGTAGGTACGAGTTTTAATTGTATACCATATGTATTATAGCTTTCCAAATTTCAATTTAGGGTTGGGATTTTTTCGGAGATTGCATATGTTAGTGATTGATGATCTGTAAAAATGGTGAGGTCTGCTATTCCATATTACGTTTAAATTTTATGAAACGTGTGATTTCTTTTGATTGCTCAAAAATAAATAACAACACGGTTTTCTTATTTGCAACTGAACTTCCTTTTATTCTTGACTAAACCAATTACAACTTGTCTTTTCTTATTTACTTCTTAGCGTTATTATCCACGGCACGATGTCTTTTACTTTCAACGATGTTGACTCTACTAAATTCCAATTTGTACTGACTGACTTCTGACATACCGCAGCTCTTTTTATATTACCAAACTGGATCTAGAATATTCGTAAGTAGATGGCGTAGCAACATGCATACATGTATGTACTTAGTAAAGACCAAGACAGAAGAAACGATATGGATGTTTAGGCGTGTTTGTTTATTGGTAGCCAGATGTTCAAACAGTCTTCTACCATAATGGGGAAAATTCATGTCGCCGTTTCTAGATGTTTGTAGGTGATTCGATTGGCCGTTAGTCTTTGAATTTTCACAGTAACGACTTGTATGTTGGTAGTGCATTTGTTTTTAGTACAGGGTGGTTACCATAAGTGCTCGCACTTTTATTTGTATACGTGTATGTCTGTAGCTTTGTACACAATTGTTGTTGCTATAGTGCTTGCACGTGAATATGTGTGTACGTTTAGTGCTTTAGTTAAATACTTCTAGATAGTTCTTTGCATTAACCCTGTATGAATATTTTTACGTAACAATATATATAACTTCGAAGTTTTTGCAAAACCCAGATTATAGCTAACAGCTCTTTTTCATTTGTGCTGTAGTTTTGTTCTGTCGTACTAAGTGTACGGGATAGAAAGTAAATTGGCTTTTTATTTTGGCTTAAGACTGCACCAATAGCTATGTTGGATGCATCTGTGGTAAGTTCAAAAGGTTTGTCAAAATTGGGTTGAAATAATTCAACCTGTTCCTTTAACTTAAGTTTTAATACATTTACGGCTTTTATGGCTGCGTTGTCTAAATTAATTTTTGTATTACTACTCTTGTTTTTCCCTATATAGGCATTTTATCCTTTTAAATGGAGCGTTAATGGTTTCGTAATTTGTGCATAGTTTTGTACAAATCTCATATAGTAACCAGTTAATCCTAGAAAACTTCGCAAATCCTTAAGTGTTGTGGGAATAGGAAATTTCTCAATAACTTTAATTTTCTCAGGGTCTGTTGTTATTTTATTATGTTTAATAATATGACCTAAATACTCTACTTCAGTCATAAAAAATTTAGACTTCTCATGTGAAATTTTAAGAGTAGCTTTATTTAAAGCTTTAAACACTATGTGTATGTGTTTCATACATATGTTCTTCTAGAGAAGATGAAAAAATTAAAACATCGTCAATGTAGACGTACACGAAATTTCCGATGAATTCTCTCAGTATGTCATCTACACAACGTTGAAAAATGCACGGTGCATTTTTTAAACCGAAAGGCATACGTACAAATTCGTACTTGCCTCCGTTAACGCAAAAAGCTGTTTTCTCTATCTTCTTTTTATCTTTATCTGGTGGAACCCAAATTCTAAATCTAGTGTGGTGAAGTATTTGGCATTTCCTAAGTTCTGTAATGTAACATTGACATCAGGTATGATGTATCTATCGGTTACAGTATGCTCATTAAGTTTTCTAAAATCTATAACCATTCGTCGCTTTGGTTTCCCGTTTTCGTCTAATCCTTTCTTGTGTACGGTCAACATTGCTGAATTATATGGGCTATAGATTTTTTGTATAATACTTTGTTCTAATAAATTCTTTATTTCTTTATTTACGAACGCTGTATCATTAAAATTACCCGGATATTGTTTTGTCCAGATTGGTTCATTTGTCGTAGTTTTAATACTAGCTTCTATGGTTGTTGTGAATGGTAATGGTCCTATTTTATTATTTTGTTTCATTAGTTCATTTATCTCTAATTCATATTTTTTATCTCCTATGGAGTAGTTTATTTTTTGTACTTTCTCAGCGACTATAAACAATTTTTTTCTATGTCTATGACTGCGCCTAATTGTTTTAAGCCCTCAAATCCTAACATCAGATCATAATCATTATCATTTTTATATTCATACAATTCTAATTCTTTATTAAATAGTTTTATCTTCTGTTTGAAATTCAATATTGTGAGTCCAGTCGATTAATGATTGCCTCGAAATTAAATATTGTGTTATGATTTAATAATATATTAGCTGCTGCACCCGTTATTTTAGATTTTACGATTGTTAAGGCTTTCACGTAGTTGTTGGAATTGGTATGTTGGTTAATGCTCTTCATTAGCCGTGTTGCGTCTTCACGCCAAGGACGATAATTACTTATTGTTCCATCAAAAATACTTAATGCTTTAAATATTTCTAAGTTTATTTCATTAGGGTTATTATAATTGGCTACCCTTGGTTCCAATAATACTTGTGGTTGAATTGCCGAAGAACTTCTTGGAATTTGGTCCAATCTATTCTTTAAAGATGCATTCTCCTCTTGTAGGTTCTGTAGTGCTAGCTGTATACCAGCCATTTGATGAATTATTTGTTCCATTATTTGTGTTGAGTTGTTCAAGTTCCTATTTTTGTCAAAGCTATTTTTTCTGGTGGATTTCATATATATTTTTCTTCGCTATGTGAATAAGATTCGTTGTTTTTATTAATTACTTCACTTCATTCACTTTCCGTTTTTTTATATCTTCTATATGAAGAATTGGTTTAAATTTTTTGTTGAATCCTTGCTGCGACAAGGATATATCGGTCCGCTTCTTGAGTAACAAAATATATGTTACTCCTGGCAGGATCGCCAATTAAAGTTTTCACTATTTTTAGAATTAAAAAAATATTTTTTTGACGTCTATGCGTCTTTTTATTTTATTTATTTTTTTAACTTCGGCGAGTTATTCTTAGTTCTATGCTAAAATTATAACTGACTTACAATTTACAAAATAAGTTTCTTAAATACTACAGATAACAATAGATTTCTTAAAATTAAATATGAGTACCTACATTTGGACATGATGAGTTTTGTTTTTTTAAACAAAATCGATCATGTCCTTATTTTTATCTAAAATGTATTTACAATCTATAATTATATGTATGTAGATGCTTAAAATTCGAACAAGGGAATATTTGTTTATTTTATTATATCTTAGGGAAAGTGTATTTGTTATAAATTATCATTTCGATGCATGATCGTTATTATAAAGAACAAGGGCTTGTTTATTTTTTTTATTACTTTAGGTACTAGTTTAGTGAAAGTGTTTTTATTACTAGTATGAACAAAAGAAAAGATATTTTCTGTTATGGTATCGTTTGTCTGTATTAGTATCGTACCTATCGTTCTTAACTCGCTAAATTGCAGGGTGACGTAACATGACAAATTTCTGTGGAAATGCCCATATGTAAAACACATTTTATTACTTACAGACACATTTATATAGTGCTTAATTGCTGGAAAAATGCCATAGTTAAAAAAAACGTTAGCTAGTTTTTAATGGGAGTCTACAACAAACAATTTCCTAGAGGTGATAGTATTAACACAAAAACAACTTTGTTCAAATTATGACGTTGTTTTGCAAATCAGGAAAATGTCAATGCCGAGTAGTAGTCAAAAGTCGAGTAGTAGCCAAATTTAACAGCCCCCAAATTTATTCATGTGTTAAAGCCGTTGGTACATAATGATTGTATTTTTTATGCAATTTGCTTATAGTTGTTAAAAACTGACATCTTATCACAAATCCTACAGAAGTCTCGCGAGGCGTAAGATAAGGATATTTTTCTATTTGTCTCGTTTTCCCTCAAATTTTGTCAGCGTTTTTGTTTTGATACTTCTTTCTAGTGAAATAAATTTTTATTAGCTGTGTTAATTGGTAAGTAGTAATAAACTACAGTACAAATACACTATACTTTTTTCTTTTTTCCACGATTTAAAAAAAAACCTGATTGGAACTGTTTTTACCTGTCACTTTCTTCACTTCTGTCTATTCTGTGATCTTAGGTTGAAAAAAAACTAATTGATATATTTTTACATTAAAATACAATGTATAATGCATATAAATTTTTTTTTACTAAAAATTTGACAGGTACTACGCTATGGGGAATATTGTACGATTATAAAAACCGATGTCTTAGGACAGTTTGAAAAAACCTTCCGCACCTAATGAATTTCTAAAACCTTTCAAATTGGTTTTAATAACGATAAAAATTCAATAAACCACGAGCGAAAAAGTTTAAATGTTATTAATGTGATATATATTGCAATACCTCCCTAGATATTAAAGTAAAAATTGCATTCACTGAACTGTGGGAAAAAAGCGAAATTTTTGGCATTAATTCTAGTTTTCAAGCTTGACATTTAAAATTTAGCACGAATTTAGCTAACACAAAAATGGAATTTTGTTTTTTTTATTTGGACCACGCCTACTTTCGCCTCCTAATTAATTAGACTCAGTTGATAGACAAGGCTTCATTCAGCCTTTTTGTTAAGATATAAAACTGCTCATGATCCCTGAAAAAAAATCATATGAGACTAATTCTAATATGCCTTTGTCATTTTACAAACCATTTATGAATAAAGACTTTTATATTAATCGTCTTCATTTTCTTCTTCCAACTCAATATTCTCCAGTCCAAGACTGTCAATTTCGTCGGCCTCATCGTCTTCTGCTTTATTTTCATTTTCATCACATTCTAATGTGTCTGAAAAGTCAATACCAGATGTTTCGAAAAGGGCAAGGGACTTCTCTGGGCAGGCTCTTCTTTTTGTTGATATTTTTTCGTTTTGTTAAACTTATGGTGGACATTTGTGGGTCTGAAGAATCCATTGCTCTATTGAAAACGTCTGTCATGCTATACATGTAAAGGGCTTACGCCATATTTAAGATTATTTGGTTTAACGCCAAAGATTTTCGAGTTGTAGTCATGGGTTTTTAGCAGTTGATTTGGCTTAGCACCACATAGTGGGCAGGATTGACATGAGTTGGTACCAGTTAAAATATTCAGAACCTTACCATCTATAAGAGTCATATGCGCTTCGTATTTAACAAGAATGTTTTTGCCCTTGTGTAGATAGATGTGTTCTTGGATGTTTTTAATTTGAATATCTAACTTGCTATTTTCACTGAAAATAAGTTCAGTTGTTTCTTTTATAAATTCTATTTTTAGAGGCCGACAGAATCTGACAGACTGTGGAGAGTTATTTAGCCAAATAACTCTATTTAGGTCATCTATTAATTTTAATGGAACTATGGTTGTCACAAAGAGTGAATGGTCTAGTCCAATATGTTCATCCAATTCAAAACGTTGTTTATATGAACTCTGTCGTGCCGAACCATCGAACCCATAACTTATAATTAATAACAATAATTTTGCATTGTTACTTCTGTTTTAGTATCACAATAGCTGATCTCCTTAGGTATGCATTTTAATTTTACAAACTCGGAGTGAGGGGGATAAATGTCACATCAGTGCTGCTTATTTAATGCTCTGATGTTAATGTATTGCTGCTTTGTAAAGCCATTTTCAATTAAAAAAGCTAATGCCTCATCAGCACTTATTGGCAACGGATCACTCCTTTCCAGTTTCTTTATAATTCCTGTTAATTTCTCGTTGCTAAAAGCTTTTTTCAAAAGAAATCCAGTTTGTTTTTCATTTGATTTTTTAGCTGAATGTTTTTGTTCTGCGGCTAGTTCAGATGCTAACTTTCTCTTCAAACGAGGCCCTGCATCAGTACAGTCTAAATTCCTCCAACCTCGTTTATTGCCGGGCAAGCCGCAATCAGTTATTTCAATAGTTATATTGGATGCAAGCCAACGCGAATGTTTTTTTTGTAAATTGTTCAAGTATTCGATTGAATTTTGGCAAATTTAAGTTTAAAAAAGCAATAAATTGCTTGACTTTTTGTTTAATTAACTGATTTTGCTCATCTGAAAAGTTTTTTGTGTAATATTTTCAAAATAAATTCTTTTACACTATCTGCTTGTCGATTTTTGCTGCTCCAAACTTCAAGCAGTGTTGAATGGCAAAACTCGTATAAAACTACAAAATGAAGTTTTTTCCGAAAATTAACAAAAAGGAGCAAAAAGTGTTAATGATGTTTGATTATATACAGTTTGATTAATAACTTTTTTCAAAAATATTGCAAATACCTTTCTATACACAGAAGTTATATGCCACACAACACACGTATGTTTGTTAGTTTTGACACTAATAATACACCAACAACATACTGAATTACTAGACAATAACACACAACTATTTTTTAAACTATATCACAAATTGTTTCACATACCTTGTAAAAAGAAGAATTTCCATACTTAAACTTTTTCACAGTGTTTAAAATTAACGTTATACTCACGATCAAAGTTAGTAAAAATTTTGCGCACATTTCACTTCATAATGTAACCATGAAACAGCTGACTTTTTCCTTTCATAAAATAACAGGTTGCAAAATAAAAATTATAAAAAAACGTTTATATAACCGTTAGAGTATACGAATTAACAAAAACGAAAGCAGATTTTAAATTTTAAACAAAAAAAATTTAATTTATGCCAAAAATAGCAACGTTTTACCCTTAGTGCAATGTATAAATTATATATGCTAGCATTAAAACAAACAGTGATTAAATTTAGAAAAATTATCTTAAATACTGCAATCAAAAAAATTCTAACTCCAAACTTCATCGCATTTGGTGCGGAACAATTTTTAACGATAGCGTAAAAATAAAAACGCAATTATTCTTATTTTTCCATGGACTTTTCAGCACTACCTGTATAATTTTGATATTTGCAAAAAATGCCACAAGTTATAACCCTTATATACAAATGTAATGATAGCCATTATCTAGGCGCACGGTAGTGCGCCAGGGCAAGTTCCGTCTAATGCACGCAGTGTGTATATTTACAGGAAGCTATTCGAGCTGTTTTTACCCCCCTCATAACTTTGTTCCCCGCAATAGTAAAATTATAAGATTTAAACAATAATTAGAATAAATTCCTCATATGCAAAGTTTGAAAGTTTTACAATGAAAGGTTACGGAGATATGGAGGTGCAAAAAGTGCACATTTTAAGACATACTCACTGACCACTTGACACACTCATCAAATTGATGAAGCACTTCCGCTATAGCTAGAAGGTTGAAATATGTTACACGAGTAGGTCTAGATTAGCAACTAACTAGAAAAATCTGAAAACCCGGAGATTTTAACCAGGGGGCGGAGCTATTCCAATAAAGTACACAATTAAAAGAGCAAATTTAAAATGTTTATCTCAAGCGATTTTATTGAAATTTGTCACAAGTGTTGGAATAATGCAAAGTTATAAAATTTCGTTGAAAAAAGTGGAAGTTAACACGCCCATACAATTTAAACCTCCTATTTCATGTACTTTGGATCAGCAGTTTTAAATATACTATTTATTTAAATATTAATATCCGTTTCCAATGAAACTTGACACGCATGATTGGCACTGGCACAAAATTTATTTTAAAAAAGTGGGCGGAAATACGCACATAAGAATTAAATAATTAAATTTGCGCTAGAGAGCTGAAGTTTGATACGCAAGCAGATCAAGATGAGAAACCAAATAGAAAAATCTAAAAACTCAAATATTTTAACCATGAGTGGCACAGACCACGATAATTTTTTACTGAAGGTTTTAACTTAAACTTTAATCAAAAGCTATCATCTTAAAAAGAGTACAATGATAATTGAGCGCTGCTCATAACAAAATCTTGAGTTTAAAAAAGTGGCACAAACCACGATAATTTTTTACTGAAGGTTTTAACTTAAACTTTAATCAAAAGCTATCATCTTAAAAAGAGTACAATGATAATTGGGCGCTGCTCATAACAAAATCTTGAGTTTAAAAAAGTGACGGAGGGTGGGGGTAACAGCCATAACATTTGAAGCTAGAATTTACACTAGAGAGCTTAAATTCAATACACAAATAATATATATATATATATATTCACACTAAGGGCCATTTTCACAACTTGCCTTTAGTTAAAGGCAGTATTTTGTCTGCCCGATAAATCGCTTTGTATTATAAAACCTTCATTTATTATTTTTTATCCATTAAATATAATTATTATTGATAATAACAAATATAAAATTTTTAAGTTTTAATATTGGCAAGATATTTATCGGGGAGACAGAATCCTACCTTTAACTAAAGGCAAGTTGTGAAAATCACCCTTAAAGTTAAAACCTGGTTTTAACGTTAAAACCATAAAAAGCTGATTTTGCATTCACACTGCAAGTTTGTTAAATTCAGGTTTTAACTCACAGACTCTCTAATAAATTTGCTCAAAATAAAATAAATCTCCTGCAGAAATGCGTGTATTTGTTGCTGTATTTTTCTGCTTTTTATAACACTTATTTGACAATCTGTGCAAAAAATATTTTTGTTTGTATGAAAAACTCAGAAATTTTACAATTCGTAAACATAATAAGCTGCTTCCGGTCATTTTAACTTGGCAGCACTGAATTTAGCGCAGCAAAATCAAGGTTGCATTTCAAAAACTCATTCAAAATTGGTTTTAAAGATTAACAATTTATATTGAAAAACTAGGTTTTAACAGATGGTTTTAACGTTAAAACAAACTTTTATTAAAACCATGTCAGTGTGAAAACACTAATAACTTAAAAATAGGTCCACACAACGGATGCAAATTTATCTGATTCAAAACAACTTACGGCTCGTAAGATTGCGAATCGGTTCGGTTCAATACAGTTTAAAAATAAAACTAAAAAAAAATTAGACCGACTTCACTAAAAAGCTAAAAATAATATTGATCTAGTTAAATAAAATATTTTTACGTATGTTACCTATAGTGTTGTTTGAAGTTGGTGCCAGAAATATTGGTGACTAAGCACAGACATAAATTAGAGCGACTCAAGTTGTATGGAAGAGAAATTCGTGCAAAGTGTACCCGCCTCAAAATGAACATTGGTATTTTTAATGATAAAATATAAAATATTTCGGCTCCAGCTTTGACCTCTCGTGACCTGGACCATTTTGAAAAAGGGTATATTTTAACATGTTTTGTCAATTTGTGAATCTGTTCCCTTACCAACATGAACAATATGGGTACCATAAGAAAGGTTTTTTAAGGCGAGTCTAACTGTATACACAATTCGTCCAATGACAATCATCCATGTCCTTTTTTTAAAAATATTCTGTAAAAAAACAAGTTTTGAATTTTTTTGTTCAGGTTTGTTTATAATAAAAATGGCAAATTGATCGATTTAATCAAATACCGATCTTAACTTTTTTTGAAATTCGCGCTAGTTTGCGTTTAGATAAAAATGTAATAGGGTGGTAACCATTCGTTTTAAATAGGGCTATATGGGTATTACATTTTTTCTTTTGCCAAGTACATCATCTTTGTATGTAAACAATTTAGATTTTTGCAAATTAGATGCATTTTACACGGTGGTCTGGAATATGTATATGTAAATGCAATTTTTTGGTAACTCTAATATGACAACGGATTTAGTTTCTTGATCATGTTTGAATGAAAATAGGACTAAAGAAAGAAAACAAGACATGATCCATAACTTTTTTAAATTTTATTGTTTATATTTACAAACCTGTCCTAAAAAAAACGACTTGCGAATTTATCATATATATAAAATCCTCTTAAAAAGTTAAGATGCTCTAATTATCTGTATTTTAGAATTAAAAAAATATGGTTGTACTTTTATTCCAAATGAAAACATAATTCTAGCGTATTTTTATAAACAATTTTGATTTTATTTTAATAAAATAAAAGTAAAGTCAGCGTTAGCACATAATTTATTAACATTAGTAATGTACTATTTTTTAGCGTACCATTAATGTACTATGATAAATTCTCAAAACGTGTTTTTTGGGCAGTTTTGTAAATACAAACAACAAAATTTAATAATTTGTTTTAATTTGCGACAAAAATATTCCGCTAAAAAGTCGTGGATCATTTTATTTTTTTCATTATTCCTATTTTCATCCAAACATGATCCAGAAACTAAGTCCGCTATCATATTAGAGTTACTACAATATTGCACTTATATATATTCCAGAGCACCGTGCAAAATGCATCTATTTTGCAAAAATCTAAATTATTTACATACAAAGATGATGTACTTGGAAAAAGAAAAAATTTGATACCCATATTGCCCTGTTTAAAACGACGGGGTACAAACCCATTTCATTTATGTCAAAACGCAAACTAGCGCGAATTTCAAAAAAGCTTAGACCCGTATTTGATTAAATCGACTAAAGCTTAAAACATGTTAATTTTGCATTTTTATTACAAAACGAATATCCTTAAAACAAAGACATGGATGATTGTCGTTGGACAAATTGTATATACAGTTAGACGTGCCTTAAAAACAACCTGTCTTGAATAGACTCTTTTTGAAAATGGTCCAGCTCACGAGAGGTCAAAGCTGGAGCCGAAATATTTTAAATGTCATCTTAAACAAGTTCATTTTTAGGAGGATACATCCAGCACTTTTTTTCGTGTGTCGCTCTAACATACATACATTCATTTATGGGCATTTCCTGGGGTCACGAACGTATGTTCGTACGCTTTTGATATACAAAAAATATAGAAAACAAAGGCTTTGCAAGCATTTTTTTGCGATTTTACAAATGTAGCATTTTGGAAGCTCTATGTTTAGTGCAAAGGAGGGATTTCACCGAGTGTAAGTTTTCATATTAATAGTTATAAACATGTGGTCACGAACGGACGCAAAATAGAAGTAAACTTTGACTGACAGTAGTAAAATGTTAAAATCTGCGAAATGGAACAGAATAATGAAAAGTGATATCAAGTATTTACACAATAAAATATCTCTCTCTAAAACATGCTGTTAAACCATTCCATTATATAAACATATACTTTTTTATAACCCAGCAAATAATTTATATTCGATATGAATCTATTTTATTTTTCTACACCTTCATACAATTAGAAATCCATTGGATAACAATAAAAGTAATTACAAGGCAAAATGAAAAATAAAATCTAAAATTTAACATTTAAGAAGTTTATTAGTCGACATATTGTCATAATTATATTTTAATTTGAAATTTATTTGCTTGTGGTTTAGCTTGGTCTATATACGTATTTCATTGGCGCTTAAACCAAATCATCAGTAGACTTCAACCACAAATTTTGAACAGTCACAAACCTCTTACTTTATGCACAGACTTTCAAAAACTATATGAGAATTCATAGAATAATAATATTTTTGAAAATCACAACGACAAAATAAGTTTGGTAGGCTTTGAAATTCGAATATAAATTATTTGCTGGGTTTTGTATGAGTATACTATACATGGGATTTTAACATTTTTCGTTGCTCGTTTTGGAACACCCTTAAATTTTAATTATTTAATTTATTTAATTATTAACTTCAATTTTCATGTATTTTTTGTTGTAGCGGCTAAAGTTCTACATATTCTGTTCAAATTTCAGGTCCGTAGCTCTTACGGTTCCTGAGAAAATAGCGTGTGACGGACAGACGAACATCGTAGCGAAAAGAATAGGGTTGCTTTTTTCACCTTTGGTGTACGGAACCCTAAAAACCAAGTTTAAGCTAAAAACCTAGTTTAACCAATTTAAGGAATTCATAGAATTGAAAAAAGTAATAATAGTCCGCTATTCATTCTTCTGTACAAGCAAAAAATTAAAAATTATGAGAGCGGTATTAAACTAATGAGCACGACTTAAAGCTTGAGTTTGCAATTAAGTTTCTTAAACAGTGTTTTAAATTTATCTGGGATTCAATCAAGATGTTTCAGTTTGGGACTAAATATTCCCAAACATTATCCCCGCCGGGATCTATAGGTAATTATTGGGAGTGAGTAGTCATAATACTTTCTGTTGTGGATGTGACGTCTTGAGATGTTAAAAGACAAATTTTGGAAATTGATCGCTTCATGTATTTTTTTTATTACAATAAAGTGTAACTACTCTCACTAACCCGTCAGGACAGGGTTGTATTTGTTCCACTCTTGCGAGGGCCATTGTCCAGGGGTACTATTTTGATGTAGCAGTAGTACTATATATATATGACTTTGATGATGTTTTCAATTTTGTTCCATTTGGGGTGGGATTGTATAGGTAGACTGCTCAGATACTCTTTGTACCATCTATCCCAAAAATGTTGTTTATGACGTTCGATTTGCTTCCAACGACTAATTCCAGTGATATGGAAGGGCAAAAAGTGCATATTTTAAGATATACTCACTGACTCACTGACCTACTGACTAACTCATCAATATAGTGAAGCACTTCCGCTATAGCTAGTGATTTGAAATTTGGTAAACAAGTAGATCCAGATGTGCTAGTGGGCTGAAATTTGGTACACAAGTAGATCTATATGAGCAAGCACCTAAAAAAATTTGAAAACCTAAAAATGTTTACCATGGGTCCGCGGCTACGACTATAAACCTCAGAATTAAAAACACATATCTAAAGCGGTTAACTCAAACGATTTTATTGAAATTTGGCACACATGTTACAATAGTACAATGTTATACACTTTTTTTAAAGTGATGGTTAACACGCCCATACAATTTAAAACTCCTATTTCATATACTTCCGGTCAGCACATTTAAATGTACTATTTATTTTACTACTATTATCCGTTTCCAACGAAACTAAACAGCAGAGATAAACACTAGCCAAAAAAAATTTTGGATTAAAAAAGCAGGCGGAAACACGCCCAATTTGACAAACGAGTAGTTATAGATTAGAAAATTACTAGAAAAATCTGAAAATTCTAAAATTTTACCAAGTTTGGAGGGCCTGCGCCCATAAGGGACAGAATTTAAAATACAAATCTAAGGCCTTTAACTGAAGCGATTTTACTGAAATTTGCATACATGTTGCAATAATACAATGCTATAAATTTACTTTGAAAAAATTAGGCGTTAACACGCCCATAAATTTTAAGCCTACTATTTCATATACATTTGAATATACTACATATTTATAAATTTATTACTATCCGTTTCCAACGAAACTCGACAAGAAAGATAACTACTGGCCAAACAAAATCTTGAGATTGAAAAAGTGGGGGGTATCACGTCCATAAGAAATCAAATCTCAGCTAGTAAGCTGAGATTTGATAAAAATGTAGGTCTAGACTAAAAAATAGCAAAAAAAAATCTGATAACCTTAAAAATTATAGCCAGGGGGCGGGGCTACATGCACAAAGCTCAGGATTAAAAAAACAAATCCAATGCGTTTAACTCAAGCGAATTTATTGTAATTTGGCTTACATCTTGCAATAATACAGGGTTATAAATGTTCCTTAAACAAAATGGCGTTAAAAACCCACAAAATTTGCCCTCCTATGTATGTACTTCGGATCAGCACATTTAAATATACTATTTATGTATTTATTATTAAACGTTTCCAGCGAAGCTCAACAGGAGAGATAAGCACTCGCCAAAGAAAATCTTGAGTTTGAAAAAGTGAGCTTGATCACGCAAATAAGAATAAAAAATTTTAATTTTCGCTAATGAGGTGAAATTTGATAGACAAGTAGGTCTAAGCTAGAAACTAATTAGAAAAATATTAAGGCCAGGAAAATAAAGCCATTGAGGCGGGGCTACCCCCATTAAGTTCGAAACTAATACATGAAATTTAAATCGTTGACGGAAGCAGTTTTATTGAAATTTGGCATACATATTTTAATAATGAAAGGCTATAAATTTATCCTTTAAAGAAGTGTAACATGACAATAAAGTTTAAATCTCTTCTTTGATGTACTTCTGATCAGCAGAATTATACTACTTGATTGATTGGCACTGACTAAAACATTTTTTTTTTCAGTGGGCAGGAATAAGCCATAATAATAAAATAATTAAAGTTGCACTAGAGAGCTGAAATTTGATACGCCAGTAGGTTAAGATGAGAAACCAACTAGAAAAATCAAAAAAGCCAAATATTTAAGCCAGGAGTGGCAGGGGCCACGCTAATATTGTACTGAAGCTTTCTTTTAACTGAAACTTTAACTTAAAACTATCATCTTAAAAAGAGGATGATGATAATTGAGCGCTGCTCATAACAAAATCTTGATTTTAAGAAAGTGATGGAGGGGGGTAACAGCCATAATATTGAAGGCTAGGATTTGAACTAGAGAGTTTAAATTCGATATCCCTTAAGTTAAGGGGTGAGCTACGTAC
The DNA here is from genome assembly GCA_905220375.1 of Tachina fera. Classification (NCBI taxonomy): domain Eukaryota; kingdom Metazoa; phylum Arthropoda; class Insecta; order Diptera; family Tachinidae; genus Tachina; species Tachina fera. The sequence goes on along the minus strand of LR999963.1, from coordinate 117,651,405 downwards.
AGAAAAAATCCGAAAGCACTGGTTGTTTAGAAATGTGAAAGGCATGTTTATAAAACTTAGCGCAATGTTATACGGCAGAGAAATTTGAAAAAAAATTTGCTTAGGTTAGTTACCAACTAGAAAAATTTAAAACGCAAGCTACTCTATTGAAACTAAATATTCACATTTCATTTATTCCAGCCTTTAGTTTTGCATTTTTAAAAGCAATTCGTCTAAGCAGACTTTAGAAAAATAGGTGGGGTCACTTCCACTAAAATGTACACTATATTTTACATATTTCTACTCTGATGATTCTTTAAAAATTAAGTACATAAGTCGGTCCCTGTAATGACACAATGGTGCACATATCACACTATAACCCATTATTGTATGTAAGTCTGCCCTTTTAAGCTGGTGCAGTCATTATGAACAGAACTATAATAAATTAGAAATTTAAAGTTTAATGAGATTTATTAAGAAAATCTTTCAAAAAGTAGTCAGATCCTCACAAAAACATAAATGTGAAAAAATCCAAGTTCCTTTCCAAAAGTTTGGCCATTAAAAGTAGTTAGATCTTTCTAAAAAAAGAGAATAATGCATACTTGTTTATTTCTTTGTATTGGGAAAAATATTGTGAAGTTAATGTACTAAACTCCTCGTATGTGAGAAGATGGTCGTTTACGAGTAGGTGCTGCTTCGTGGATTTGACTCCTTCCTCCCAAAGTCCACCAAAGCGTGGCGAAGCAGGAGGAATAAAATGCCAATTCGTTCCTTGATTAGCTAATGTTTTGGAAAGTTTGTTTCGGTGATAAAGCACCTGCAGTTCTTTATTCGCACCAACAAAATTTGCACCGCAGTCAGAAAGTAAATCTATACAAATGCCTTTACGATCTGTTTAACGTCGATAGGCTGGTAGAAATTATTGAACGTTGAGGTTGGTAACAGCTTCCAAACATATGGCTTTGGTGCACAAACATAAAAAAGGCAAATATATCCCTTCGAAGCCGATGAATTTCTCACTGATTTCTATATTAGATTTAAGATTTTCATCGTTAGTATTTAAGCAGAAATATTTTAAAAATAAAACAGTGTCTTACAAACATTCAACCTGTTAAATAGTTTAATTTAACATTTGGTCCTTCGACAAAAAGAACTAGTGACTAAAAAAAAAATATTATTAAAAAATTTGCATTGTACAAATATTAAAATGGCAAATAAAGAAAAGCTTTTCGAAAGGCAAAAAGAATTGGGCGACGAAATTGTTGCTATTCGGGAAAAGCTGGCTCAAAAAACATTACGTAGTACGAGACTCCCAGAAATCACTAAAAGAGTAAATAAAATTGAAATTGAATTTGCGGAAAATAACACAAGACTTCTGGTATATGGCATTACATCAGAAGATTATTTTGAAAAAAATTACTATGAGGCATTATCAGGAATTCTAACAGAGATTCAACTTCTAATAAAAGAAGCCATGAAGCAAGAAGAATCAAATAACGTTCCAGAATCTTCTCAAACATCAAGAGAAAACAATAAATTCGAAAAATTAATAACTACTGATTCAGATGAGGAATTATGGGAACAATTTGTTGAAATGACAGATTGGTTAACTGACTGGTATGATGAAATATCAGCTAATGTGGCCGATATGTCCAAAAAAAGAAAAATATTTAGAAGCTAGATATCAGAAGCTTCAAAATATGTATCACAATTTAAGTGAATCAAAAAAGCCAAAAAATATGCATCAAATTATGCTTAATGCCGAAAACACATATTTTAGTGCTCTCGAGCTTATTACAGATTGCATGAATGAGCCAATGCAACAACAAAGCAACATAAATAAAGAAGAATATTCAAACTCAGCACATTTAGGAAAAATTGAAATTCCTGAATTTAGTGGCAATATAAATGAATGGTCATCATATCATGATTTTTTTAAAAGCCTGGTGCATGACAACAAGAACCTTTCGAATGTAGAAAAGATGTACAGGTTAGTAACATCACTTAAAGGCGAAGCTAAAAAATTAGTGCAACATCTAAAAATCACCAACAACAACTATCAAGCAACGTTCGACATTCTCAAACAAAGGTACGAAAATCGTAGATTGTTATTTACAAATCAAGTAGATATTTTACTTGATCAACCAATGGCTAATAGCGAATCATCAGCAAGCTTGAAGCAGCTATTAGATACAACAAATAGCTGTATTTATGCTCTTAAAAGTATGGACATTAAAATAGAATATGCTAAACCGTTAATAGCGCGTATTGTTATCAGAAAATTAGATAAAAACGGTTTGCGATATTACGAACAAACAGTCAAAAAATCTAAAGAAATTCAAAGTCTTAAGGACATATTAAGTTTTTTGGAACAATAAGTTCAAGCATTAGAAGCAGCTTCCAAAGGGCAAGAAAAAAGAGTAAATAAAAAACTATTTGAAACTGGAAAAGTTTCTAATGTGATGTACTCAATAAGAAAATGTTGTTTACATTGCAATATGGATAACCATACAACTGTGGTTTGCAGAAAATTCTTGGCATTACCGATTTATGAACGAAGAAAACTTGCTTACAATAATAAATATTGTTTTAAATGCTTGGATCATAAAAACAACAAGTGGTGTTCAAATAATGTTAAGTGTTGTTATTGCAATAAAGGTAATCATAAGATTTTACATCTGAATGAAGAAAAAATTAAAGAATCAAAACCTAACAATTCAGCAATGACTACCAAAAATTTAGCAACTTCAGTACTTCTAGCAACTGCCCAGGTAAAAATACATGCAACGAATGGGGAAGCAGTAATCCTAAGAGCATTAATCGATCAGGGTTCTCAAGTAACAACAATATCAGAAGAAGCATCCCAGATCTTATCATTGCCACGTATTAAATGCAAAACAGAAATTCATGGAATCGGCAGTACTCTGGTTGGACTGTCTAAAGCGAAAACAAAATTAATCTTGAAACCAAGATTTATAAGTAACCATGAAATCGAAGCAAATGCCCTTATTTTGCCAAAATTAACGGGGGCACATCCAAATCAGTCATTTGAAATTAATATTGAAGATTGGAACAACTTTATTCTGGCGGATCCAACATTCAATAAATCTGATCAAATAGATATTGTTATTAAAGCTGACATTATACCTCATATATTGCTAGAAGGATTACACAAAAAGGTAGTATCTTAGCACAATCAACAATTTTTGGCTGGATATTGTCTGGAATAGTTAGCAAAGCTGCAAAACCATCAAAAATATTAGCAGCTATAACTAACTTGAAAAGGTTCTGGGAGTTAGAAGAACTTTCTGAGATAGACGAATGCCGCGAAGATGAATTTTGCAAAAAACATTATGAGAAAACAACCAAAGTTGATGCAAAAGGCCATATAGTAGTTAAATTGCCATTTAAAGAAGACCACGAGTTAGGAGATTCCAGAAGGCAAGCAATGGCAAGGTTTTTGTCTCTTGAGAGAAAATGCGATCGAGAGCCGAAACTAAAAAAAATTACGTAAAATTTATGAAATAGTATTTAAATCTTAGCCATATGGAAGAGGTAGAGGAGAAGTGCAGCGGGAAGTATTATTTGCCACACCAACCTGTAATAAGAGAATACAGCTTAACAACAAAATTGCGTGTGGTGTTCGAGGCGTCTGCTAAAACAACAAATAAAAGAAGTTTAAACGATGTGATGTTTGCAGGTCCTAAACTACAAAAAGACCTTTTCGATGTAATAATAAAATGGAGGCTATGGAGATATGTTATGATAGCTGATGTTGAAAAGATGTACCGTCAGGTAAAAATAGCAAACGAAGACCAATCGTATCAACATATATTATGGAGAGAAGACAAATGCAATCCTATAAAAGAGTATAAATTAACAACTGTAACATATGGCATGTCATCGGCACCATTTTTAGCAGTAAGATCACTGTTCTACATTGCTTACCACATTTCAATTAAAGATGAACTAATTAAGAAAATAATAAAAGAAGACTTCTATATGGATGATCTAATGACAGGAGCAGATGATGTTCAGCAATGTAAAAACATACAGCATCATATACAAACACAGCTAAGTAATTTTGGTTTCAATATACGTAAATGGGTCTCATCACCAAGGAAAATACAGTCATTCAAATAAATGACGAAACTGTCAAAACTTTAGGCAATGGGAACCGGCCAAAGACGAGTTTCATTTTGAGGTGAATTTTACACAGAACTATAAAATAACGAAAAGGCAAGCTCTTTCAGATGTGGCGAAAATCTTTGATCCTTTGGGTTGGATGTCTCCGGTTACTGTACTAGCGAAACTATTTATTCAAAAACTATGGTTGCAGCAGTATTCCTGGGACGAAGTGTTATCAGATGAGTTTCAAGATGAATGGTATGAATTTGCAAAAAATGTAATCGCTCTTCAAAAAATCCATATCCCAAGATGGGTAAAAACAACGTGCGAGATTAAATTGGAAATTCACGGGTTTTCAGATGCTTCTGAAAAAGCTTATGCAGCTGTAGTTTACGTTAAACAAAATGAATCGGTTAAGCTACTAACAGCTAAAAGTAAAGTAACCCCGATTAAAAACAGGAAGACTCTGCCAAAATTAGAACTGTGCGCTTCATCTTCTAAGCAAGCTCTTACATAGAGTAATTCGTATTTTTAATTGACAATACAGAGTTTATGCTTTGAGTGATTCTACTATAACATTAGGTTGGATTCACAACAATAAAAATAAAGACATATTTGTAAGAAACAAAGTGAACGAAAAAAAAACGAATTTCCCTGAGGCGTCATGGCATCATATAAGCAGTAAGGAAAATCCTGCAGATGTAGCTTCTAGAGGTGTTAATGCTGAAAAATTAATACATCCCTCTTTGTGGTGGAATGGTCCTAAGTGGTTATTGAAGTCTTCCGAATTCTGGCCGAAATACGAAGATCCAAAAACAACAAATACATTGATGATTGCTGTGAGGCTGGCCAGCTGTAATGTTATTAACAACTTAACATGCAAATATTCTAAACTAGGCAAATTACGAAGAATTGTTGCTTATATACTTCGTTTTGTAAATAAATTAAGGAAGAACGGAAAATATCCACAGCATTTGACCGTTCCAGAACTTGAAATGGGAGAAAAGATAATAATTTTTAACCATCAGCAGGTCGAATTTCATGATGAGATTATAAGACTGAAAAAGGGACTTGCGGTTAGTAACAAAACCAAAATAGTAAGTCTTTTTCCTTTTTTGGATAAAGACGGCATTCTTCGAGTTGGTGGCAGATTGCATAATTCTGATTTACATTATAATCACAAACATCCCATAATTTTACAAAAGTCTGAACTTTCATCTTTAATAATTCATCAGACACACATGTTCACGCTCCATGGTAGGAATCGACTTATGGAGTCAACTATAAGACGCAAATATTGGATATTGGGATTAAAAAATGCAGTAAAGAAGTGCATTGGAAGCTGCACAACATGCATTCGCTATCAACAAAATATATCTAAGCAACTAATGGGTAGTCTACCAGATTATAGAGGGAATGTTTCACATCCTTTTGCTCATACGGTAGTAGATTACGCTGGACCGATACATTTAAGGTGTTCAAAAGGAAGAGGCCAGAAAAGCTACAAAGGCTATATTGCAGTGTTTGTCTGTATGACAACAAAGGCAATTCACTTGGAAGTCGATAGTGATTTGACCACAGAAGCATTCCATGCGGCTTTGAGAAGATTCTTTGCAAGAAGAGGCATTAGTTCCCACCTGTATTCTGATAATGGAACTAATTTTGTGGGTGCTAGTAAAAAGTTAGATGCTGATTTTAAAGCAGCAGTTAAAAACAATAGTACACTTATTCCTATTCCGGCTGAACAAAAAATAAATTGGCATTTTATTCCCCCGGCAGCTCCTCACTTTGGTGGGATTTGGGAGTCTGGAGTAAAATTTATGAAGTATCATATAAAAAGAATAATTGGCGAAACAAAATTGACGTTTGAAGAATTAAGTACTTTGCTGGCACAAATAGAAGCTGTTTTGAACTCCAGGCCTTTGTTTGAAGTGAATGCTGAAGATATTGATGCAGCCGATGTGTTATCTCCGGGTCACTTTCTCATTGGAAGACCAGTAATAGAACCCGGGGAGCATATAGAAAGCGCAGATACATTGTCACTAAATAAATGGAAGCTTATTCAGCGGTTAAAAAAAGATTTTTGGAAGCGCTGGAAGGAAGAGTACCTTGTGACGCTCCAGCAACGAAATAAGTGAAGGCATTCAGCTAAAAATTTGAAAGAAGGAGCAGCAGTTCTGGTCAAAGATGAAAATACTCATACAGGAAGATGGCCTCTTGGAAGAATAACGGAAGTACACGAAGGAAAGGATGGGAAAGTTCGAGTGGTTGAGATAAGGTATCAAAATAATATTCTAAAACGACCAATCCATAAGGTAATCCAGCTACCGGACGCAGAAAATTTCAACGAGGACAATCAGGATGGAGCGAGAAGTTTCCATACAATAATTGAACGACCGAACGGAAGTAACTGTCTGAAAGCCCTTTTATTATGGTGTATGTTCTTGATGTTAACAGTAGGAGTAGTAAACTAGTTATAAATATTCAAAAATAATATGAAAATTACCCTGAAAAATATATGAAAGCAACTAGATAAGAAATGAGTTCTATATTAGATTTAAGATTTTCATCGTTAGTATTTAAGCAGAAATATTTTGAAAATAAAACAGTGTCTTACAAACATTCAACCTGTTAAATAGTTTAATTTAACAATTATGTTTAATTAATTGACTTCAAATTTCATATTAAAATATATTTTAGCCCTGGTATAGGCATACGCAAACTCTAAATTCACATTTGATGGGTCTTCTCGTTCTTTCGAAGAAAAAATATTCGCATATTAGACAGTTTGACATGGTAGCAACAATATGACAAAGTTAATTGATATTCAAGTTTTAAAGACAGTCACTTTGTTTCTTCCCTCCTCCCCAAAATTTTTTATTTTTTATATTTTATCTTCTAATAATGAGTATTAAATCTTAAATCTAAATATTATTATTACCCGTAAAATTTTGTTTGGTTCATATTTATCATGGCCAAATCTTTTGAGAGATTATTTCTACCTACTAATTCCGACCGTAATCAGGGCAAAGTTGTGGTGTTCTTATCTCCCTCAAAATTTGTTAAGAACCTGTAAAAATAAATGTAAAGTGAGGTAGCTACTTTACTATAACCGAGTTAACCGAAACTTAAAGCAAATTTAAAAAAATGAGGAAATCCGAAATAACGGAAATAGATGTTATTCCTTCCCTGTGATTTAAACCCTCCCATCCATGCTATTTTCAACAAAAAGAAATTAATCTTAAATAGCCCACTATTATTAACTTAACTTTTGTTGTTTAACTTTTCGTGGAAATAAAGTTAAATGTAATTTAGTTTTTCATTATGAAAATTTAATAATTTAAAGAAATTTATTCAACAGTATTATCAACATTATATTTAATAAATAAAATAATAAAATTATAAAAAAATTAAAATAATATGTATGATGTATAAGGTATTAACATAACAATAAGATACAAATTTTTATTTATTTTAATATTTGTGTTATAAGGTAATTAACATAATATTTTATATATATATATCTATATATATATATATATATATATATATATATATATATATATATATATATCATGTTAATAACGTAAGTTTTTAACGTTTATACAAAAAAAAATAAATGAATGAAAACTTTTGAACTCACCAATAATAAACCAACGATGACCAGGCCTGATGCAATGTTGAATTTTGATGTTAATGATACAAAAATTATAATTTTTATATAAGTATGCTATGGAATAATTTATTAAAAAAAATGTTTAAGACTTTGTGTTTGTATGTGTGTGTAAGTAATTAGAGTTGTAATATCTAATAAGTTAGTATATTTGTGCCAGTGACATAGTGTAACAGCGTAAGTATATGAAGTGCACGCATTTTAACAACATTTCATTTAAATATTTTTTTAAGTTTCAAATTAATTATAAATTAAAATTTTATTTTAAATTAAGTTTAAATTTAAAATATTTTTTAAAATGTATTTGCGCAAGAAAGACATTGATTCTTAAAACCAAATCATGTAAAATGTTTAAATATTATGATTTTATATCAAAATTCACAGACAGACTTCACACCAAGCTTGAAGTTTCCTATTTTTCCCTCTTTGGAAAAATTGGTCTAGCGAAACAAATACCTTCTTGGTTTTTGCTTGATAATTCACGCAAGTAGATCAAGATGAGAAACTAAGTAGAAAAATCTAAAAACTCAAATATTTTAACCATGAGTGGCAGAGACCACGATAATTTTTTACTGAACGTTTTAACTCAAGCTTTAACTAAAAGCTATCTTCTTAAAAAGGGTACGAAGATAATTGAGCGCTGCTAAGAACATAATCTTGAGTTTAAAAAAGTGACGGAGGCTGGGGGTAACGGCCATAACATTTGAAGCAAGAATTTGCACTAGAGAGCTTAAATTCAATACACAAATAATTCTAAATTATAGATCACCAAGAAAAATTTTAAATGCTGGAAGTTTCAATTAGAGGCATGGACACGCACTTTAAGCTCAAAATTAAGAATTTAAGTTAAAGGATTTACGAACAGGAAAAATCTGAAAGCACTGATTAATAAATTAGGGAGGTAAGGCCACGTTTATCAAATTTGTATTAAAATATTATACGGAAGAGAACTGAAACTTTGCAAACAAAAATAGGCTTATGGAAGTTACCAACTAGATAAATTTAAAACACAACCTACTGTATTGAAACTTTGCATGCACGTTTCACTCATGCTAGCATTTAATTTCGCGTTTCCTAAAGGACTTCGTCTGAGCTGACTTTACTACACTAGAATTTACACTATATTTTACATATTCTTACTCATTTGACTCATAAAAATTAATCAAATTACTCGGTCCTTATTATGACACAATGGTGCACATATCACTCTATAACCCAATATTTTATGTAACTCTGCCTTTTGACCAGACATTATGAGTAGAACTACAACAGACTTGAAATTGATGCTCTTATGCAAAAACGATTGTTAAAGTTAAAGCATGCATTAAAACCGGTTTTGCCATACAAAATTCCTGTATTAAACCAACTTTAAGTTTACCAATTGTTTTTGCATAAAGCGGTTAAAGTTTAATGAGATTTATTAAGAAAACCTTCCAAAAAGTAGTCAGATCCTCACAAAAACATAAATGTGAAATAAGGCCAAGCTCCTTTCCAAGATTTCGGCCATCAAAAGTAGTGACATACAAATTTTTACCAAGTTCGTTTTTTGGTACAATACCTAACAGTAGTAGTAGAATGTATGCGCCCGAGCAATAAAAATTTTCAAATTTGGGTAATTTAAATCGAAATTTTGTAATTTATGGGCTAAAATTTACATATTAAGGTAATTACTGTCAATGGTGCGAAGTGACGAGGGTTATGGACGGTTTGTACGTAGAAAAGGGTAGTTTGATGTCGGCCGTCGATGTGTGTTTGTTTTAATTTTATGGTTTGATATCCGTTCGCCGATGCGCATAGTTAATTATGTATGCACGTGGGGGCTTGTTTGTACGTAGTATGTATTTTCGTTTGTTAAGCGGTGCGGAAGGGTACTTGAGAAAGAAATTGTGTGGAAATCAATGAATGTTTTTTGTTGTTGGTTTTATTTAGTTTGATTTTTATTTTTTTTTCTATGTTTAAAGAGTTCGAAGACATGAATAAAATATATGGTTTGTGAGATAATCATGGTTTGATATCCGTTCGCCGATGCGCATAGTTAATTATGTATGCACGTGGGGCTTGTTTGTATGTAGTATGTTTTTTCGTTTGTTAAGCGGTTGCAGCAGGTTCATGATTTTATATTGTGTGTGCGTGTGTGCATAGTTTAGTTTTTTGTAATATTCTTTTGTTTGTACGTATTATGTTTTTTCGTTGTTAAGCGGTGCGGAAGGGTACTTGAGAAAGAAATTGTGTGGAAATCAATGAATGTTTTTTGTTGTTGGTTTTATTTAGTTTGATTTTTCTATTTCCTTATTTAAAGAGTTTGAAGAGGTAAACGAAGTATGTAATTTATGAACTTATTTGAAGGTTGGAAAAAATGAAGTGTAAGATATTTATGATTGTCAAAGGGAATTAGAGATGCGTGATCATGGGAGCCAACGTTATGCTCATACGTGTGTATGTTTTTACAATAACTTGAGCGTTGGCAGATGGGTAAGTAGTCGTATATGTATATGTGCAATGCCGAGTACAAATCTGGCATTTTCTTGTGTTCTAATCATTTTTTAAAATGTGTGCAACGCCTTTCACATTATGTTTTTTTTTATATGGAATACAAAACGGAAATGATAAACGTTACCATTAGGGCACACTGTTGCGATGTCACAAAATATCATAATGTGTACTTTTTGTTGTTTGTAATATTCGTTTTTTTAGCTGGGGACATGGAAGGGTATTTTAGAAAGTAATTATGTATGCTGGTGAGATATCAATGTTTTGTTTTTGTTGTTGTTGTTGTTTGATTTTAATTTTTTTATGTGTAAAGAGTTTGAAGAAATGAATAAAATATACAATTTATGCGTGTTGTATTTATTCATTCTTTTCACTTCTTTTGTAAAGAAATTGAAGTTTGTGATATTGAGGATTGTCAAAGATTGGTTGTTATTTTCACTGCTTGCTGACATTTGTCTCTGTCTCTTGTACATACCATATACATATAAATAAATGATTGAACAAAATTTTGAATATTTTTTAATCTACATATTTATTTTAAAGAAATATCGTAAATATATGTTGTAACAATGTAAGAATAGAAAATTAAAATAAATTGTTTAGTTTATTTCTTGATAAAGTATTTCTGGATATTTAAGTTGTATATGCTTAAAGTTGATGCAGCCAATATCCTCGATGTTGAAAACTCTAATTTGAAGTAGTTTTTCAAACCATTTCTTCTTTTCCACACCCTTAACATAGATTGAATAATGTTTTAAATTGGATTTTAAAAATGTTACAACACTCTTAAATGATATTGATCCGTCATTCCAATTCAGATGATGAAAGTTTCTCGTTAGCCAATTCGCTTCTCTTTGTTTTGCTATTGATAATCTTTTGAAGTTAAACGGTGGTTTAATAATAAAATTTATGTGCTCCTTATTGTTAAAAACAATTGCTATTTCTTTTGCAATGAAGATGTTTGAATTAGACTTAAATCCTTGCATATCGATGAAAACTTTATCCCCAGTCATCTTATTTTATTATTTTTAATTTTTTTTTTTTACATTATCTTACGAACTTGACCTTTTAAGGGTATGTATTCTATTATACGGTCGTGGATGAGTATACAAAAAGCTGATGTATCGGTAGGTATATTGGAGTCTGTTTCAATTTCAATTTTTATATCAACAGGACCGTTAGAGAGGGCTTCGTTTTGATGACTGACATCTACTACCACTATCGGCACACTATTTTTAAATTCTTGAGCAGTTAGAAGTGGTTGTGATTCCCTCATGTAGTAGCTTTGTTGAAACCGTAGATACATATCATATAGAATGGCATACCGATCAGTTTTAAATTTTATATTTAGATCATCATATGGGTACGATTCGGAATTTAAATGTACTTTTAAATTGTTTAAATTACAATGAACAAACTTATTTTCTTGTTGAAAAGCAATCAACACAAAACGGGGTCGTTCTCTATTTGCAGCCAATTTAACATTCCATATATAGCTAGTTCCTGTATTTAGTTGAGGATTAATGTGACAATCCCAACTGCGAAATGCCATTGGTATAGAAGCACCACTGTTAATAATTTTAATCATATTCAACTTGCTCAGATCGGATAATTGTACATGCGGAATTCTCCATGAGATGTTTGAGATACTAATTTTTGGTTTGTCAGTAGCAACAGTTGAGTATACGAGTTTTTCATCGTTCTTACTACGTAAGAGAACCAATTCATGTTTACCGCTGAGTATAATTTTATTATAGTCTTCAGCGAAACCTAAAAATAGTTTCAGTGGTACATAGAAATTAAAGTGTCCATTTGAAATATCCAAATCATCGAGTTTGTTCCATCCTGCATTGTACAAGCCAACACTTTCTGTTGGTGATAAGTAGTAGGGAACTGCCGGTTCAATGGCAATAAAAATTGTCAAATTTGGGTAATTAACGTCAAAAATTTTGTAATTTATGGGAAAATTTTAAAATAATGTCAAAGGTGTGAAGTGACGAGGGTCAGTTCACTTCGAGGGTATGTTGGGGCGCATGCTTTGTTTGTATGTATGTATAAGATTTTTGTTTTAACCAAAGGTGTGAAGTGACGAGGGTACTCGATGGTTTGTAGATGTCTGTCGGTTGATGTGCATACTCGTAGTTTATTTTCGTTAGCGCGCAAGTTACATGTGCAACAAATGATAGGTGCTGGTAAAGTGTAGGGAAACCTTAAAGTTTAGGATTACATTTTTATTTCCTTTCCCACACTTTGCCAGACAGCAACGTAAGCATAAAATTCTTGCGTTGCTTAGCTTAAGTTAGATTTAAGATATTTTTTAAATTTTAGTCTTAAGATTCCATTAAATAAATAAAGTTGATTAATTTAATCGACACATTATTGGCGCAGTCGGAAACGGAATTAATTTCTAAAGAAATTAATAATAAAGAACAAATAAAATCTCTAACATAACTAATAATTAAATAAAAGTTAAAAGAAAAAAAAACAAAGTTTAAATAATAAAAAAAAAAAGATATACAAAAAAAACCTAACGTTAATGAATAGAAAACAAAAATTCGACGAAAATCGCCATATAAACATGGAAGAAGAATTGCAGCAAAGAATTGTAGAACTTGAAATGGTTCTAAAACAGCAGGAGCTGAAAATACAATTACAACATCAACAACTAGAGCAACAACAGCAGATACAAATGCAGCATCAACAACAGCAATCGCAACATCAACAACAGCAGATACAAATGCAGCATCAACAACAGCAATCGCAAAATCAACAACAGCAGGTTCAGCAGAATCAAGTTCAAGGAATTTAGGAGAATAAGGCCGTTAGACAAAGATCATAATCTAAGGCAGTTTATAATGTCAGTCGAATCGACATTGGCTTTGGCAGGCGGTAATGATGACCTCATTGCTTATGGGTTGAGGATAGTGACGAACGAAAAACTGGAAGGAGATGCGGGCAAAATGGTTAGAGAGCTGACAGACGGAGCAACTTGGGAACAAATAAAAAATCAGCTTTTAAAAGGCTTGCAGCCGAGGAGAACTTATGGAGAGATTTTTAATTTTGCTAGAAATGCTAAAGTGAGTAACTTAAGTGAACTTTTCGATATATTTACTAAGGTTAAATATGAAATAAATGAATTATATGAATTAGATGTAAGAAGACCGTCAATATATAATCCTAATTGTGTAGACAGGGACTTGGTTGACTTGATGATTGAAAAAATAGATGGACCAATAAGGGCCCATATAGGTGAAGATGAAACTTTGACTAGTATAATGTCAAAATATACGAAACTTAAGCTTCTATATGATACTAGAGCAATAGCATTTGGTCATAGAACAGACTCGAAAAATAAAGATTTTGCAAAAATGAACAGGCAAACACCTAAGAAGATTTGGCAGGATTTCATGCCGCATAATAGCGAATTTCAAAAGAAAAACAATTTCAATTATAATTTAACAACGTCAAATACTAGCAGATTTCAAAATAAAAACAATAGCAATTATAATTTCCCCACGTCAAGTAATAATAGATTTCAAAATAAAAACAATTTCAATTATAATACTCAAATATCAAGTAATGGAGGATTCCAAAATAGGAACAACATCAATGATAGGTTACAGATGGGATCTAGTCATAATAGAAATTGTCATAATACACAGCAGTCAGGTTTTTCAAACCAGAGGAAAAATGATCAGAACGGAAATTGTTATAACAGTGGACAAGAACGCCGAAGGAATTATTATGGCGAAGGACCGGAGCCAATGGAAATAGGTACCTTTCATCAGGAAAGTGAAGTAAATTTTCTGATACCGCCTCAAATACCAACTTGCCTATAGTAATAATATCAATAGGAAAACAGAGAATTAGAAGCCTTATAGATACGGGTTCTACAACTAGTGTAATAAAACGAAATAAATTAATTGAAAATTACCCGGAGCAGAAACTTGTTAAACCAATCAGATATCGAACCTTGAATGGATTTGGTGAAATATGTTCTCAATTGGTTACACCTTTTCCCAAAGAATTTTGTTGTTTGGGAACACTCAGTTGGAAGATTGTTGATTTTCAAAATGATAGATACGATGCAATAATAGGCCAAAATTTTCTGGTACCCCTTAAGACGATAATAAATAACCAACTTGAATATGTAGAAATCCTAGGTAATAAATTTTATTTCGAAAAAACGCACTACCCTTTTAATACTAATAATATATGTTCTCTCGAACCAATTCCACGAGAATCAATATTTGATAGGCTTAATTTTAGCCACTTGAATAGCGAGGAGGCAGAAAAAATTACAAATCTTTTGAATGATTTTAAAGACCTTTTTTATATCGAAGGTGATAAACTTTCGGCAACAAACGAAATAGAACACCAAATTATTACTGATACTGAAAAGCCCCTTTATGCAAAGATATACCGCTACCCCCAAATCCACGAAAATGAAATCAGAAGACAGGTAGATGAAATGCTAAAAGAAAATATTATCAGAGAGAGCAACTCTGCATATAACAGCCCCTTATGGATTGTTCCCAAGAAAACTGATAATTCGGGGACGAAAAAATGGCGTATAGTTGTGGACTACAGGAAGCTAAATGAGCATACAATTGAGGATAAATATCCGATACCAAATCTGAATAGCTTACTAGATAGGTTGGGTAGAGCTCAATATTTTTCGACTATAGACTTGGCGAAAGGTTTCCATCAGATACTTGTCAGGGAGGAGGATAGGAAGAAAACTGCGTTTTCTACTCCATTTGGGCATTTCGAGTTCGTCAGAATGCCTTTTGGTCTACGGAATGCACCTTCGACCTTTCAAAGATTGATGAACACTGTGCTAAGGAACCATATTAACAAAACTTGCGTCGTTTATATGGATGATATCCTTATATTCAGTGCTTCGTTGACAGAACATGTTAGCAATATCAGGGACATATTTAAAACTTTAAGAAAGGCAAAATTAAAGATACAAATCGATAAATGCGAGTTCCTACGAAAGGAAACTCAGTTTTTGGGTCATGTCTTAACGACTAATGGAATCAAACCAGACCCGAGTAAAATTTCAATTATACAAAAGCTTAAGCTTCCAACTACCGAAAAACAAATAAAATCATTTTTAGGAATGACCGGTTTTTACCGAAAATTTATCCACAATTACGCTAAAATTGTTTACCCAATGACAAGATATCTAAGAAAAAACGAAAAAATAGAAACAAATGATCCCAGCTATATTACAGCCTTTGAAAAACTCAAAGAACTTATTACAAATTCACCCATATTAAGATACCCAAATTTCAATAAACGTTTCAAAATTGTTACAGATGCAAGTAACAACGCAATTGGAGCTGTCTTAACACAAGATGGTCACCCAGTAGCATATGCATCGCGAACGTTAAATAGACACGAAACCAACTATGCAACAATTGAGAAAGAATTGTTAGCAATAGTATGGGGTGTAAAATATTTTAGGCCTTATATCTATGGGAAAGAGTTTGATTTAGAAAGTGACCACCAGCCCTTAAAGTGGCTCATGAGCAAATATTCTGGGAGAGATATAAGCCCGAGGTTGCAAAGATATCTTATCGATTTAGGAGAATATCAATTTAAAATAGAGTATATTAAAGGAAAGTGCAATTACATTGCCGACTTCCTAAGTAGAATTGATGTCGATACAAATGAAATAAATACATTAAAGCCAATTCGAGAAGATTTTATACATAGTGGAGAAACAAATAATGAAACAGAATCTTTGGAAGTGCAAACGAGGCACTCACAGGAAGAAGACTTCGATGATGGTATAGGGATTTTGGATACTGTCGTCAATCGCTTTAAAGTTCAAATCATTGTTGTCGCTGAAAAAGAGACTAATATTAAAAGAGTTTTTGGCAACAAGCGAATTTTTATAGATAGAAATGACATTGAACAGGAAAATGTGTCCAATATTTTGAGGAGAGAAATTCCCAAAGGAAAAATCGGAGTATATTCTGAATTAAGCGACCATGAGTATTATAAAGTACAATCATGTTTGATAAGAGAATTCCCTGATAGAAACACATACAAAATAGTCAAATGTTCTTACTTTGCTAGAGACATAGACGACGAGAATGAATTGAATAAAAATATAGCTCTCTTCCATAAATATGAAAGCGGACATTCAGGAATATTGGCTACTTATGAAAATATCAGGCACAAAATTTATAATCCAAATTTAAAATTGGCAATACATAAGGTAATAAATAATTGTCACATTTGTTCATCAGCAAAGTATGACAGAAATCCAATCAAAAAGAAGTTCCAAAGAACCGAAACACCTGCATCTGTAAATGAAATAGTACATGTAGATACATATGTAAATAGCAAGCAGTCGTTTATGATTTTCATTGATAAATTTTCAAAGCATGCTGTCTGTTTTCACATGCCAGATAGAAATAGTACAACTATAGTACAAAAACTTAGAGAATTTTTGGCAATAAAAGGTAAAACGAAAAAATTCATATTTGACAACGAATTCAATTCCAACAATGTTAAAAATTTTTTAGATGCAGAAGGAATTGACTTTCATATAACAAAACCTAATAATCATACCGGGAATTCCGACGTAGAAAGATTAAATAATACCATAACTGAGAAAATAAGAGCATTAAATCTCGAAGAACAATTACCAATAGAAACACAAATAATAAAAGCTATAAATTTTTATAACAATAGCTACCACAGTACGATAAAATGTACCCCTTTTGATGTGGTTAATAACAAAATAAATTTTGAAATAATAAAGGAAAGAATGGAGAAGTATAAGGACAAATTGAATGAAAAAAGAAATCTAAATAGGGAAAATTATGAGGAGAATAGAGAGGAAGGTTATATAAAAAATTACAGGGCTTTACGACACAAAGAACAGCCGAAATATAGGAAACATCTCTTAAGAAATGTTCACGAAACCAACATTAAAAGACCTCTTAAATTTTCAGACCCTGGTAACCGCCATGGTATTCCTTCTACTGGTGGTTCGGACTGAGGGATTTTTACAAATCAGCCAGCTACCGGAGAACAATGGCTATATTGATATAAAGATGGGTGAAGTGGAAATAGTTAATACTACTAACACAGTAGTACACATCGTAAATATTTTAGAAATAGTGGAAATTCTTAATGTCTTAGAAGAAAATATTAAAACTGTAGATATAAGTAATAGGGAAATCCTTTTGCAAAAGATACATAGTATACATGAAAAAATTTTAACAATAAAACCAAAACAACAAAGGGAAAAGAGAGGTTTAATAAATATCATCGGTACAGCACAAAAATGGCTATACGGAACAATGGACGATGACGATAGGACAGAAATTATGGATCATATCTCCACAGTTGAAGAAAATAATAGGAATATCATTAGGACAGTAAACAATCAAATTATTGTCAATGATTCGTTTAATAAATCACTTACTAGCTTAAAAAACTCTATAGATCAGGATAGAAATAGTATAAAATCTGCTTTTGAACAAATCAGAAAAAGTAATAACGAAATAATGAGACGTTACCTTTACTTAGACCAGTTGTCTAAATTAAATATGCTTGAAGATAATATAGAGAAAATACAGGATAATATCGCATCCGCCAAAAACAGTTTTATTCATCCTAGCATATTTACTAAAACAGAAATAGAAAACTTCAACATTGATTTTTATAAGTTAAAACTCCTTAAAATCGGAGTGATGACGTTCAAGGACAATTCTCTAATAATAGCCATACAGATCCCTGATAAATTCATTACTACACAATTGAGATTACTTACCGCTGTACCAAACACAAATTTTATGGAAATTGATGAAGTTAACGAAAATATTGTTGAAATAAATAACGTTATTTTACACTATAAGGAAAATGTAATCGTTAAACATCTCTAAAAAAGCAACCATTGTTCAATTAGAAATAACTGTAAGTACATATTTAATAATAAAACAGAAACAATAGAGTTGGATGAAGCAACTATTTTGTTGAAAAATGCTAGAAAAATTGAAATTAAGCAAACTTGTGACAATAGAAACTTAAGCTTATCAGGAAATTATTTAATAAATATAAACAATTGTAGCATTACAATCGATGATAAAATTTTTGAAAACAAACAACATATAATACATGAAAAATTCTTTTTTCCACCAACATCAATTATTAATGTAACAAACCCTAATTTTGAATTCCAAAATATTACTTTGCAACATGTAAAAAATGTAGAAGAAATTAAAGAATTGAAAGTTCATAGTAAAGTCTCATATGGACTGAACGTAACATTGATAATTGCTGTAACTATTGCACTTGTATTAATCTATCTTATAATAAAGAAGAAAAAGACGGGTGTAAATAAAACCCAAGTCGTAACGATATCTCAGAGTCCTTCTGACATTGAGAATATCATAAATAAGTATAGACCGAATAATTAATAATTTTTTTTTTGTAAATGAACTCCAAGTTACAACGGTCAGTTATATTTAATCTTATAAATTTTCATAATAAAAGAAAAAATATACTTATATATAAAATACCATCATATATATACTAAGATATATGAATTTCTTCCAGAAAAATGAAAAACACAAACAAATATAAAAATATATACATGTATAAGAAACCCAGGAGTGTTTAAAACAAAGGGGTGAGGAGTTACATGTGCAACAAATGATAGGTGCTGGTAAAGTGTAGGGAAACCTTAAAGTTTAGGATTACATTTTTATTTCCTTTCCCACACTTTGCCAGACAGCAACGTAACCATAAAATTCTTGCGTTGCTTAGCTTAAGTTAGATTTAAGATATTTTTTAAATTTTAGTCTTAAGATTCCATTAAATAAATAAAGTTGATTAATTTAATCGACACATTATTCGCATGCTTTGTATGTATGTATGTTTAAGATTTTTGTTTTAACCAAAGGTGTGAAGTGACGAGGGTACTCGATGGTTTGTAGATGTCTGTCGGTTGATGTGCATACTCGCAGTTTATTATGTTAGCGCGCATGCTTTCTATGTATGTATGTTTAAGATTTTTGTTTTAACCAAAGGTGTGAAGTGACGAGGGTACTCGATGGTTTTTAATCATTTTTTAAAATGTGTGCTACGTCTTTCCCGTTATGTTTTTTCTTATAGGGAAAGCAATACCACACAACAAGAAATAATTTCAAAAATTACAAACGTTGACACTAGTACACACTGTTGCGATGTTACAAAATATCATAGTATGTACTCGGCATTTGTTTTTTGTAATATTCTTTTTAGCTGATGGAGCTGGAAGGGTATTTATAGAAAGAAATTATGTATTCTGGTGAGATATTAATGTTTTTGTTGTTGGTTTTATTTAGTTTTATTTTTATTTGAAATTAAAAAAAACGTTGTTTTAATTTTCATTTGCATTTACTTAAAAGTTTGTGAGGATTTTCTATTTTAAGTAAAGCTGAATTCCTGAAGATACATACTCTAAAGTAATAGCAACTATAAAAGAAATATTTCCTATATTTAATTTAAATTAGCTTAAAGATGATTCAGCCTATATAGTCAACGTTAGAAATTTTTGGATGTACATTGGGTGTATATTGCAAAACCTTTCGAAAATTTATAAACATTTTTAAATGAAACTGATTCAGCACCTCCAGCTTTGGTGATGACAGTTTTTTTTAGCCAGTTTGCTTGGTTTAACTTTTTTTATTTTTTTGATAAACATTTAAAATCAAAGGGGAGTTTTATAATGAAATTGTTATTTTCATAATTGATGAAAACAAACGCTACTTTTTTTCCAATGAAATCATTTGAATTACTTTTGAAACCTTAGTTCTCTATAAAATTTATGTTTATTTTACACATGGCTTAATTTATAAGACTTTAAAAATTTGTCCTTCGGTGGTTATATATTCTATTATACAATTATGAATAAGAATGCAGTAAGCTGGTGTCTTTGCTTACTGTTTCAAATTAAAATTTTATTCAATTGGTCTCCTATTGAATAAAAGGAGCTTTTTTTCTTAAACTCTGATGCAGTTAGAAGCGCTGGAGATTCCTTCATACTTATATGTAACAGCTTTTTTGGAATTTTAGATACATATAATATAGAATTGAATAATATTTGTTTTTGATTTTTATGTTAAGAAGTATAGATATGAATGTACTTTTAAATTAGTTAAACCATAATAAACAAACTAATTTTCTTCTTGAATAGCGATCAACAGAAAATAAAGTCGTTTTCTAAGAATTTAAATCTGCTCTCTTGGTGGTTTCTGTAGTATAGAGTAACCGCGTATACTACACGAATTAATTAATTATGGATAATATATATATATATATATATATATATATATATATATATATATATATATATATATATATATATAGATATATATTTATTTTATGAAGGCTGATCGTCCTTAGCTTTTATTTGATGTTCTAGAAGACACGATTTTTTCTCATTTTATTAAAGTTCAGCTTATTGTATTCATATTTTTGATATCTTTAATTTAATTGTGCTTTGTGTGTCTGTTAGCAGACTGTACGTATAAGTTAGTCAGTCACTCTTTATTTTTATTTATTTTTCCTTCTAATGTGTCACTAATTTTTGATTTTACTACTTCAAATAGAGAACATGTACATATATAATTTTTAAAAGTATACATATACATACATAAATATATGTATGTATGTATGTAAAAATTAGTTCGTATACAAGGAAATACATGTTTAGTAATCAACTATTCTAGAAAATCGGTCATAAAGAACTCACTTACCTCCACCAGCAAGCAATTCATCATAAGTATTTGCATAAACTGCCAGAAACATTGGAATATTTATGTTTGGGAGAATTTTACATCAAGTGTTTCAACATGAAGTTTACTGGTTGACCCCTTGAAGTAATTCTTGTTAACGTAGGCTTGATTGTATCGCATGCAGATGTAATGATTTTTCACTTAAAAAAAGGTGCTCTCACCATCAATCATACATGTAGTGGTGTTTCAAAAATCTATACTATTAGATTTTACGAATTCACTCTTTTGTATTTTTTGCACAGTAGATACATGTATACATATGTAATTCATTTCAAAAAATTTTATGACGTGAGGAATTTTTTTAATTATACATGCCCCGACATGCTTTCATTTTTTCAGTAAATTTATTTGATACTCATACCGATAAAGATATAAAGTAATATCTGTTTAGATTGCATTTTATAATTTATGCATGCTTCAGCATGATTCTTATTGAAGTCCATATTTATTCACTAAATTTGTTTCGTAATCATTTATACACCTCTACATTCTTAAAGAATGGACACCAAAGTACACTTTCTTTAGTTTATTTATGTTTTTCTAAAGATCTGATAGCTAAAGAAATGAACAAAGTAAAGATCTTTTATAATAGGCCCATATTCGTATTTTAAAATTTTTTGTTTAGAGCTTTCAAAATGGAAAATGTACATCTTTTACTATAAAAACTAATAATAAGATGTGTTGCTGAATATTACACTGTGTTTTACTTCATTTTGAACGCTTAAGTTTTCACAATATTTCATACTTACCAACAAGTTTAGAGAATTACAATACATTAAGTTAATTATCTTTCCTAAAACCTATCATTCTTAATCAATTATTCAAAAACAAGAAAAACTAGATTTTTCCTTTCTAATTTTATTTTTATATAATTTTATATAGAAACATTTTATCATCTTCAAATTACTGTATACTATATTTAGCATTTTTTTTCTTGAACTTTTCTATTTTATACACTAAGTAAGTCTTTATATATCAACCCACTTATATGATTAATGATAAATTCTTTTCACATCATTTCTTTTAATAATCTATTAAATCATTGTACTATTGATGTTATATTGAGTAATGTTAAATCCTATATTTGTGAATGAATTTTCCAAAGTATTTTTAAAAAAATACTTTACCATCATCTGCTTTTAAGTTTTTTGGTATTCGTACCAGTTCAAAAATATTTTCCATTACCTTGGTTTTTTAGAGTGCAGCCTTTATTTTCAATTACAATTACAGCCTACAACAATCAATAATTTATATTTTCTGTAGTATAGTCCCCAATTTCAACTAAATCAGCTTACCAAATATCATCCATTTCTTTCATTATATTTCTACAACACACAATCAATTTTAGATATTGCTTATAGAGTTGGTTTACTAAATTTCATTGACATTGAGTGGTTTTCTAGATGTTTTGGAGTGTTGTGGCCTACTTGATACCCTTTCAGCTATTTATACTAATATCTACTTAATTTTCCAATCTATTCATTATCAATTCAATTCAATATGTCTTTCGAAACATGCTTTCATTTTTAGAATGTCTTTTTCAATTTTATAACTCACTTCTATGGCTAATTTATTTCACGTTGTAGTACATCAATTTGCATTTAAACATTCTAGAATATTAATGCCTTAAGGCATGTTATTAAATTGTTATTTAGTTTGTCGATTTCAGTTTCTAGAAACAATTTTCTGATAACATCGTTCTCCGTCAGTGAACGATGACGACTCTGTATGTATACATTAGTAGTAATTAAAATCTTTTTATAGATTTCGAGTTCAAATTTATCATAATATTTTGGTATTTGATGAAAAATTAGAGAAAATACTCCTGGTGTTAGAGCCCATATTTGGCCACCAACTTGTATTTCATCTTCATTCAGTTTGAGGTTACTATCACCAAATTTCCATTCACTACTTAAATCTTTATATGGGCCATAGTTTGTATCTAATTTATTTCTTCCTTCCAAGACTGATACATCAGTATAAGTGTCTTCGGAATTGGAAGTCTGTGAGTACAATCATCATCCTCATCATCATTCACAGTATTAGCATCATTTTTAATAAGATGGTATCATCAAATATTGTTCCTTCTGCTAGTTTCTATGGTGTACATGTCTCTATCTTGACTGATGAGTTTTCAGGCTTTAAACTTGTATTATTTTCAACTTCTGTCTTGATTTTACTCTATTCTTTCATGGACATTCTGTTATTTTTTTAGAACTATTTGTGAATTCTTTGAGAGGTTCTGTTATAGGTTTAAATGTTAATTGTCTCTTAGTTGTTCTCGTGTATCTATTTCACCAGTTTTTATACTACGAAGCTTTTTCTTCAATACATTTCTTGTCAACACCAACTGCTTTAAAACTTTCTCATCCATGTTTGATAATTGTAAATAACAGGTAACAGCTATCAGCGTATCAGGAGCTGGTCTGGTTTTCAGATCAGCTTTTCAGGACCTGGTCTGGTTTTCAGATTAGCTTTTCAGGACCTGGTGTGGTTTTCGGATCAGCTTTTCAGTACCTAGTCTGGTTTTCTGATCAGCTTTTCAGGACCTGGTCTGGTTTTCAGATGAGCTTTTCAGGACCTGGTCTGGTTTTCTGATCAGCTTATCAGGACTTGGTCTGGTTTTTAGATCAGCTCATCAGGAGCTGGTCTGGTTTTTAGATTCCCTTATCACGAGCTGATCTGGCTTTCAGATCAAGTTATCAAATACCAGATCAGCCTATCAGGTAGCTGATCTGTAAAACAGATCAGACTATCAGAACCTATTCAGATTTCTAGATCAAGCTATCTGGTCCAGAATACATTATCAGTATACAAGTGGCTGACCATTTATAACATTTAGATGCATGAAGTTTAGGGCCAGGTGAAATACGAAAAGGTAAGCTTTTATGTAGTAAAATTGTTTTCTATAACGATCATCGTTTAATCAATATCTTTGCTTATAATCAAAAATCCTTATTTATCCTTTATATTTTTCTTACCTTACCTAACATTACAAATACATTATCACGATCTCGTATCAAATGTTTGAGCATTCTGCTATAAGTTTTACATAAGTAGAATGATTCAAGATTCAAGATTATCTCACCCTCTAAAAAAATATGCTTCTCACACACAACATCGTTAAATATCATATTATAATTACTTTTGCCTTTTTTAGGAGAAATAACAGATTCACTATCTATAAATGTCTAATATCCCATTATTTTAATTGATAAAATTAATAAAAAATAATTAATTGATAATTAATACTTGTAGTATTCATATTTAAGTTGATATAGAGACTTTGAGTATAAATATGTAGATATTTTAAAATTTTAGTCCACAAGGACTTTGTAGCAAGCCAATCATAACATTATTTTTTTTTTCGCAATTTGACAGACCAACTATTCTTGCATGAAAATAATTTCGTAGACGGGAACTAGGGTTTATTTTTTAACTAACGTTCGATGATTCATCAAAATTTCATATCAAGCTATTTATATTTATCTTGTTTTGACCATGAGTATGGATCAATATTTATGAAATCCATTTCATAAATATTGGTGCATACTCATATTCAAAACAAAGTATGCTTTAAGTGTTTAAAACCAGTATAACCATAAAAATTATGGTTTTAAACTCTTAAATTATACTTTGTTTTACTAACCACATTTGGTAACTAAGTACATTTCATAAATATTATCTCTTATTATAGAAACAATAAAAGATATTATTTATGAAATGTACTTAGTTACAAAATGCGGTTAGTAAAACAACATAAATATGTGTAGCTTGATATGAAATTTTGATGATTCATCAATATTTCGTACCCAACTTTTTTTAGAATGTTGAAGAAATATAATGATATTTGGTAAGCTGATTTAGTTGAAATTGGGGACTATACTATAGAAAATATAAATTATTGATTGTTGTAGGCTGTAATTGTAATTGAAAATAAAGGCTGCACTCTAAAAAACCAAGGTAATGGAAAATATTTTTGAACTGGTACGAATACCAAAAAACTTAAAAGCAGATGATGGTAAAGTATTTTTTTAAAAATACTTTGGAAAATATAGGATTTAACATTACTCAATATAACATCAATAGTACAATGATTTAATAGATTATTAAAAGAAATGATGTGAAAAGAATTTATCATTAATCATTCATATAAGTGGGTTGATATATAAAGACTTACTTAGTGTATAAAATAGAAAAGTTCAAGAAAAAAAATGCTAAATATAGTATACATTAATTTGAAGATGATAAAATGTTTCTATATAAAATTATATAAAAATAAAATTAGAAAGGAAAAATCTAGTTTTTCTTGTTTTTGAATAATTGATTAAGAATGATAGGTTTTAGGAAAGATAATTAACTTAATGTATTGTAATTCTCTAAACTTGTTGGTAAGTATGAAATATTGTGAAAACTTAAGCGTTCAAAATGAAGTAAACCACAGTGTAATATTCAGCAACACATCTTATTATTAGTTTTTATAGTAAAAGATGTACATTTTCCATTTTGAAAGCTCTAAACAAAAAATTTTAAAATACGAATATGTGCCTATTATAAAAGATCTTTACTTTGTTCATTTCTTTAGCTATCAGATCTTTAGAAAAACATAAATAAACTAAAGAAAGTGTACTTTGGTATATATATTCTTTAAGAATGTAGAGGTGTATAAATGATTATGAAACAAATTTAGTGAATAAATATGGACTTCAATAAGAATCATGCTGAAGCATGCATAAATTATAAAATGCAATCTAAACAGATATTACTTTATATCTTTATCGGTATGAGTATCAAATAAATTTACTGAAAAAATGAAAGCATGTCGGGGCATGTATAATTAAAAAAATTCCTCACGTCATAAAATTTTTTCAAATGAATTACATATGTATACATGTATCTACTGTGCAAAAAATACAAAAGAGTGAATTCGTAAAATCTAATAGTATAGATTTTTGAAACACCACTACATCTCGGACTCTCGCGTCATTATCGATAGAAGCATGCTAAGAAAAAAATATGAATAAAGCTGTTAGATGATGATGAAAAACTCTTTTTTAATAATGAATTCGACAGCTATTGTATCTGGATCAATACAACTCATGAATGTGTTGTATAGGGTATGATTGATGGTGAGAGCACCTTTTTTTAAGTGAAAAATCATTACATCTGCATGCGATACAATCAAGCCTACGTTAACAAGAATTACTTCAAGGGGTCAACCAGTAAACTTCATGTTGAAACACTTGATGTAAAATTCTCCCAAACATAAATATTCCAATGTTTCTGGCACTTTATGCAAATACTTATGATGAATTGCTTGCTGGTGGAGGTAAGTGAGTTCTTTATGACCGATTTTCTAGAATAGTTGATTACTAAACATGTATTTCCTTGTATACGAACTAATTTTTACATACATACATACATATATTTATGTATGTATATGTATACTTTTAAAAATTATATATGTACATGTTCTCTATTTGAAGTAGTAAAATCAAAAATTAGTGACACATTAGAAGGAAAAATAAATAAAAATAAAGAGTGACTGACTAACTTATACGTACAGTCTGCTAACAGACACACAAAGCACAATTAAATTAAAGATATCAAAAATATGAATACAATAAGCTGAACTTTAATAAAATGAGAAAAAATCGTGTCTTCTAGAACATCAAATAAAAGCTAAGGACGATCAGCCTTCATAAAATAAATATATATCCTATTATCCATAATTAATTAATTCGTGTAGTATACGCGGTTACTCTATACTACAGAAACCACCAAGAGAGCAGATTTAAATTCTTAGAAAACGACTTTATTTTCTGTTGATCGCTATTCAAGAAGAAAATTAGTTTGTTTATTATGGTTTAACTAATTTAAAAGTACATTCATATCTATACTTCTTAACATAAAAATCAAAAACAAATATTATTCAATTCTATATTATATGTATCTAAAATTCCAAAAAAGCTGTTACATATAAGTATGAAGGAATCTCCAGCGCTTCTAACTGCATCAGAGTTTAAGAAAAAAAGCTCCTTTTATTCAATAGGAGACCAATTGAATAAAATTTTAATTTGAAACAGTAAGCAAAGACACCAGCTTACTGCATTCTTATTCATAATTGTATAATAGAATATATAACCACCGAAGGACAAATTTTTAAAGTCTTATAAATTAAGCCATGTGTAAAATAAACATAAATTTTATAGAGAACTAAGGTTTCAAAAGTAATTCAATTGATTTCATTGGAAAAAAAGTAGCGTTTGTTTTCATCAGTTATGAAAATAACAATTTCATTATAAAACTCCCCTTTGATTTTAAATGTTTATCAAAAAAATAAAAAAAGTTAAACCAAGCAAACTGGCTAAAAAAAAACTGTCATCACCAAAGCTGGAGGTGCTGAATCAGTTTCATTTAAAAATGTTTATACATTTTTGAAAGGTTTTGCAATATACACCCAATGTACATCCAAAAATTTCTAACGTTGACTATATAGGCTGAATCATCTTTAAGCTAATTTAAATTAAATATAGGAAATATTTCTTTTATAGTTGCTATTACTTTAGAGTATGTATCTTCAGGAATTCAGCTTTACTTAAAATAGAAAATCCTCACAAACTTTTAAGTAAATGCAAATGAAAATTAAAACAACGTTTTTTTAATTTCAAATAAAAATAAAACTAAATAAAACCAACAACAAAAACATTAATATCTCACCAGAATACATAATTTCTTTCTATAAATACCCTTCCAGCTCCATCAGCTAAAAAGAATATTACAAAAAACAAATGCCGAGTACATACTATGATATTTTGTAACATCGCAACAGTGTGTACTAGTGTCAACGTTTGTAATTTTTGAAATTATTTCTTGTTGTGTGGTATTGCTTTCCCTATAAAAAAAAAACATAACGGGAAAGACGTAGCACACATTTTAAAAAATGATTAAAAACCATCGAGTACCCTCGTCACTTCACACCTTTGGTTAAAACAAAAATCTTAAACATACATACATAGAAAGCATGCGCGCCAACATAATAAACTGCGAGTATGCACATCAACCGACAGACATCTACAAACCATCGAGTACCCTCGTCACTTCACACCTTTGGTTAAAACAAAAATCTTAAACATACATACATACAAAGCATGCGCGCTAACGAAAATAAACTACGAGTATGCACATCAACCGACAGGCATCTACAAACCATCGAGTACCCTCGTCACTTCACACCTTTGGTTAAAACAAAAATCTTATACATACGTACAAACAAAGCATGCGCCCCAACATACCCTCGAAGTGAACTGACCCTCGTCACTTTGACATTATTTTAAAATTTTCCCATAAATTACAAAATGTTTGACGTTAATTACCCAAATTTGACAATTTTTATTGCCATTGAACCGGCAGTTCCCTACTACTGTGATAAGGAAACAAAATTTTTTAGGCTGCTTGTAATCGCTAAATGTCTTGTATGATCAATTTCTATGCCATTAAGTTCATATCGAATTTCGTCAAAGAGATGTGCCACAAAGTTATTTTTTAATTTTAGATTTAAAAACGAAGATATTTTGCTGTCATTATCATCTACAATACTTCCCTCAACATATATGTAGCTTTCGCTGGGTAGCACATATAAGTCTTGATTTTGCATTGAAATTCGAATCTCATCATTATTGTTGAAGGATTGTAGGTATGGTGTATATGTGTGATAGTCCTTTTTAATTAAACTCTCGTCTGATTGAGGTTTTTCTAAAACATCTAGTATGTAACTCATTTCTTTGTCAACTTTTAATTGAGAGACTTTAAAAATTTTTTATTTTCTTGAGTCAAATATTTTTTGTGTAATGATTTCTTTAATTGTGGTTTGGTTTGCAATAGTGTTTTATGAGTGTATCCAATTTTATCCTTAGATTGCTTGACGTTGTATATTATCATTATTTGCTAGATCTCAAATGTATTCGTGTTGTAATTTCCTCTCCTCGAAAATTAATTAAATCACCGTTCTGATCAACTATGCGTAGAGTAAGAAAACTTATCTCTCGGCAGTTAACTGGCAAATAGATAAGATTTCGAGGAATCTCAACAATTTTATACCCTGGGGGACATTGATCGCAAATTCATGTAATGTGTGTGCTTGTGAGTTATTCGTATATGTGTTAACCACTATACTGCATTCAACACGCAAGATATTCACGATGAAAATATTGACTGGTAGATCTGAGTAATGGTCTTATTGAATCCAAAAAGTTTTCCAATTGTGTTATCTTTGTTAAAGTATATGGGATCCTTAGAGCTTTTAACTCTAACTTGCATTGTATTGTTATTAGCTTCTATATCAATTTTATTTTCCGGACAATACTGCTTATAGTTATGTTTAATATAATCAACTATATCATTCAATTCATAATATCCTATGGGTATTTTAATTACATGTTCACCAATATGAAATATATTGTTATAATCATCTACATTGGGAATGTTATTATATGAATGAAAATCAGTTAGAGCACATTCATATTCACCATCCAAAAGAATAGGAGGAAAGTAATTTGCAGATAACTCAGATGAGTTTGAGCTAAGAGTAAGTGTTATTGACATTATGATTGTCTGATTACAAATAAGTAAAATTAAACACAGCACTTTGTATAAAAAAGGAAGTTTATATTTTATTTAAATATATTAGATACAAATAAAAACTTATATATACACTTAACTACAATATTTCATTTTTATTGATCCAAGAATTATGTTGATTGGAAAATCCTAACCATTTAACATATGCCTTCTCTCCTTTAGTTTTTAGAACTTTTTCAACTAGATATGTATTTGGATATCTAGTTTTTGAAAGTTCTTCATCATAGAACCCACCTTTGATAGGATTACCACGATAGTCTTCTAATATGTATGTGGCTGGATATGTATTTTGAACTCTTTTAATCGTGAAAATTTCTGTGGTCCAATTTGGTGTATATCCTTTTTCAAAAACATGTTTATATTTACTTATGCGCACATGATCTCCCACATTGAACTTTGATAATTTGAATAGTTTTAAGCGGTTATATACCGTGTTTAATAATTTTTTCTCATTTTTATAGTTAACTTGAATCGGTGGCATTCTGATGGTGCGATGAATTTTCTTATTATATGTATTAATCAAGTCTTTGTAAATGTCGAGCCAGTTATAAGACCCATTAAAGCTAAACTCTTTCCACATCATTCCTTTTAATGTTCTGTTAAATCGTTCTACTATTGATGCTTTCATTCTGCTATATGTTGAGTAGTGATTAATGTTGTATTTATTCATCAATTTTCCAAAGTGTTTATTGAAAAACTCTTTACCATCGTCTGTTTGCAAGTTTTTTGGTATTCGCCCCAGTTGAAAAATATTCTGCATAGCCTGGGTTGTTTCCAATGCAGTCTTTCTTTTCAAGGGTACTGCCCAAGCAAATTTTGAAAATGTATCAATTACGGTCAGCAAAAATCGATAATCTCTATTGTCTGTAGAATAGTTCCCCATTTCAACTAAATCAGCTTGCCAAAGATCATCTATTCCTTTCATAACAACTCTTCGACGTGGAAAATGTTTTCGTGCTTGCTTATGTAGTTCATTTGTTCAATTTCTTTTTGAAGTCATTATTTAACGTATTTAGAATTTGACGGGATAAGTTGAGTTCAGTGCGAGTTCATTTAAGTACTGTTGACCATCATATTTCTTATATACCCATAGATTAACTCATTTATCTTTCTAATTTGTTTTTCAAAGAATAATTTCATACTTGAAATTGTTTCCGTAATTTCATTTAGTTTCTGACTTAAAATTAAATGGATTTCTTCTCGTACCTCTTTAATTTGACTTTGCAGAAACAATTTATTAACAACGTCGTTTTCCCCCAAAGCTTTTGCCACATTTTTGATTCTTTTGTTTTGAAAGTCAATGTTATTACTTGTATCCATAACGAAGCCCAGCAGCTTAGGAAAATTTTTCACAAAAACTCTGCCACTTGTATCATTAAGATAGTGCCCAAACTTATCGATAGACATGATTTACGTAGATAAATATTATTCTATAATTTTTGCTTCATATAATTCTTCGATAATTGAGACAATTTCGTTATTGTGATTAGTATGACCTGCAGCTTGTGATGCTAGCAATAGCCTAAGGCAATCTACTAACTCATTAGGATCATCCCAGTATATATAGTTAGCTTTGTATGGGTTTAGTTTCATCAAACCCTTACCCTTGTAAGGACTTTTTATTGCATGTAGTGATGACGAAGTTGATGAGTTTTTTTCACTTTCTTTCTTAAACAATTTACTGATAATATGCTTATATTTATATGCTCTCGTTCCTTTGATTTGTCCATCAGGTCTATAATCTCTTTTGTATGCATTTGTGCTCACTAAAATTTTCTTATATATATCTAATTCATGTTTATCATAATATTTTGGAGTTTTGTGAAACAGTAAAGAAAATAAACCTGGTGTAAAAGCCCATATGTGATTTCCAATCACTATTTTATCTTCAGTAAGTTTAATACTACTATTGCCAAACTTCCATTCATTATTAAAACCTTTATGTGGACCGTATAGAGTGTCTAATTCATTTCTGCTTTCCAAGAGTGCTAGGTCAGTATAACTCTTATTATTATCTGAATTGTCTAGAGTTTCCGATTGAGAGTAAAAATCATCGTTGTCATCATCATCATCATCAGTATCAACATTATCAACCTTGTTTTCGTTTCGATTACTAAGTGAGATATTTTTATTGCATAACGTTTCTTTGGAGTACTTGTCTCTAACTTAACTGATTGTTCGTTGAATGGAAAATTTGAATTTTTATAAACTTTCGTTTTAAGTTCATCTCTTTCTGCCTTAATACTTCTTTTATTATTTTTAGAATTGTTCACAAATTCTGTTAATGGTTCTATTATTGGTTTAAATGTATCTTTGAATTGTTCATGTGTATCTGCTTCATCAACTTTTATACTACGAAATTTTTTCTTTAAAACATTTCTTGTCTTTATTAGCTCTTTTAAAACTTTTTCATCCATTTTCAACTATTAGACACCAGATCTGGTATCAGCTATCAGATCAGGTATCAGATCAGCTATCCGATCAGGTATCACTTATCAGATCAGGTATTGGGGTATCAGATCAGGTATCAGCTATTAGATCTGGTAACAGATCAGCTTTCAGATCAGGTATGGTAAATACTTTAGGAAATAAGTAGATGTACTATGCGCAAGGCCAAATTAAGTACTAATGTTTTACTTTTATGTAGAGTAATTTATATCGTTATAAAATAGTCGAATTGCTTTCTATAGCGTCCATTGTTTAAGTCATTATCTTTGCTTATCATCAAAAATCCATATTTATCCTTCCAACACTCTCGACAAATTTCATGAAACTTTTCATAACTCATATCGCTGACAACATGATCACTATAAACGTGCTTCATGTTTGTCTCATCTTGTTTAAACATTATAATCACATTTGCATTGTCTCTTATTAAGTGCTTGGGGATTCTCGTATAAGTTTGGCACAAGTAGAATGAATCAACATCCTTATGTCGTCCCATGGAAAAATATGCTCGTATATTATTTTGCTTCTCGCATGCAACATCATCAAAGATCATAATAGAATTAGTTTTCGCTTCGTCAGGAGGAATAACTTTTTCATTATCTGTAAATGTGTAGTATCCCATCCCTTTAATTGGTGAAATTAATCGCTTTAAGTATTCATATTTTGGTTGTTAAAGGGATTTTGAGTATAAATAGATGTTTTCAAACTTTAGTCCATTAGGACTTTCTAGCAAGCTAATCATAACATTAGTCTTTCCACAATTTGATGGTCCAACTATTAGAGCACGAATAGAATTTGGTAAGAGAGAGCTATGTTTTATTTTAGATCTGATTTTCGTTGAAGCATCAATATTGCGAATCAGAATATTTTTATGTTGTTTTACTAATTGCATTCTTATAACTAATTGCATTTCACAAATGTTACTTTTATTATAGAAGAAAAAATAAAATAAGATGCTTATACATTATAACAAAACGTTTAGTTATAAAAAACCAGCCGTTGGAAAAGGTTTAGTGAATAAAGTAATTAACTCTCTGCCTGTTGAATTACACCTCCCTAGATATCAGTTTTGTGGACCCGGAACAAAATTAAAAAAACGTTTAGATCGCGGTGACAACGGAATTAATTTATTAGACGCTGCATGTAAAAATCACGATATTGCTTATTCCAAAACCAATGATTTAAATAGTAGACATCAAGCTGATAAAATTCTTGAAAATAAAGCTTGGGAACGAGTTCTTGCAAAAGATAGCAGTCTTGTAGAAAAAACGTTTGCGTATATGGTTACTAACGCAATGAAAGCCAAAAGAAAGCTTGGTATGGGACTGAACAAGGTTGCAAAAAAAAGTGAACAAAATGGAAAAAAGCTGTTCAGTACATCAATTAAAAATGCAACAAAAGTACTGAAGAAGGAAAAACCTCAAGACATTAACTCTGCAATTAGGATTGCACGTAAGATTATCAACAAGTCGTTAAGGGGAAAGAAATCGCAAGTTGTAATACCACGCATAATTAATGTTACAAAGATTGGTGGCTTCTTACCTTTGGTACCTATTCTTACTGCTCTGAGTGCAATTGCTAGTCTTTCTACTGGCGGAGCAGCTATAGCAAAAGCAATAAATGCTGCTAAGAATGCCAAACAACAACTTGATGAAGCAACTAGACATAATAAAACAATGGAAGCAGTAGCAATGGGGAAAGGTTTTTACCTTAAACCATATAAGAAAGGATATGGATTGGTTTGTCAAGAAAAACAAAAACCAAATTTTTCATAAAGCTGCCCAATAAACCCCTATCTGATGTTGATTTGAGAAACTTTTCAACAAACATTCCATACTTTAGAGGAGTTTTCATGTTGGATACACTACCAAAGCGATCGAGAAAACGAGAATGCGGAATCATTAATTTGGATTTATCAAGAGGTCCTGGAACCCATTGGGTAGCATATTATAAAAACAATGAACATAAAGAATATTTCGACAGTTTTGGAAATTTACAACCTCCATTAGAATTAGTTAAATATCTAGGCAAAAATATAAAATATAATTACAATCAATATCAAGATTATAATTCATTTAAATGTGGACATTTATGTCTTCAATTTCTTTACAAAATAAGTGAAAAGAATAAATAAATAACACACACACACACAAAAAATTTTTTAAATTTTGCTGTTTTATTAATAAAAAAAAGTTTATAAAATATATTTCTACATATTATTCCCACTGTGGGTATTGAGTATTTGTTAGAAATATACTTATTTCAGCAGCAGTGTCCAATTTTAGGGAATTTTCTCCTTGCTTACATATGCAATATATCCCAGATGCTAGTTCTATTATGTCATCATCCGATAGCGTGTTGTAACGATTTGGTAAGAACATTATGTTATTTTCCAGTTCAATTTGAATTGTGGTGCCGTATTTACTTGTCACCCGTTTAGCATTTTTTACTGTATATTTAGTTGAGTCCTTTAGCTCTTTTATATGGATTAATGTTTTCTTGTTTAAATTGTTGAACTTTGTTATCAAATTTGTTGGATTCATTGTCAAAAATGTTAATTAATTAATTAAATTTAATTTTTAAATATATATATTTTTTTTCTTCTTCTCTTTTTGACAGATTGCTCAATCTGCTTTTGTAAACTGACGTATTAAATATTTCTACCAATCTTTAAATAGGTAAAAAAAAATTCTTAAAAGAAAGACCAGTAACGTAGCTATCTCTTTTTCTCATATTGTAATTATATTTTACGTAAATTTTTTGTTTTGTCACTGACAGAATTGTAGTGAAAGAGATAGTTACATATTTTGACGTTCTAAGGTGTAACTAAACAAAAAATTTCAAAACAAAAGATCATAGAGATAGTTATATTCATGTGCTAAAGTGTAACTGAAACAAAAAATTACAAAACAAAAGATTAGAGAGATAGTTATATTAATGTGCCAAAGTGTAACTGAAACAAAAAAATTTCAAAAGAACTCACAATTTTTTGTAAAATGTTAATTTCACAAGAATATTTTACTATAAATAAGAATGTAAACCTTTCAAAAGTACTAATATAAAAATAGCATTCAAGAAAAAAGTATTCTTTAAAAAAAGAAAATTAAAATAAAAATAAAAAAAATGAGTCAAGTACGTGAACGATTATTTGATTTTCTTAAATCCTTTGAGGACTTATTGCTCTATGAGCATAAAGAAACCATCAATTTTTTCGTCTAAATGCTCACTGAAAATGAGGACTATGGAGTTATAGAACAAGAGGACTCTGATAGTGGGCATTTTGCCAGCTGCCCCTGGTATAGCCAAGGATGCGAGGAAGGGCCCGACACATGTAGATGCACCATGTTCCACATAAGGAAAAAAATTATTTTTAAGATTATTGAAACTTATAAAAATTTGTCAAAAATAAATAATGAACAAATATAGAATATATATGTATGTGTATGGGTTTTATTTAGTTTTTTATTGTTTTTTTTTAATATAAATATGTATATATAGAGATTAATAGAGCGAAAAAACTATTAGTTTAAATATTATTTTCATTGAGGATGGATAAACGTACTTTAAAAAATATATTTCACAACAATCAAGAACGAAAACCTCAAATATATGATTTGGTTTTTGAGTTTGAATACTTGCTCAATTGGAAATTGAAGACTTCATGTCGATTTTCAACAGCTTTTGGCTTTAAGCCAATGATATGGTTGAATTATAAAAATAAGCAATTCATTGGACTGGATCGGGAAGAGTGGTTACATCTCATGTGTTATAAGGAGTATATTCATGATATGCTTAATCGTCGGGATTTTTTAAACTCTATAAATATAATTGATAATGAAAGTGAGAGAGATGTTGAATATAAGTTTCAATATAAAAGAGGTGTTTGTTTTTTAGTCATCATACAAGGAAACTTTAAAATAAAAATTGATTCTGACACTTGGAGATCACTCACTCAAATTCGAGTATTTTTTACATCAATTTTATGTTGGAACAACATTCTGAGAAAACAAATCCTTCATATACAAGGAATACACGAAAGGGATGTAAAGATTGAATTAACACGACTTTGTTATGAGATTGGAGAAAAAATGCAACACAAGATTGTTACAGATGTGAAAATTCATAAATTTTATTTAAGGATGGATAATAAATAAAAAAACTGTACACAAAAAATATTTGTTTTTAATGTTTTTTGTTTTTATTTATTTTTTATTTTCATATTAGTGTATATTTTATTTAAAAAACTAAATAACTAGACAATATTTCTTAAATAAAAAATAATTTACAATAGACAAAAAGATTTTTTACTTAAAACTAAATAATTATAATTAGAGAAATAAATTACAGAAGCTTTAATTTGTATACATATTTTACTCATCTTCTTGAAGTTTTTCTATTTCTAATAATAACATATCAAGTTCATAATCAGGATTTGTTTCATCAATTTCAATATGATGCCATGCATATGTGTTTATACCATCACTTTTGACTTTTCTCTTGTCATCTTGATAACTTAATATTACTTTATTTATTTGCATAGTATATAATTCATGCAACTTAGACTTAAAAGTGAGCATATTATCATAAACATTTGATCTGTTAAATAAACAATCTCTATACGAACTTAGGCTATACTTATCTAAAACACATTTTTTTACTCCTTTAGATTTTTTAATTTCATTTCCATTTTGTACACTAAAGGAGTACATTTTAGACCGTAATCCCACGAATTCTTCCATAATCATCCCACAATTCTCATCTTTCATCATACCCAGAACTTTTTTGTTTACGAGTGGAATCCCGCAATCATTTGTTTCTGCATAGTCAGAAGTGTCAAATTCATGTTCTATATCATTTTTAATGTCTGCGTAAAAGTCTTCAGTTTGTATTGTGTATATGAATGAGTCAGTATCCATGTAATTTAATTTCAATTTTGACTTGAATTTAGGTTGCATGTATCTATAATGAAAATTATACATCTTAGATTTAGAAAGTTCTAGCACACAAAATCCTAAATATATTGGCTTATTATAACATGTCTTCACTCGATTCATTTGAATCGCTACCATATCTTCTGAAAATATTGCTAAGCTATGAAAATTTGATTTAGATATCCAATTTTGAGCACCCAAGCGGTTTCGGTTTAATGTAGTCCAACTGGTAACAATCCTCACATCTTTCCTTTTGTCCACATTCTCCATGGTTTTCCCATATACTGCGTTGTTGAGCAATTTAACAATTTTTTTTTTAAAGTTATTTCTAGCTTCGGCTCTGTATTTAGTATTAAGATCTATATAATCTTTCAACCATGGAGACTGCTTAAAAGTTAGAACTCTATGTATTTTTTTCAAAATCAAACCGTTTTCTAGACATTGCTTAAGTACTCTGTAATGAATTATATAAGAATGTTTTGGCGAAAAATCAGTTATTAGTTTTTTATATTTTGATGCTCCAATTTCCTTGTTTTCGGCACAGAAAGGAAGATCGTTATGCATGTTATGTAAATAAGAAGGATATTCTAAATCAACCTCATATACATAACCATCATTTGAATTATCATCTATTAACTGCGGATTAATATTTAGTTCTTCGCCTTTTAACCATCTGAATCCTCCATAAGGAAGATGTTCAGACATGGCCCAACCATAAAGATTGTTTGCATCTAAATACATAAGAAATTCGGAAGGTTTATTTTTATCAAAAGTGTCTAAATACTTATTATTTGCCTTGGAGTATCTTTTACAACATTGGACAATTCCACCTCGTATCCCTTTTTTAAAGAAATTGTACATGTCGATATCGGTTAATAGCTCTAATTCAATGTTTGTATGCTTAAGCATAGCATCCCAAGATAGCCCCGGGGCAGTATAGTATTGACAGGGGTCCAAGCTTTAAATTTTTTTACAGACATTTCTAAAATTTTCAAAAATATCCGTTAGGAGAAGCACATCTGTTTTCAAATATAATTCTATATAATCTTTCAAAATTTTGCAGTTAAAAATTGTCAACACTTCATTCGCATGCGCATAGTCTTTAATAGAACATTCTTTGTTATTAAGTTTATTAAGGAAATCTTTTCTAGGTGGAAGTTGTGTTTCATTAAGTTTTTCAAAAGAATCAAGATAATCATAGGGAAAAATTCCTTTCCTCCTTATGAGATTAAATTCTTGGCTTGTTCGAAATTGTGCTCTAATAGTATGAAAATCGTTGACGGTAAGATTATTTGCCAACGATTCCAAACTATCGGCCATAAAACGCA
This sequence comes from Tachina fera, assembly GCA_905220375.1. Classification (NCBI taxonomy): domain Eukaryota; kingdom Metazoa; phylum Arthropoda; class Insecta; order Diptera; family Tachinidae; genus Tachina; species Tachina fera. The sequence goes on along the minus strand of LR999963.1, from coordinate 117,612,983 downwards.
TTGTATCAAGAAACCTAAGTTCAAGATCTGTACCATCACTCATATTAATAAATTGAGATAGAGATATATATAACTCTTTATTTAACGGAAGGACTTTTATATATGTCGCAACCCTACTTAATTCTTTCACAAAAAGATTAGAATCATAGGATGAATAGTTATGAAAATAAATTGGAATAAACTTGGGTACTTGATAACTTAGGTTGCATCTGTTATGCGCAGCACCTCGATATTTACCGCTTATATGACAATGATCTTTCACACGATCATTATTTAAGTATTGTCCACATATGTGACAATTTATCGCATTATAAAATGTTACATTTTCTTCATCTGTCAAGTTCTCAATTTCAATTGTTTTTGTGAGATAATTGTTATATATATCTTGACAATCTTGATTCAAAAATGTAACAAATTTTTCAGAAGCATCTTTACTCGTATAAATTCTCAGCTTATCCAATTTATTGTCATGCTTACACTTAATAAAATAGCTGAATGCGCACGGTACATGTGACTGATTTAATTTAGTTTTACTACTTACACTAAAGTCTATCTGTTGCAAAACACATTCAAAATCGGCGTATACAACAAAAGGGACGTCAATTTTTCTATGGTGGCTCTTGAACCGCAGTATGGAGTCTTCTGCCTTTGGCATTGTGGTAACTATTTTACCACATTCCATTTTATGTTTCTCCATAATATTTTCAAGATGGGTGTATTGCAGACAGCTGTTGCAAAATAAGAGTCGTTCGCAATGTGTCGTTGTTTGCCTTTTTAGTAGTCTGTAAGACATCAAAAACGCGTATTGTATTATTTAATTTTAAATACTTTCCAATATATTACTTACTTTGAAATATCTTTTATAAAAATATAGTGATGCCCATCCAAGTTTTCCAATAGCAATAAGTTAACATGCTTGGTCTTCTCATTTTGGGTTATATAAAATGGTCCAATTAGTTCATCACTCTCGTCGTCATATCCAAACACATTCACACTAACATCATTCTGTCCCTCAAATTCCTTAATATATTTTAGTGACATCGGAAATGTCAAATTTGAAAAATCAATTGTAGTTCCATCTTGAAGCGAAATTATATTAGCACTAATATCTTCAATGTTATATGAAGAGCATCGATTCGGAAAATTGATAGCCGAGGTACTCATTGCCGCAATTAAGGCCCACTTAAAACAGTAATTATCACTGTTTTCAATATTAATGCAAGCACCACGACTAGCAAGCTTCTGCGGGGTGCTAATCCAATGAGCTCCTTTTACCATAGAAGATTTATTAATATTAAGTTCAGCTCGAACTATGCGAACAAGAGTCCATCCGGAATCTCTTTCCTGAAACTCAGACATTTTATTTTGAATTTCTCTGACTTGCTTACAGAAAAATTCATTCACGTCATCTGCTCTAGTCAACAAGCTCATTTTTGCTGTATGTACTATTATAATTCTTTCTAATTCTTCGCCCACAATTTTTAAATATTCTGCAACTATACTTATATTAAACTTCAATATAGTATGTTGCTTCAAATGGTACTCAAGCCTCTCTATAAAAGTCGATTCATTTTCGACAACAAAATCTTCAAAGAGAAGTTGATCCTTTTTATTTTCTATTCCATAAGAAATAATATTATTTTGAAATGCTCTTCTGATCTCATAATATTTCATACACTCTCCATCAATGTTGATATTATTATTTGTTGAGCTACTTCCTAAATCCTGTAAACCTTGCTGTTGTTGTTGTTGTTGATGTTCATAAGTATTTGTGTACCATTGCATGGAGGTAGAGGGTTGTTGGCAATACATTTGTTTTTGTTGTTGTTGTAGTTGATATTGCGATTGTTGGTCAGTATTTGGGTACCATTGCATGGCCGTAGGATATGGTTGCTGTTGTTGAGGATATTGATATTGTTGATGTTGTTGAGGATATTGATATTGTTGTTGTTCTTGAGGATATTGGTATTGTTGTTGTTGTTGTTGTTGAGGATATTGATATTGTTGTTGGGTATATAGATATTGTTGTTGTTGTTGAGGATATTGATATTGTTGTTGTTGTTGTTCTTGAGGATACTGATATTGTTGTTGTTGTTCTTGAGGATATTGGTATTGTTGTTGAGGATATTGATATTCTTGTTGTTGTTGTTGTTGTTGAGGATATTGATATTGTTGTTGTTGAGGATATTGATATTGTTGCTGTTGTTGAGGATATATATATTGGTCCTCAACACCATGATTTTGGATGTGATCCAGAAAGCATTTTTTGTATTTATAAATCTTTTTACACACATTGCACTCATAAGCTAAAGAATTCATTTTATTTTTTTTATTTTAGTTTATACAATATTATTATATATAAATATATATTTAATATTATTATATTTAATATTTTTTATTCAAAAGTCACTTTGATTATTTACGTATTAACAGCGAAATTATTGAGGATTTGACACTTGTAGAGACAATGCTTTACTTGCTGCTAGAATAAAAAACTTCTCAATTTATACAAGTTACGATTAAGTCATATGCACAATGTAAAAGTCAATAGACAGAGACAAGTGTCAGCAAGCAGTGAAAATAACAACCAATCTTTGACAATCCTCAATATCACAAACTTCAATTTCTTTACAAAAGAAGTGAAAAGAATGAATAAATACAACACGCATAAATTGTATATTTTATTCATTTCTTCAAACTCTTTACACATAAAAAAATTAAAATCAAACAACAACAACAACAAAAACAAAACATTGATATCTCACCAGCATACATAATTACTTTCTAAAATACCCTTCCATGTCCCCAGCTAAAAAAACGAATATTACAAACAACAAAAAGTACACACTATGATATTTTGTGACATCGCAACAGTGTGCCGTAGTGGTAACGTTTATCATTTCCGTTTTGTATTCCATATAAAAAAAAAAAAACATAATGTGAAAGGCGTTTCACACATTTTAAAAAATGATTAGAACACAAGAAAATGCCAGATTTGTACTCGGCATTGCACATATACATATACGACTACTTACCCATCTGCCAACGCTCAAGTTATTGTAAAAACATACACACGTATGAGCATAACGTTGGCTCGCATGATCACGCATCTCTAATTCCCTTTGACAATCATAAATATCTTACACTTCATTTTTTCCAACCTTCAAATAAGTTCATAAATTACATACTTCGTTTACCTCTTCAAACTCTTTAAATAAGGAAATAGAAAAATTAAACTAAATAAAACCAACAACAAAAAACATTCATTGATTTCCACACAATTTCTTTCTCAAGTACCCTTCCGCACCGCTTAACAACGAAAAAACATAATACGTACAAACAAAAGAATATTACAAAAAACTAAACTATGCACACACGCACACACAATATAAAATCATGAACCTGCTGCAACCGCTTAACAAACGAAAAAACATACTACATACAAACAAGCCCCACGTGCATACATAATTAACTATGCGCATCGGAGAACGGATATCAAACCATAAAATTAAAACAAACACACATCGACGGCCGACATCAAACTATCCTTTTCTACGTACAAACCGTTCATAACCCTCGTCACTTCGCACCATTGACATTAATTACCTTAATATGTAAATTTTAGCCCATAAATTACAAAATTTCGATTTAAATTACCCAAATTTGACAATTTTTATTGCTCGGGCGCATACATTCTACTACTACTCCTAACACTGCAATAGGTATGCATTATATAAATTTGTGATCGTAAGGGTGTTATATTATTTCTAGATAATGTGCTAACTTGCCAATATTTTTACTCTTCTAAGAAAGGAGAAAATAATGTATATTTGTTCGTTTCTTTATATCGGAAAAATATTGTCAAGTAAGCACATTAGTCAAAATTTGTATCACACTACTTTTGATGGCCGAAATTTTGGAAAGGAACTTGGTCTTTTTTCACATTTATGTTTTTGTGAGGATTATAAAGCATTACAGGCAGCGAAATTTTAATATTGCATTTTTTATTTCACAGTCGCCGTCATACGTTTTTATTGATTTTTTTAATTTTTCAGTAGCGTGTTTTGGTCGATATTATTTCTTTCGAATAAAAATATCGATAGTTCACTTAAAATAAAACTATCGATAGTACCATCGATACTTTTGCAGCTCTAACGAGTACACTATTACAAAAATTTCCCTATTGTTACAACGTTTTTTCGAGACTTCTTTATCATTCTTGTCTACGTCTCCATTATCGATTTCAAGTTTTAAAACCATTTTATTTTTAATTTCCCGCTTTAAGAAGTTACTAATTTTACGAAAATCACTTTTTGATCAAATTCCGAAGTTTCGATGTCCAGGGAGTCGATTCTGGCTAATTTCGCAATGATGTGTTTATATACACACACACACACATATATATATATAATATATGTCCAGGGAGTCGATTCTGGCTAATTTCGCAATGATGTGTTTATATACACACACACACACACATATATATATATATAATATATATATATATATATATATATATATATATATATATATATATATATATATATATATATATATATATATATATATGCATATATGTATGTGTGTGTATGTGGATATGTAATTATGTATATAAACATTCATAACTTAAGAATGGGTCAACGGATCGGGGTGCTAGTCTGCCGCATTCGAAAAATGTTAAGCTCACTCAGATATCGTTAGATAGAGCATCGAATCGGTTCAGTAGATTTCGAATATATATATATATATATATATATATATATATATATATATATATATATATATATATATATATATATATATATGTGTGTGTGTGTATGTGGATATGTAATTATGTATATAAACATTCATAACTTAAGAATGGGTCAACGGATCGGGGTGCTAGTCTGCCGCATTCGAAAAATGTTAAGCTCACTCAGATATCGTTAGATAGAGCATCGAATCGGTTCAGTAGATTTCGAATATAAAATTTCTACATACCCAGCTAAAAAATTATATATGGTCCATATATTTTTATTATATGAATGTATATAACCATATATAAATATGTATGAATTCATGTTGTTGCGAGCTGTGTTTGTTTCTCCTATGCAATCACCTGGCGAGGTTCCCAGTCAGCTCTCAGTTCTCAGATAGGTTCCAACCCTTCTCGCCAGGGATTATCAGCTCCAAGCAGAACATTTAATGTAACAAACAAATCAAACAAAACTGACAAACTAAAAACATTGCATATCACAAACACATTTTTTCACATAGAGAAAGATGACATTTTTTCTATTTGCCCGCCCAACCTTGTTATGGTAGGTACCTAAAAAAAATATTTACCATAACCCTCTCATCTACTCGATCGTTTCCTTCCACTTACCAGTCCGTTATCACCAAAACTTTACTGAATCACTCTGCCATACTGATTTTCTTTCAGACACTTAAATCATAATTTATTTAACAAACAAAAACTAACGAGAATATAAGAACTAAATTACAATAGGTACTTATTTTACATTCAGACAATTTTTAATTTAAATATAATCTTAACCTAAAAGGGGAATAAATCTCTGTTTTTTTCTGTTGTACTTTATATATTATTTTCTTTATTTTTTTATATAAAGCTCAAACTAGTTAAACACCTAAATATAGGTTAACGACTTACTACTATTTTCTCACTGAAGGAGCTCCCTAAGTTCGAATTTATATAACCCTTTTCTAATGAAATATAAATGAGTACCGCGACTAATTTGAGCACCTACAGATCAAACGTTTTGCAATTTATCTTTCTGCTTTTATTTATTTCTATGGCAATACTGAGATTTATGTTACCTTTTTTTGTAGATAAGTGTACTTATAAATACTTAAAACTATCCTAAAGCTATACAATAATAATGAACTATCTCACAAATCGATTCTGCTTTTCACTATCAATACACAAAACTTTCCTCAAACGTTTCCTTATTTTATGGGAACTTAAGCTTTTCACTTCCGGTCTATCTTCCTTTTTTGTTGTTTTTGGTTTTTGTTTTATACGGATCAATTATATATATGGGTATGTATGTGTAATTGCTTTTCAATTTGTTTAACACAGCACAAACAGAAATATCTTTTCTTAAGCTCAATAGAATTAAATAAGTGAATTTACCTAAATTTGCTCGTGCCAACATTACGATCCCGGGTTTCACAATAGATAAAAATATTATAAACTTGTTACCTGGCTATATCCTACTCTGTAGTTGGTGGCGATTTTTTTCCTTGTGCTAATCCTTTCTTGGATAATAGCCAGCTGGAAGTTGAGATTTATTGTAAAAATCAAAAAAAAACTTATGCGTTTCTTATGTTTATTAAATCACTCATTTTAATTTATGTCTTTTTGGAAATTAAAAAAAAATCACTTGCTAATACCATAAAAATTTTACTAACTTTACAATTATCACCAGTTTTCAGCACGCACCTATGTGGCATTTATATTATATATGCATACATATGTATACATATATATATATGTATATATATATATATATATATATATATATATATATATGTACCATTTATCGCGCCTAAACTTAAGCGGTTTGCATTAGATAAAGACAGCAGTATCTCTTTTTGTTCACTATTCCAATCCTTAATATATATGGTACAGCTATATTTTATATAATAAATATATGCAGGACACTACAAAAAAATGGTTAATATGCAGCTTTTAATTTTGCACAGATTTACAGATATTTATCTGTATGTTTGGAATATGTAATGCATTTCTTTTATTTCTTGTATGCCTATCCCTATATATATATTGTCCCTATTTCGTCCGCGTAATCCTTTATACTTTATCCTTTCCCTAATTCTACCAGGTAATCAACAATTTTAGTAACGGCTTATTTGTTCCTAAATATTATTTAAAACTTTTTTACGTTTACGTTTTTTTTCTTTCTTTTGTAATGAATGAAAGTACAACTCTTTGTAATTTATTCTTATTTGTGTATGTTGGCAGTACCATGATATGTCAGTACTAAAAACCACACACACACCAACATTTCAACTACATTGTACATACATTCATTATCTGTCAAACAGCGCACATGTAAGTATACATAAATTTTTTATTAAATATGGTATTCCCAGCTAAAAAAATATGTATGGAGCATATATGATATCCCATATATGGTTCGGATGCGAAAAATGAGGGTATATGGGCATATATGATTATATATATTCATATATTTTCATACAATTGCCTCCACAGTATGCAAAGTTCATATTCATACACTCTTGACTCACAAAAGCGCACTGCTGTGCAATAAATTAAATTACTAAAATGAAATTTTTTTAGACTTGATAGAGAGGTTGTATTTAATGAAACATTTGTTTGGACAAATAATTCAAAACGAACTAAGTCATTTCATTCATCAGAAGGTGAATCAATTATTTAAAAAAACACATAAATCATATTCGTACATAACATTTAGCTTAAGAAATCAGATTAAAAACTAATTCAATTAATTATAAAAGAAAAAATAATCCCTCTAACAATAGTTTTCAATACAGTAATATAAACTTTGTTTCTTATCTAGAGAATTTTGTTATTTTCTATAAAATTAATGACTGGATTATCCTTTTGATTATTTGATATATTAAATGGGTCCACAATGTATAAAATCATACAAAAATGGTTTTTTTAACAAAAAGTTTTTCTATTTTAAAAGTTGAACGCGTATAATCTTTGCATTCCGTATGTATTTTCTAATGGATTTCCAATTTAGCAGTGATAAAATTCCAAGCTTTTGTGATTGCAAAAACGATCTTATGTGAGATATCATGTATGCATACATTCTTATATGGCTCCATATATAAAATCTTATATTTATATATGGATCCACATATGAAGATCTTCATAATTAAATTTCCATATATGAGTTCATATATTATAATACATTTCATATATTAGTCCATATATTAGTTCATATATAATAGTTTTACCATGTATAATTCCATATATTTCCATACATGAATTCATACATATTCATATATATTTATATACATTCATATATTAAAAATATATGGACCATATATAATTTTTTTAGCTGGGTTTTCTTTTATTTTAGGTATTAATTTGGATAAAGGACTCAACAATTACATAAATGGCTACACACGTAAATATTTGTATCGTTCTAGTTTTCTTTTTGCTTTCCTGTATTAACAAACTTTTCTTTTTAACTCTTTTCAGGTATTGGCAACAAATTTAATCTAAAACACTGGGACATGGGCAGGAGTAAGTGTCTCCAAGGTGCAAATGCCCCTCCCTTATGATTACATTTTAACGCTGCTCCATGACTGAATTCAATATTCGGTCCCCGCATTACACGGTATCATCATTCTTTTAAGACTCTTGATGCATGTGTCCTTTCTTTATGTCGATTACAGTATGCCCTCTTGTGAGATCGTAATGGTGTGTATTGCTGGCTTTGAGAATTAGGAAATTTTTTTCCAAAAGGTGAATCAATACACTTATAAATAAAGATTGAGCTATTTGAGTAATAATAGAGATAGGATACTGCTTTGTTCTCTTTTATTTTTTTTTTGTTTCTTTTTGAGTATTTTTATTTATAAGTGGGAGAGGCTGGCCTTTGGGAATTATGACACTTTTTTCCAAAAGGTGAATCAATACACTTATAAATAAAACTTGAGCTATTTAGAATAATCGTATTTTTGTTTTGCTTTTCACGAGTGGAAAACACCCTTGGTAATTAGGACACTTTTTTCCAATCTAGTTTGAGAATATAAAGAGCTAAATCTGAAGAGAATGTTTGCGGGATTTTTGAGAATAATGTACTCGCGTTTTTTAATCTTATTTAAAATTTTAGTTGCTTTTTTCCTTTTTTTACTTATGTCGTATTGTTACTCGATTAAGTAGCTACAATTTATTTTCCTTATTTTTGTATTAAAAAAAGAAACATTGTTTTTATTAAACGAACTTGGTGTACTTGTTTCATTTTGTCCAAGTAACCAAGAGAATGTACGTTACATCTTTCATTTAATATACACGACTCTGGAATCTGCTGAGCCTTGTTATGGTGTATTTTTATCTTTTGCCTCGAGGGTTCCTTGGGATTCGCATGTATAGGTGTTTTTATTAACAACAATTTTTGTTACTGTAGCTGCTTCCACACTTGCAGACTGACTGCCTTTTTAGGGTTCCGTACACCAAAGGTGAAAAAGGAACCCTATTGTTTTCGCTACGCTGTCCGTCACACGGTATTTTCTCAGGAACCGTAAGAGCTACGGACCTGAAATTTTGACAGAGTATGTAGAACCTTGGCCACTATAACAACAAATACAACAAATAAATGAGAATTAGAAATTAAAGGGTGCTCCAAAACGAGCGACGAAAAATGTTGAAATCTCACGTAATATACATACAATTGTATGTACATATGTATATTGACTACAACAATTAACATTAAAATATTAAAAAATTTAAATTAAAGGGTGGTCCAAAAGTTAAAGCAATTTTGACTATGTAATTTTGACAACTTGCTATATCTTGGAGACCGTAAGAGGTAAACTCTTGAAATTTTCAAAAACGGTAAAACTAAAAAACCCGAAAATTATAAAATCGCCAAACCGAAAAAAATCGCCAAAACCTGAAAAAAATCGCCAAAAATTTAAAAAAAATCGCCAAATCGAAAAAAATCCACAAAATTAAAAAAAAATTCTAGCACTATAATAAATCGCCAAATTCGAAAAAATCGTTAAAATGAAAAAAAAAATCGACTATATGAAACAAACGCCAAAAACCGAAAAAATCGCCAAAACGCGAAAAATGCGCCAAAACCAAACAAATTGTTTATGTGAAAAAAAATCGCAAATATGAAAAAACTCGCCAAAATTAAAAAAAAATCGCCAAATTTAAAAAAAACGCCAAAACGAAATAAATCGCCAAAATTTAATATAAACACAAAAAACCGAAAAAAACCTCAAAACGAAAAAAAAGTGCCAAAACTAAAAAAATCGCCAAAACCAAAAAAAAAATCACCTATATCAAAAAAACGCCAAAATTTAAAAAAATCGCCCAAATAAAAAAATCGCCAAAATAAAAAAACACCAAAATAATAAAAATTGCCAAAATTAAAGAAACTTCAAAAACCAAAAAAAAAATCGCCAAAAAGTGAAAAAAGTGCCAAAACTCAGAAAGCGCCAATAAATTCAAAAACTAACTAAAAACAACGCTTAAAGCCGAAAAAACCCAAAAACGAAAAAAATGCCAAAACTATAGTTTATATTGTTCGTATTGAATTACATCTCTCGTGCCCGTACGGAACCCTTCGTGCGCGGGTCAAAGTCGCACTTCACTGAATTTTTTATTATTTTTCTATCTGCTATTTATACAAAATATACTTTAATATATTTTTTCAATATTTTACTTACAATTAATTTTCTTATGCTAACTAGACAATAACTTATTTCATAAATATTATTTAGCTTTTGATCCAATTACAAAATATCGATATTGCACAATTTGCCAGCGCAAACAAAATAAGAAGTAACTGAGTCAATGAACAAGTTTCTGCTGCGTCAACCAATTAGTGCAATGTTTGAATACGAGGGTTGTTCAAGTATGATTCACAACATCCCTCCCCACTCGGCACAAGAAAACATCTAGCTATAGATATTTTCTAAATATACTAATTGGATCACATGTTTAATTCTTAATATAAGAAGTATAAATAAATGTTCCATTATATAAAAAATATATAAGAAGCTCCTAACATACCTCCCCTCTTCGCGAAAAGAAATTGCGCCGAATTTTCTGTTGATGTTTTGATTCTTGGCATCTAAGTTAGGTTGACGTGGTTTTGTTTATCCTTATGTGTTGAAATTTGTGGCACCTTTATGTATTTAGTGAAATCACAACCATCACGAACTAATGGTTTCGGCTGAGTAAGGGTGTTTTAAGATACCAGCATCGCCAATAAAGGTGTTCTCACTTGAGCTAAGATGTGTTAATGGTCAAAGACTACGACTTGTGTAATAGATGGCCAGTTCATATGTAAAATAACGGCCATCGGTATCACAACGTGAACACCCATCGTGGAACGAATACAAACACTTTTTAAAATTTTTGGATAACAGTACGAAGAACTATCTCACTTAGTTTATTGGATTACAAATCCGCATGTAAGCTGTTAAGCTGTACTCCAACCGTGTATAGTATTGATGATAGCAACGGAACCAGTATCATCCCACTTCGTGTGGATGGATAGAGAAATTTCAATGCGGTATAGTTGATTTCAAAGGGTTGTAATCTATACAAAGATTTTTTTAAGTGTTGCTGGGCCTTGACTTCCCGGAATAATCTGATCGTGCATATTATTGGGAGTCCTGTTGTGGCTACAATAATTCATCTCAATGTACTACACTCGTTAGATAAGAGTATTACTTGATGTTTCAGCTGCTGTTTTTTTATTGTGTGTTGCAGGCTTTTGATTTAGAAATTCATCGGTTATGTTGTTATTGCTGAGGTAAAGTTATCGCTTCAGATATTACTTAACTTTTGGCTGCAAGAGACTGTACGCCTTGTGTTGTTAAATTTAGATGATTTTTGCAATTTCTCTTGTTGTTTTGATGTTGTTGTTACGTTTGTTGTCTTCACTGTATGCCAACTTTCTAGTTCTGGGGATTGTAGTTGAGCCGCGTTTGCACTTATCTTGGTTTAGTATTAGCATACAAAAAAATTACTTATTTATTTAATTTATATTAACTTACTGGCTGCCAAGGCCATCGGCTAACAATGCAATTAATTTGCGTGTTTATGTTTCAAATACAAACAATTTATTTAGTTTTGCTTTCTATTCATAATCATTATTTATTTACTATTAATTTACTATTAATTTAAATTTTCACTTTCAAAAGCTGTGTTTGAGTACTCGTTAATTGTGACAATTTGTGCACTTGTTAAGGTATTGCGTTTGATTTCAAATGTTAACCAATTATTCCAAGTTTACTGAATAAGTATTATTGGAAGGGTACTCAAACACATCTAGTATAACCTACATTTTTCCATATACAGTATTTTTCGTTTATAGCGAACCCGCTTAAAACGAACTTTTGAATAAAACGAACCATTTTCGAAAGTACAAACTCTTATTTTTATAAAGCCATGAACATTTTTTCACTTATAACGAACCCGCTTAAAGCGAACTTTCGGTTATAATAAACTTTTTTTGCATGCAAATTTTTTGTTTTTTTCGCTTAAAACGAGCCAAGAAGTGTGTTGCCATAAACAAAAAATTATATTTATATATTAATGTGTAGCGTAAGCTGTGTAAGAAATTTTCTTCAGTCTCGCGACACTCCACAACAAATTATTGACCACTTGGCCCAAGTGGAAGTGTATATAAATGAAGCCAATATTAATACTAAGCAAACTAAAATAACTGATTTTTAAAAAAACTAAATAAACTTATTTTTTAAAGACTACAATGTTCTAAAATTGTTTTAATAAGTAAATAAATAGCCAAAGTGTTAAAAAAAGACATGTACACACACAATAATGCTTTCTTGATGTCTTCACTTAAAACGAAGTTCGCTTAAAGCGAACAAATTTGATCAGTCCCTTGAAGTTCGCTTTAAGCGAAAAGCACTGTACTTTTCTTTTCTTAGCCTGTAATTTTAATGTAAAAACAAATTTAAAAAGTAAAAGTAGAATATCATTATTTACGCGTTAATGATTACTGTTGGATTTCTTTCTTTCAAACAGATCACTTGCTTTAAAAAAACTTATTTAAGAGATAATGTTTAACTTGTTTGTTATAGCTCTACTAGTTTTGTTATTGTTAATGTTTTTTTATTTATTGTTTTTTTATATGTATACATGTACATACGTATGTATATGCTCTTACAAAAAATTCTTATTCAATTATAAATTGAATTTTAGCTTACAATACAAATTTTCCTTTTGAGTCATTTCAAAACTTACAAATTAAACTCTAAATAAATTTAACAAAAAATGGAGTAAAATTGTACCAATCATATGTTTACATAAAATCTAATACAAAAGAAACTATTCATCAATTAATGTTTTTGGTCAATTGTAGATTAAATTCTTAATTTGCAAGTAAATTAAAAAATATAATATATATTTATAATTTCCCCTTTTATATATATATATTTATAATACTTTATAATACATACACATATGCACATACATACGTATTTATAATATCCCCTTTTTCCAAAAAAGTTACTGGCGGTTGCATCATTAAATTATTTTCGTAATTGCCTTGTTACACTGCAAAATTTACTGACCTAGCCTAAGATTTTACCAACCTTGAAAACTCAAATTACTTAATAAAATTTACATTTATATTGTTTTGATAAAAAAATTAAATTCAATATACATATGTATGTAATTTTGTTGTAGTTGCAAAATTATGTTCTACTTTTGAATATGACGAAAGACAATAAAACAAAACAAAAAAAAATTTAATTAAATTTCAAATATGAAGCCATGAAAGTTTAATGATTTTTATGAAAATTATGCATTTAAATTATTGTGACCTCTTTTTCTGTAATATAAGACAATCATTAACATATTACTAAACACTAACATACAACTTGTCTGTTTATTAAAACAAAAAATAGTTTCATCTTCCTACAGTGTTTGCATTTCTCTTCCTTTGCTGTTAATAGTTTTATTATTATTATATTTATGCAAGTATGTATGTATGTATAATAGGTACACTACCTTTGTAATATCTTCACATACTCTACCATGTCGTTGAACTAGCGATCATGATTTTGGTTAATCTACTTTATATTCCCTTATTTCTTATATGTGCCTGCAGATGTCTGATTTATATCTTATTTTTCTTCTTTCTTGTTATTATTGTTATAACGCCTTGTACTTCCATTTCGCCTTGAACATTTGGTTTCGAGCCAAAGTTCACTAAGGTTGGAAATGGAATAAAAGGTCTTCCTTGGAGCTTGAATATCCTCCATATTTATTTATTTTCTTATCTTCTTCTCTTTTTCTTCTTATATGCGCCTGAATATGTATTTTTTGCAACTTTAAATTTCTGATTTTCTTCATTATTATTGTTACATTGCCTTGCACTTCTATTTCGCCTTGAACATTTGGTTTCGAGCCAAAGTTTACTAAGGTTGGAAATAAAGTGATATGTCTTCTTTTGAACTAGTTCTAAGCTATTTCTGAGTAGCTCCTATCCTTAGTTTTTTTAGTTTTAGAGTTTCCATTTTCTTTTAGCATTCCTTTTTTATTATATTCAATTTGGAAGAGAGTGCTTGTTAATGTATTATATATCTGTTGATGTTTTGTGTTCTGTTTCATGTTTCCTAACTTCTACTGTGTCTTGTCAAATGTCGTCCCTTTTGTATTCTCATTATATTGGAATCTTTTGTTTTGCCATCTACATTCATGTCATCTTCCCTGGAGTTGCAGGTCTTTCTGCGGGTTTACCACTATTAAGACACCTAAATAATTAACCTACACATGGTTTTACCAAGTTGTTATGGAAAACCTTCTCGGAATTTCTAATTTTTAACTTAACATTTACAGGTGTTGGAACTTGTAAAACTTCATAAGATCCTAACCAAATGGGTGAAAATTTGTTCTTCCGTGCTTGGTCTTTCAGCCATACTTGTTATCCTACCTTGAATGTCCTTGCCTTTGTCCCCTTGTCGTAATGTTTTTTGGAGTTGACCTTGGCTTGATCTTGATTTTGTTTTACTAGTTGATAGCTTCGTTGTATCTGGTATTTTAGGATCTTACTAGAATTATTTGCATTATATACTGGTGGCGGTTTTTCTTTTAGTTTAATAGGTACTTCAAATCGAATCCATATAGGATTCTATTAGGTGTTTGTTTGGTAGACATATGCCTCGTATTATTGTGTACATGCATAGCATGATGTAACCATTCATCCCAATTAGTGCCATCCATCTTAACGAAACTTCTCAAATACTCTGCCAAAGGTCTATGAATTCTTTCCAATGATCCATTAGATTGGGGGTGATATGGGGTAGTGTTAAAATTTTTTGTTCCTAACAGCTTACAAACTTCTCTAAATAGTTTCGAGGTAAAATTTGTACCATTATCAGTCACCAAAACCTTGGGTATGAAAAAACGGGAAATTATTTCATTGAAGAACTCTTTTGCCACCGTGGTTGCTTCCATGTCCAAGACGGCTGCACATGCTAGGAATTTAGAGAAATCGTCCAAAACTGTAATTATATATATCTCTTAATATCTTCTTTATTAGTTAAATACGCTGCGATGTCTTCCTGTTCCATATCTTCGTTCTCATCCATATCATCGGTTTGTGATTGACTTCTCTTATTCGAATTTACTTGTAGCTCTCTTGCTTTTGCTCTAGTTACTGCTCCTATGTTTACTTCTTCTAGTGGGAGACGACTCAGAGCATCCGCGTTCTGATTGCTTTCCCCCGGCTTATAACGTATTTCAAAGTCGTATTCCAGTAGTTTAAGTCTTAGGCGGCCTAATCTGCCTTCCTGATTCTTAAGATTCGCAATGCCTTTTAAGGGCTTGTGGTCTGTGAAGACCGTAAAGGATCGTCCTAGCAAATAAGGTCTAAACGTCTTTACTGCCCATACGATGGCAAGTAGTTCCTTCTCTATTGTTGAATGTCGCTTTTCTGTGGCGCTTAGTACTCTGCTCGCGAAGTAAATTGGTAAATCACTACTTGGCTCTCCTTGAGAAAGAACAGCTCCTAAGGCTTCATTACTAGCATCAGTGGTAAGAATAAATGGTTTTGTAAAATCAGGGTATTGTAGTAGAGGGGCATTTGCAACTGCTGCCTTTAGTTTGTCCATGGCTTGTTGGCACTGCTGAGTCCATTCCAATTTCACGTCCTTTCTTAATAATTTGTTAAGTGGTAGTGCTATGTCTGAGGAGTTTGGTATAAACTTCCTATAATAGTTAACCAGTCCCAGAAATGCTTGTAGTTCATTGTCTTACTGGGATCTGGTAATACTCCCTTTTCTGAAAATTGGTGACCTAGATAAACTACCTCCCTTTGGAGAAACTGACACTTTTCGAGTGTAACTTGAGATTATACCTTCTTAAGACATCTAGTACTCGCTTTAATCGTATCTGGTGGTCCTCTAGATTTCTTCCGTGTATTACTATATCATCCAAATATACAAAACAGTCGATACCCTGTAGACCGGTTAATATTGAATTCATGATTCTCTGGAAAGTGGCTGGTGCTCCTGTTAAACCAAAAGGCATACGATTGAACTCGAAATGGCCCAAATTCGTACTGAATGCCGTTTTCTGTCTATCGCTTGTGTCCACTAAAACTTGATGGTACCCGCTTGCTAGATCGAGAATCGAAAAGTGTCTGCTGTATCCCAGCTGGTCCAGGATCTCGTCAATCCGTGGTATGGGAAAAACTTGTTTTATAGTAGCGTCATTTAATTTTCTGAAGTCGACCACCAAACGCCATTTTTTCTTTTCATCCATTCCCGCCTTTTTGGGTACTAGAAGAATTTGTAAATTCCAAGGGGAAGTGCTGGAAGATATTATTCCATCTTTGATCATCTGGCCCACTTGACTATTAATCTCATTTCGATGGACCTCAGGTAGCCTATACTGCTTAGTATTTATTGGGGGTTGACAGGGATCAGTTGGTATTTTGTGCTTAAGTACACTGGTGTACGTCATACTGTCTCTGGGAAGTTGAAACACATCGTCGTATGAATTCAATATATTTTCGATCGAAGCCCGTTCTTCCGGGTTCAAATCTGAGCTCAACGGTACTGTTTTAATAAGTATCTTACTTAGTTCCTATTGTATTTATGACTGATGTGTGTGTGTGCTTTTAGTGTGTAGTTTTTCGGGTTCTCATAGCTCAAACCTATTATTTCATTGATATTTATTGTAGTCATTGGTGTTTAAAATGGGCACAAATGCGGTGCCCTTCTTGACAGTTGTTAGAGTTTCACCCACAGAAACCCCTGGCAAAATTTCCAATTTATTTACTATAATTTCTCCTTTAGCAGTTGTAACTACGACCGATATTATTGCCCGGAAACGCGCCTTGATAGATAAATTTTCGGCTATATACACCTGGGGGTTTTTTCCTTCTGTAGTCAGGGGTAAGGAAGCTATTTCTTCCTTATTATCAAAAAATTTAATATTTTTGTTAATTGTATCGGTAACAGTCCTGTTCTTTAATACATCTCTACCGAGTAATCCATCTGCTGGAAGTCGGCTACCTTCTGGTGCTACATACATCTGTACTGCAAGTGTTTTTACGCATGCATGTTGTGCAGTTATAGTTCCTTTCGTTGTAATATTTCCCCCAAATGCGCCTGACAAGTCCTTTTGATTGCTTGAGTCTATCTCCACGTGTGGTGCAAAAGATTCAGCTTTTACTAATGTGGTATCTGCTCCTGTATCTACCAGTAAGGATAAGTTTTTGCAGAGTGCTTCACTGCATGGAAAATCAATAAATGCGTCATTTTTCTCTTTTCCATTGTTACCACCTTGCAGATTCTGTTCTTTTTTCGACTCAGACCTGCAGTTAGAATAATTTCTTTCTGTATAATTTTCCGGTATATACGTATGGATGTTTATATGCCAATGTATTTTTTTGTCAGTCCTTTTAATTGATACCCTCACTTAGTTTAATAAAGTTTCGTTTGCTGATTTCCTTTCAATTGTTTCGTGTATCCATGAATTGTCGGCATCGCAGTCCATTAGTTTTAGCTGGGCCGCCGCGAGTTTTCCGAATTTAGTGCTGGGCAGTTAGTTCTTAGATGTCTTGTTTCATTACAATTATAGCATTTCGGTGGTTCATTTCTCCCACGGCATGAATGGATCTATGTGTTGGCATTGATGGATCTATGTGTTGTAGACTGTTGACCACTTTGTGTGCTATTGTGTTGTTGCCTTTGGTCATTGTCATTTCTTCTGAAGTAATTATCGTTAGGTGGTTGCCAGTTTGTGTTTAGCGGTGTTCTTGGGTTGCCTGAATATCTTTGCTGTGGTTTTCTAAAGAACTGATTTTCTGCGTGTCCGGACGTTTTGCATATCCTGCAGAATAATGCTTTTAAACGTTTTCCGCATTCTACTTCCTTATGTCCCTTATTATTGCAGTAATCACACTTGTCAACTCTAGTGTCTCGGCTTGATTCACATTCTGGCCCAATTTCATGCCCATATTCTCCACATGTAATGCAATATGGAGTGTTAAGCCTCTGTTCACAATTTGTTTTGTTGTGACATTGTTGCTTACAGAAACTGCATTGAGTAGTCAGGGTAATAGTGTTTATTGCGATGTGGTTTTCTCCAAAAAGTTGCTGAGCTTCCTCTACTATTTGAGTTAGTTTCTGTAAGCCCTGGCTTTCTTGGCCAATAAACCTAGTCGTTAATGCCTGGTCCCTAAGACCTTTGATAAAGCTTATTACTGCTATTCTTTTGAAGTCTTCCAGTATCGTTTTTCTGCTACCTTCTTCACTCCATTCATTTGTTACTAGACTCCCGGCTTCATTTAGTAGAGTTTCAAGTCGATAACAAATCTGCTTGCTGACTCTTGATTTCCTTGCTTGCACGAAACTATGAGTTCTCTTATTTGATCTAAAGTTTTCCTCTTCAAATACACCTTTTTTATTGAATCACATAATGCGTCTATCGTGCCGAATGTTTGTGGTGCTATTTGAACGTAAGCTGGTCCCATTAATCGCAGTTTCAGGCATTCTATAATATCTTGTGCTGGGACTCCATTTTCTTCAGAGGACAGCTCTCGTTCTACTTGCTTACATACTTGAATGAATCGAAAAACTTCCGATGTTAAATCTGGTCCTTCGGTGCCGAAAAATGTGGGGACTATATTGTTTACTATTTTGGTAATTGTCGATATTGCAGGCATCTTGTATGCTTTTGTACTTATATTACTGGAATCTTCTTTAGTGATTATTGGGGATAGTGGGTACTTCTTAAGTGAATTCCTAGCTTCTTGTAGGTAGTTATAAAATTCTTTTTTAAGCTGAACTTCTTCTAGCCTCAGTTCTTTAAATTCCTTCTCGTATTCTGCTAAATCTGCTAGTTTTCTTTTTATAGTATCTGTTGAGTATCCTCTGTTGACAGTTTTTCTCGCGTTTGATAGTAAAGTTTTCACTTTATTCAATAAGTTATTTCCTTCTCCCTCTTTGAGAAAGTTTTTATTATGTTCTATTGTATTCGTGTCTTCTCTAACTTCTTGTTGTGTATGAATTACTACTGATGGAAGTCTTTGGGTAGTATGTGATAAGTCCGTGACAGTGGATTTTTCTGGCAAACTAATTGAAGGAGTTGGTGAACGAGATCTGTAAGCAATATTTAGTTCTCTCCTTGCGTTTGACAATGCTACCGATAATCTTTGTATCGAGTTTTCCTTTTCGCTAATCAAGTATTTTAATTTTAAGTATTTTTCAATCTCCTTCTCACTCAGTCCTTTCTGTCGTAACTGTAGTCTTAGTTCTTCGTTCTCTTTTACCTGCTGTTCTAACAACTCATTTGTATAATCTATATCACTTTTTAGTTGTTTGCTAAATTTCTCCAAACCTAATTTCGTCTTTTCTAACTCTTCGATACGCTTTCCGAGTTCTTTTGACTTATTTCCGTTTAATTCACTTATCACTCCAAGTTTATACCCTACTTCTTCTAACTTAGTCAATTTGTTATCCCTAACAATTTCTTTATGAGCATTTAGGAATATTCTATCAGAATTAAAGGCTTTTAATTCCGACCATACATGCACTTGAAGACTATCAACGTTAATGTTGTAGTCGTTTAATTGTAGTATTAGTTTGTCCGTTTGTTTTTGTGGACTGTCCATTTAATTAAATTTATACTTACCATCCTTACGACTTGACCAAACCCAGACGTTGTAGTGTTTCGTGGCACAAAAAAAAATTTCCACAGTGCAACGTTTAATTTTTAATCTGGAGGGTCCCTTGGGAATCCCAAGTATAGGTATTTTTATTAACAACAATTCTTGTTACTGTAGCTGCTTCCACACTTGCAGACTGACTGCCTTTTTATTTTTCTATCTGCTATTTATACAAAATATACTTTAATATATTTTTTCAATATTTTACTTACAATTAATTTTCTTATGCTAACTAGAAAATAACATATTTCATAAATATTATTTAGCTTTTGATCCAATTACAAAATATCGATATTGCACAATTTGCCAGCGCAAACAAACTAAGAAGTAACTGAGTCAATGAACTAGTTTCTGCTGCGTCAACTAATTACTGCAATGTTGGAATACGAGGGTTGTTCAAGTATGATTCACAACACCCTACCCTAGCGACAAGCAAATTTGTGTCGTTACAAGGTCTAGATTAGCAACTAACTAGAAAAATGTGAAAACCCGGTGATTTTTACTAGGAGGCGGGGCTATTCCAATAAAGCACACAATTAAGAGCAAATTTAATATATTTATTAAGCGATTTTATTGAAATTTGGCACAAATATTTGAATAGTGCAAAGTTAAAAGATTTCGTTGAAAAAGGTGGGTGTTAACACGCCCATACAATTTAAACCTCCTCTTTCATGTACTTCGGATCAGCAGATTTAAATATACTATTTATTTCAATATTAATATCCATTTCCAACGAAACTTGACATGTGCTATTGACACTTGCAAGGAAAATTTTTTTTAAAAGTGGGCGGGACTACGCCCATAAAAATTAAATATTTAAACTTACGCTAAAGAGCTGGAATTTGATACGCAAGTAGGCCAAGATGAGAAATTAAATAGAAAAATCAAAAAACCCAAATATTTTAACCAGGAGTGGCAGGGGCCTCGATAATTTTGTACTAAGGCTTTTAACTGAAGCTTTAACTAAAAGCTATCATCTTAAAAAGGGTACGATGATAATTGAGCGCTGCTCATAGCAAAATCTTGAGTTTAAGAAAGTGACGGAGAGTGGCGGTAACGGCCATAACATTTCAAGCTAGAATTTGCTCTAGAGAGCTTAAATTCAATACACAAAAAATATTAAATTAGAGATCACCAAGAAAAATTTAAAATCCTGGAAGTTTCAATTGGGGGGTAGGACACGCACTTTAAGCTGAAAATTAATAATTTAAATTATAGAGTTTACGAACAGGAAAAATCTGAAAGCACCGATTGTCAAATCAGGGAAGTAGGGCCACGTTTATAAAATTTTTATCGAAATATAATACGGTAGAGAACTAAAATTTTGTAAAAAAATAGGCTTAGGTAAGTTGCCAACTAGATAAATTTAAAACACAAGCTACTTGCATGCACATTTCATGCTAGCAGTTAATTTTGCGTTTTCAAAAGTACTTCATCTGAGCAGACCTTAGAGAAATAGGCGGGGTCACTCCCACTAAAATTTACAATATATTATATATTTCTACTCAGATGACTCTTAAAAAAGAAAGCAAATTACTCGGTCCTTGTTTTGACACAATGGTGAACATATCACCCTATAACCCATTATTTTATGTAATTCTGTCTTTTAACTGGCGCATTATGAATAGAACTATAACAGACTAGAAATCTAAAGTTTAAAAAGCTTTGTCAAGGAAACTTTCCAAAAGGCTGTAAAACTGTTATATAATTTCTAGATAATGTGCTAACTGGGCAATATTATATTATATTCAGGCATATGAGGAGTTGGTTTTGTAAATGAGTTGACATCTACATACTCAACAGATTTATGGTGTTCATTTTGATTAATTGGACTAGCAAAAATAACAGTCAATTTCGTGGTTGCTAGGCTCACGCTAAATTGCTGGAAAATCAAATGGCATGTACCGACTGGGGTATAGTGAATTAGCTTAATGTTCTGAAGGCATACTTTTTAAATGCAAAATTAAGAAATGCATATTTACTTTGCGCCCGACATCTTATACACAGAGAAAACAGATTTGTTGTGATAACGGAATTTGTAGCCAATCGAATTTTGTCGGTTACAACAACTAACACACAATTCTGTTGTAATGAACTAATTTTTTTTTTGTAAACACCAATTTTTCATTACCGATATGTGAATTTATAGAATTAAATGATTATTGCAACAAAACGTACATACATACATACATATATACTATATATGCATATATATAAATATGTGTATATATATATACATGTACAATGTACATGTATATATACATATATGGGGTTTAATTTTAGCTTACATTAAATCAAGAAAAATAACTATGTATATTATTTTATTTTCAAGCAAGATTATATGTTACAGTCTTATTTAGAACAGTTTTTTTAATATATTTAATTTTTAAATTTTAATAAATGAGGATGTTACTTCATAATTCGAAATTCAAAAGTTAATTTAACCTACTATCGTATCAAATAAGAAAAAGGCTACCAAATGTGCAAGTGAGCAACGACAATTGCCAGCACTGCAAATGGCTACATATACTCCGCAAATGTTGCGTCAGAAATTCTTACTGTTACATATTTGTGACAGCTACATACACATGTAAAAATATTGCACATCTCAAAAATTTATATGTACCAAGTTAGTACACGGCATGTCAAAAATGCACATGTATGCATATGTGTATGATGTTACATGCCAATATGCACTGCATGTGAGTGTCACAAAAAGTGTAAGTACACGGCATGTAGCAAATGTAGCTTCATGATGACGTCAAAGTTACGTCACAGCTACATATGCATGTGGTGTCTTACATGCCGTGTACTATAGGCTTAAGTTTTTGATTCGGCGACATGTCGATTTTGCTGGCGACAAAGGAATTTATTGGCGATTGTTATGGCTATGTTTTTAACAAAATTTAACTTCAAAATTGTTGTAATTCAGAAAATTAGTTTGTTGAAGGGGTATTTTAAGAAATAAATTCTACCAAAACTCGTCTGCAAGAAATTTAAAAAATTAGTTTTTTTTTTGATATTAATCACTTTCGAAATCGACTTTTTTTGTCGACTAGTCGTTAAAAATTCTTAACGATTTTGTAGCATTTGGATTATTGGATATTTAATTTTGTTTTCACTACTTTAAATCATGTGAAAAGCTTGGCCGATACAAGTAAGTATCGATGCTTTTTATTCGATACTGAGTATGTATAGATACTTCTGAATCGATGCTGAATCATATAAAAGTATCGATACCTTAGTGGTATCGTTTCATTCCTATAAATGTTCTTCGTCCAACGTCTACCAGTAAACTATTCGTAGCGTCAAAAATGCCCGTCTGTTAAAGATCTACTCGTTAAACGTCTATTATAGCAGACTTGCACTGTTAGTAAGATTTGCCAGTCCTGGTTGTATGTCCATTAATACCCGTCCCTACATTGTTGCCGCTGCTGGTTGTATGTCCATTAATACCCGTCCTCATATTTTGCAGTCCTGCAGTGGTATTCGACCCGAGTTATGACGTCCGCCTCTTCATGTGTTCTGCAACCTTGTTAGTTTTATTAGGGTCTTCACCAGTACCAACTTTTTGAACTTCGTAGCGATCATAATTCAATATTTTGATTATTTTTATGGTCCGTAGTATTTAGGCTTTAGCTTGAGGCCTGCACCAAATTGTGTACGTTTGATTGCTACTAGATCACGAATGGCATAGGATGGTGCTGTAATAGGTTGTTATCAAAAAAGTTTTACTTTTAATTTATTTTAATTTGTTTATTTTATTTACTTTAAATATAAAGATTATTTCCTGAGCTCAGCTAGGAGCTCTAGGAATGTTGTTTTATGATTGATCTTAAAAATAAAAATACATTGTCTTATATACTAGTTATGAGAATAAAGCTTAACCTATCTTAACATAAGAGGGAAAGAAAAAGGTATATGCTTAATAAGCAAATTGTTCCTTTTAGTTTCCCACGGTAGGCGTGCGGCGTGTGTCTCATAAGAAATTTAGAAAACATGGATTTTGTATTGTTTATATTTATTATATAAACACTTGTGGTTATCAATTATGATTCATTCAAGTGCATTATGATGCAGCCTTTGATCAGACTGGCGAGTGTCAAATAGCATCTGTACAAAATACATATTTACGTTGCAGTCTGTCAAATGCATTTATCTAACACTTCATGCAGCGGTATTTGCCCGATTGCATGAGTGTCAAATGTCCAGTGCACAAAAATAATTTCAATGCCTTTGGATGTTATGTATGTTGCGGTCAAGTTGACTTTAAATGTTTACTACGCAATGTTAGTCGTAGTGATAGTTAAAACACGCTACACCTCCACCTTTTATAAGAATGTTCATATAACGTTAGTTTTATGGACATTCTTTTACAATTTGTTATTTTAAATTATATAATAGAGTAGAATTATTTATTTATATTTTTGTAGTCCGGACATACTTGTATATTAACTTATTTAGTTCTATATGGCTTAAGTCTATTCTTATGAACTATTTGTGTTTTATTTGTTTTCTTATCAAATATAGTTACATTATTTCTTAAGTCTATTTTCTTAATTTTGTAAGGTCCTTTATATTGGGTTTCTAACTTATGACCTGCTTCATTTTTCAGTAATACTAGATCTCCTATTCTAAAGTTATAATCAATTATATCCCTATCATAGTTTAATTTTTGCTTAAGTTTATTTCTATCTAATAATTGTTGAGCTCTCTTATATGCTACTTCTAATCTAAATTTTGTTTCTTTTGCATAGTCCTCTATATTATATAGTGGTTCTACTTTATCTACATTGAAAATCTGAAAACTGTTAGGAGTTTTTGCAAAGACTAACTCATAAGGACAATAATTATGACTTGTTGAAGGTGTTGTATTAAAACAATAAGTAAAATATTTTAGCCATTCGTCCCAATCATATTTGTCTATAGATATATAGGAACGTACATATTCATTGAAAGTTCTATGACTTCTTTCTATTGTGCCTACTGTTTGGTGGTGATGAGCTGTCGAAGTTAATTTTTCAATTTTTAGTAGATTACAAAGTTCTGTTAATATCGAATTTTTATATTCTGTTCCCATGTCTGAAATGAACGTCTTCATTGGACCATAGGTAAGTATAAAATTTTCATATATTGCCTTAGCGATTGTTTTAGCGCTTTTGTCTCTTATTGGTATAGTAACTAAATATTTAGTTAAATCACATATTATTGTGATTGCGTATTCATTTCCAATTAATGATTTTGGAAATGGCCCTATTGTGTCTACCACTACCGTATCAAATGGTTTTGTTGGCGTTGGTGCCACAGTCATTGGACTTTTGTTATGTTTTAAAGTTTTAGCAGTTTGACATTTATGACATGTTTTTACGTATTTAGATATGTCCTTGGACATATTTTTCCAATAGTAATATCTTTTTATTTTTTCTAATGTTCTATATATTCCGCAATGTCCTCCTTCTATGGGATCATCGTGATATTTCAGCATAATTTCAAGAATTGCCTTGGCATTCTTACTATCAATTTGGGTCACCTTATTTAGTAGCGCTACTTTAATTTTATTTAATATTTTATTGCCCATAAGTTTAAATTCATTAATAGAGATTAATTCGAAAATTTTCTCACTAGGTGCCACTTGTAAATTATATATATTGTGTTTACCGGCCACTTTTTCGAGCCTAGAGAAAAATTGTCCTAAGTCAAAATTCTCTTTAGTAAACAAATCATTAATATGTATATATGTTACTATAGATTTTCCACGTTTGATATAACATCTTCCGGGGGAAATCTATAGTTTATAGTATTTTCTGACGTCAGTGTTTGTTAAAGGTACATATATACTGGGCTTATCATTATTTTTATTTTTATGCTGTTCTTTTAGTGTATTACTATTCTTTTCTTTTGTATTGGTCATCGATCTAGTCGTGACTTTTAATATAGAACAAATTTTATTATTCATGTCTTTTAGGTCATTTATTGTAATTCGCGATAGAGCGTCGGCAACATAGTTATCTTTTCCCCTAAGATATTCTACTGTAAAGTTATATTCTTCCAAATCGAGTCTAATTCTTGTTAACTTGGAGCTTGGGTTTTTCATTGAAAACAAATAAGAAAGTGGTCTATGATCAGTACGGACAAGAAAATGTTTTCCATATATATATGGTCTGAAGTGGGTAATTGCCCAATGAATTGCAGTTAATTCTTGCTCAATGGTTGATTTGTTACTTTCTCCCTTTGTGAATGTCTTTGATGCATAGGCAATAGGTAAATGTTTACCATCATATTCCTGTGTCAAAACCGCACCACAAGCGTACTTACTTGCATCTGTTTTTATACAAAATTCCTTAGTAAAATCAGGATATTGGAGTAAAGTAGGACTCATTAGTGCTCTCTTAAGATATTTAAACGCAAAATCACAGTCTTTTGTCCATTCAAATGGTGTATTTTTCTTGGATAATTTTGTTAAATGTCTGGAGTGTTCAGAAAAATTTTTAATGAATCTTCGATAGTAATTACAAAATGCTATGAATCTCTTTGCACTGTCTGCGTTAGTTGGTGTTGGATAGTTTTCAATGATTGAATATTTACTATCGTCTGGTAATATTCCTTTATCTGTACATTTGTGACCAAGGTATGTTACTCCTCTCATGAAGAATGAACATTTTTCAGGATGTAATTTAAGATTGTACTTTCGACATAGATCGAAAACGTTTTTCAAATTCGAAAGCATGTGCTTTTCGGAGCATCCCAGTATGACTAAGTCATCCATATATAGAAAAGCTTGGTCTGGTTTTAAACCACTGAAAGCAAGTGTCATCATTCGTTGAAAAGAATTGGGTGCTATTTTTAAACCATAAGGTAATCTAGTAAATCTGTATGAACCATTGTTGGTTGAAAAAGCTGTTAAGTCTCTAGAGTTTTTTTCTAAACTGATCTGGTGAAAGCCTGACATTAAGTCTAAACAGGAAAAATATTTTGCTCTACCTAGTTGGTCTAATATATCATCAATTCTAGGTAATGGGAATTTATCTGCAATTATTTTTTTATTTATTTGTCTGTAATCTATGACAAGTCTCCATCTTTTTTGGTCAGAGTTAGGAAGTGATTTCTTTGGTACTAACAAGACTGGACTGTTATATTCAGAATAGGAAGGTTCAATAATTTTATCGTCTATTAATTTTTTCACTTGTTTGTCAATTTCTTCTTTATGTGTATGTGTTATACAATAATTTTTAATATATACTGGTTCTTTATCTTTTACTCTCAATTTTTGTTCATAAAAATTATTAGTTGTTATTGTTTCTGATTCCAAACCGAAAATATCACTATATGTTGCACATAGTTTTGTTAATGTTGTTTTAAATTGTTGCGGAAAATGTTTCTGTAAAATTTTTAATATTTCTGATTTTCTTTTAGAGTTTTTGCCTAAATTTTCTTTGATAATTTCATAATCAGAGATGTTTTCAGTTTTTATGTTACTTTGTTTGATTTTAGTAATGGTGTTATTAGTGTTTAGAATACGAATAAATGCTTTGTCAGGTTTAACTAATATATTTGGTATAAAAACACCTGGTTCAATTTCTTGATTTGGAATTAATAATTCGTTATTTGAATTGGTAAAATTTACTTGACGTATTACTTCACATCTTGGAGGTATATTAATTTCATTGCAGTTATTCGTAATCGGTATATCTATTGTATGTGGTATATTAAATGGTCTAAGGATAAGGTAATCATTATCTTTGTTGAAATCCAATATACAGTTATATTTTTTGATAAAATCCATGCCAATGATTCCATCGCATGGTATCGGAAAATTATTATCTACTACCTGGAAGTAATGTGGTATTAGAAATTTTTTAAATTTTAGATCGCAAAATGTATTTCCAATCGATTTGATGTTACCCTGTCCTATTCCACTTAAAGTTGTTGTTTTGTTAGTGTTAATTTGGTTTTGTTTAAAGAATTTTGATTTTATTAATGAAATGTCTGCTCCCGTGTCTACTAAGAGTGTGAGCGAGGTATCAGTATTGTCTAATTGTATATGTATAAAGAAGCTCAAGTTAAGATTTAGATGGTAAATTTTTACTAATTTGATCCTAGGGGAATTTCGGAGTTTTCCAAATTGTTTTCATTTGATTCTGTTGCTCTTACGTAGTTATTGTTCCTACGATTATTATTAAATCCTTGTCGGTTTTTGTAATAATTGCTATTATTATTATTGTTATTATTATTGTTGTTGTTATTATTTCTACGTGGGTAATTATTTCTTCCAAGTGATCGTGTATTATTACCACGGTAACTGTTTCCAGACTTGTACTTTTGTCCATAGTACAAAATAGTATTTTGTTGACCTGTGGCGTCTGTACAACTATTGACAAATTTACTAATAGCATCGTTCATGCTATTGAATTGTCCTGCTTCCATGATAAGCTTAACTTTATCTATGGTGCAGTTCTTAGTTAATGCCTTTACGGCAGTTTGTGTGGCATACTTTGTGGCTAGGTCTCAAGCCAATCCATCTGAAATGTATGCGGTTTCTAATGCCTTGGTTAAATTTTCTATTTCACTGCAATAAGCGTTAGCAGTTTTATTGTTTTGTTTTACATTTAAAATTTTTGCTGTTAATACTTCCACAGACTCTCCCTTCACGCTATTTTTTAGTTTGTTTATTATTTCTGATATAGTTGATTCATTGCTGATTAGATTTCTTGCAGTTCCCTTTAATTTTGTTTTTATTAGTGATACTGCAACTGCTTCGTGAGTACCTTTTATTGAATCTACTAAGGACAAGGAGTCAATAAAGGATCGTAAATTTTCTGATTTTCCATCAAAGTCTATAATCAGCTTTGATGCTGTGTTCAAAAAGTCCACTACAGTTTGAGTCATTTTGGATTCAGTTATAGGCATAGAAATATTAAATATTACACTTTCGTGTATTGAATTTGGTAGTTCGATTTGTATCGATTTTTTATCAGCTACTTTTGAAATTCGGCTTGTTAAATCAAGGAAAAATGCGTCTGCTGCTCTTTGGTGAGCTACTGTTAGTCTATTGTAATAAACATTAAATAAAACTCTTATTTCTTCTAATTTTGTAAGAACATTTTGAAAATGATGAATAATTGTTTAATTTTTAATTGGTCTATCAATATTGATGCACTTATATGACCGTTCTAAATCTTCTTTTATAATTCGTGCCTTATTCAAAATATCTTTCCATTCCATCAGTAGATTAAAAAAAAATTGCTGAAAAGTTTAATTTGGTTATATTTTGTCTAAATTGTATGCTTTACTGAAATACTTTTTTCTTAGAGCTCTTTTATGTGACAAATATATTTTAAGCAACAAGTTTATTGCTGAAATTATTACCAATATTAGCATTAATAACCATAATGAATTTATTTCTGACTTATGGTCAATGATTTCCAAATTGGTAATCACGTTAGCATTGGGTTTTTCCATTTTTGATTCTGTTTTACCCATATTTTCGAATTTATATATTTTACGAAATTATTGGAGATTTTCTTTTTCTATACGTTCTGACCACCTGATTGCACGAACTGTCATTTCTTCTACACGAGTCTTATTTAAAACATCGTCCTCAGTTGGGACACCTGGCATTCCTATCAGTTTCCAAATCTGTGTTAAAAATTTAATATCTTTTTCTATTTCAGATTCTTGTTTGGTTTCTAAAAATGGTTTTTTAGTGCTATTTTCGAATATCTTATCCATTATAATTGTCCTTACAAAATCAATTACAATACGAAATATTATCTTACTCTAAAATAATTAGTTTTATTATTTATTTTTAAACATTGAGAAAAAAAATTATATATATATATATATATGTATATTTATATTTTGTCAACGGCGGTTAACGCCTACTGACCTAAGAGTGCGCCGCAATTAGTGCACTTCTTTGTTAGTTTTTTGTTTTATTAACTTAGTTAGTGTTTCTATTCGTACCCACATTTTGGTCGAGTCAGTCCATGTTGGTGGGGGATCTCTGTTGACTTCTCGTAGCAACAGGGCTTTTTCTCTTTTCAACCTGCAGAGATATCCTCCTCTCCTCTTTGGCTTTGATGTCTTCGGGATTTTTAAGTTTTCTTCCTTCTTAATTTTGTTGGTTCTTTTTTGGTATTCCTGTATAGT
Source organism: Tachina fera (assembly GCA_905220375.1). NCBI lineage: Eukaryota > Metazoa > Arthropoda > Insecta > Diptera > Tachinidae > Tachina > Tachina fera. Next base: position 117,582,930 of record LR999963.1, on the reverse strand, counting down.
CAGGGGTTGTGGACCAACCTTTATATCTTGTTTATTCATTTGTTGCTTTTCTTATGCCTTCAAACTTCTTGGTTGATTACTGGATTGCACATGATGTTACTTATTTTTGTTGCTGGGCATGCATTTGCTGTGACATATCAATGTTGTTGGGCTGCCGGTATAAAACATTAAGATCCGGTGTTGCTGGAGTAATTGTTTCTCTCGTTCCACCTATATTTGCTGCTCTTGATGTTTGAGCAGATCTTATTTCCTTGTACCTTTTGGCCAGGCGGACTTCTTCCACTGACAGATCGTTTTTGGCTGGTCTGTCAGGATCCAAGAGTTGTATGTTTTTTTCTCTCTGCGCCCTAGGGTCGCAACTAGCAAGATTTGTTATATTAATCCAAAAATAATTATTTTATTATTATGGGTGCGGATTCTAGCACTTCCATAAACTGGAAGGATCGCCATGTAATAGGTTGTTATCAAAAAAGTTTTATTTTTAATTTATTTTAATTTGTTTATTTTATTTACTTTAAATATAAAGATTATTTCCTGAGCTCAGCTAGGAGCTCTAGGAATGTTGTTTTATGATTGATTTTAAAATAAAAATACATTGTCTTATATACTAGTTATGAGAATAAAGCTTAACCTATCTTAACATAAGAGGGAAAGGAAAAGGTATATGCTTAATAAGCAAATTGTTCCTTTTAGTTTCCCACGGTAGGCGTGCGGCGTGTGTCTCATAAGAAATTTAGAAAACAGGGATTTTGTATTGTTTATATTTATTATATAAACACTTGTGGTTATCAATTATGATTCATTCAAGTGCATTATGATGCAGCCTTTGATCAGACTGGCGAGTGTCAAATAGCATCTGTACAAAATACATATTTACGTTGCAGTCTGTCAAATGCATTTATCTAACACTTCATGCAGCGGTATTTGCCCGATTGCATGAGTGTCAAATGTCCAGTGCACAAAAATAATTTCAATGCCTTTGGATGTTATGTATGTTGCGGTCAAGTTGACTTTAAATGTTTACTACGCAATGTTAGTCGTAGTGATAGTTAAAACACGCTACAGTGCTACTTTTATCTTTTTATCCGACGATTTTTTGTGTTCTGCCTCGATACGAGCAATGTTTTCCTTGGCCTCACGGCGTACTTCATCTCTTTCAATATCTAGTTCCTCTAAAGTGAATTTCTCCAACAGTTCTTGTATAGGTATATTTTCCTTTGTTTTTTTTTTCAAAACCAGTTAAAATTCGAAAGGGAAAAAACTTAGTACTGCGAAGTGGGGTATTGTTAATGTATTGTTGAACCTTCTCAACGTGCCCATACTACGGTTTGGGATTTTCTACACACAGCTTGGTGAGCAGGGAAATTACTATTTTATTAATGCCTTCCACTTGTCCGTTACTCCTTGGAACTCCTGTTGCAATTAGTTAATTTTGTATATTTTGCAATACGAGAACTGAGTTCTCGTTGTACCTTCATAGTGAACTAACGTCATAGCGAAGTTTTTTTTACATACATACTTAACAAAAAAATCATATAAAAGAAAATATTCGTAATACATATTATTAACTTTGATAAATAAGCTGTAATTGCTTTGTTAATATTTTTTTGCATAGTCATAAATAACAAAAACAAAAAAACCGTAATAAAAAAAAACAAACAAACAAACAAAAGTACCCTTGAGGAATACTCTATATGAGTACCTCAAAAACAAATAAATGTGAAGTGAGTTATAACGGCAGAAATGCCTATTTTACTGTGAGTTCTGATGCTCATAATGATAACAATAAAAATAAAAAACCTGATGACAGACTTATTGTGAGTTCGGAAGCTCTTAATAAAAATACAAAAACTGATAATACACTTTTTCTAACAACAAATCCACTTTTTCGACAGCGATCAACTTCGCTTTGTCCAATGCCTAATAGTGATTCTTTAACATTACAGTTGCCTAGTACTTCGTCAGTTAAGCCATTGAAATCATTCGCTTCGGGCTGTTCATCACCTAACCAAGTTGTCACTACAGATAACAGTAGCTCAAAACCAAAGGTACAAGTTGGAATGGACAGATATATAACCGTGGTAAAGCGTGGGCGAAGCCCGAATTCTTCTAAAATTTCATCTGTTCCAAAGATGTCTAGGGATAACAGCGCATCATCCATGAATCGCCAAAATCGTTTTTCATTATTGCAAGACGATAACGAGAAGACCGCTTCATCATCTCAGAAGTCTTTTAAGCCACCACCAATATATGTGAGGGAAAAAAATTCTAACGCGCTTCTAAAAAAACTACTGTCGACCATTGGTGAAAATACTTTTCACGTAATTCCAATTAAAAGAGGTAATATTGATGAAACTAAAATCCAAATATACGATGAAAACAATTTTCGAAAAATTGTAAATGATTTTGAAAAAAATAAAACAAACTTTTACACATACCAAGTTAAGAGTGCTAAAGGCCTACAGATAGTACTAAAGGGCATAGATTCATATGTTGAGCCCGAAGAAGTAAAATGTGCACTTCTAGACCAAGGATTTAAGGTAAAAAACGTTACTAATATAATTAACAGAGAAAAGGTCGCCCAACCCCTATTTCGCATTGAACTGGAGCCGAATGACATACCATTGAAAAAAAATGAAACCCATCCAATTTATGGCGTAAAGTTTCTGTTACACCGAAAAATCACAGTTGAAGAGCCACGTAAGCGTTCAGGTCCTGTACAGTGCCATAATTGCCAAGAATATGGCCATACAAAAACTTACTGCAATTTACCTACAGTTTGTGTTATCTGCGGTGAATTGCATGGTACTGCTAGCTGCACTAAGCCAAAAGAACAAGCAGAAAAAAAATGTAGTAATTGTGGAGGTAATCACACCGCTAACTATAGAGGATGCCCTGTATATTCTTTTGTTAAACAGACTATGAGTCAAAAACCTAAGTTAGCTCCAGCCCAACCATTAAACGCGTACTCTGCCTCTTTTGCTCAAGTAAGTCAACCAGTTACTTCACGTGTATCGTATGCCGATGCTGCTAAGGCTAGTTCTAGTCCCTCACAAAATGTTTCACCGCAAAATAATTCAGCGAATGCAAACTCAGGCTTTAACTTTAGTCGACTTGAAGCTACTATTGAGAATCTGGTGCTAACTATAAACAACTTTACAACAAATATGACTAGCATGATGCAAGAAATGCTGCGAATGCAGAATACACTGCTTCAAGCATTAGTTAACAAACCATGAACATGTTAAAAATATGTTTCTGGAACGCAAACGGCATTCGCCAGCATAAAAATGAACTTAAGCACTTCCTCATGGAAAAAAATATTGATGTAATGTTGGTCTCTGAGACTCATTTGACTTTTAGGAGCTTATTTAAAATAAATGGTTACACTCTATATGATTCAAAGGACCCGAGGGGGAGAGCATGCGGAGGGTCAGCAATTCTAATTAAGTCAAGACTCAAACACTATGTCCTTGATAACATTTGTGAAGAACATCTACAAGCAACGAATATTTGTATCGAAAATTTTTGCACAAATTTTGTCATATCATCAATTTACTCCCCTCCTAGATTCGCAATTACTGAGGATCAATACGAGGATTTCTACAAATCTCTTGGCCCTTGTTTCGTAGCAGCTGGAGACTATAATGCAAAACATACTTTCTGGGGTTCGCGTCTTATCACACCTAGAGGACGAGCGTTGTTCAACACAATTTCAAAAATGGGCTTGGACGTCATTTCAAGTGGGGAGCCCACTTACTGGCCTACGGACATACAAAAAATTCCGGATGTTACAGATTTTGGAGTCATGAAAAATATCGGTAGGGAATTAATTCATGTTGAAGCTTCTGTAGATCTCTCCTCCGATCACTCTCCCACGATTGTTACAATTTGTAGCCCACTAAGAAGTGACTTCCCTCTCCCATATGTAAAGATGATCAACCGTGTTAATTGGCTGGGGTTCAAAAACTACCTCAGTAGCCATTGTACGGAAAATATTAACCTAAAAACACCAGGTGATATTGAATCTAACATTGAAAATCTTAACAAAAATATTAAACAGGCTGCTGAACATGCCACTACTTCCCATCCGCAGACTGGGTTTAATAGAATTTATTCTACAGACATTGAACGTCTTTTACGTGAAAAAAGGATAGCTAGAAGGGAATGGCAACAGCACAGATCACCCCAAAATAAAATTAGATTTAAAGAGTGCACAGACGACTCCAAGAGCTGCTGGCATATGAAAAAACTGTATGTCTTAAAAATTACCTGGAAAATCTTGATGCCACACCTGCATCTAATTACTCCTTGTGGCGAGCTGCTAGAAAGCTTAAAACACCCGTTGAATATAGACCACCTCTGCGCACTTCTACCGGAGGTTGGGCCAGAAGCGATACTGAAAAAGGTAACATATTTGTTGATCATTTAAAATCCGTATTTACCCCAAACACATGTACTGGTGTTGTTGATTTACCAAAAGTAGTTGCGCTACCCCCTCGAACCATAAAATTTAAGACGCGTGATGTTCAGAAACTAATTGCTGAACTCAACCCGAAGAAAGCTCCAGGTATTGATGGAATAAGTAACAATATGCTGATAAACTTGCCACATATTGCAATTAGAATCCTGTTATTTATTTTTAACGCCATTTTACGACTGGAGTATTATCCACAAAGCTGGAAGCCTGCGAAGGTCAAAATGATTCCAAAGCCGGGCAAAGACCTTACCAAGGCTGAGTCATACAGGCCAATAAGTCTGCTATTAACAATGTCAAAACTCTTCGAAAAGCTGCTCATGACAAAATTGTCCCCAATTTTAACTGATAGTGGGTGCATCCCAGACCATCAATTTGGTTTTAGAAGTCAGCATAGCACCATTGAACAAACTCATAGATTGGTGCAATTTATAAGAAGAACTTTTGAAGAAAAAATGTATTGTTCTGCCCTGTTTGTTGACGTTTCTCAGGCCTTTGATAAAGTGTGGCATGAAGGCCTTATTTTAAAATTAAAATCATATTTACCAATAAATTTTCTGAATTTATTAGAAAGCTACATAACTACCCGAAAGTTTAGAATTGTGGAAGGAGAATTCATGAGTCTGCCCCAATCTATATCATCCGGTGTGCCACAGGGGAGCATACTGGGGCCAGTTTTGTATTTGATTTATACTTGTGATATGCCTGTGGGCAGCAATATCCATACATATACGTTTGCCGATGATACAGCCTGCCTTAGTATGCACAAAAACCCCCACGAGGCTTCCCGATATCTTCAAGAACATATTACACCGTTGGAAATCTGGTTGAACTTATGGAGAATTAAAGTCAATGAACAAAAGTGTGTCCATACAACGTTTACCCTAAGAAGAGATACTTGTTCTCCCATTCGAATCAACAATCAAAATATTCCTCAACATTCCCAAGTGAAATACCTTGGTATACACCTTGATCGAAGGCTTACATGGAAACATCATATTGACTTTAAGCTAACTCAGATGAAACTAAAGTTATCTCAAATACACTGGTTGATTGGCAGAAATTCAATACTTAGCCTGGACTGTAAACTTTTATTATAAAAGTCGCTTTTAAAGCCAATATGGTGTTACGGTATCCAGTTATGGGGCACTGCTTCAGCCTCCAATATAGAGAGAATCCAACGAAGGCAAAACAAAATTTTAAGGTTAATAACATCTGCTCCATGGTATATTAAGAATTCAAATTTGCATCGTGATTTAAAAATGCCACTAGTGACTGAAGAAATTGCAAGATACGCAGGCAAATACTTAACAAAACTTGAGTCACATCCTAATCCGCTTGCTCGTAATATTTTGAATTTTAATGGTCACATCCGCCTAAAAAAGAGGGACACAAGGGCTCTTATACTCAACACTCAAGATGGGAATGCTTAAAAATACATTTAATTTTCCTTTTTGATTATCACTACTTTGTATTATTTAAACTATCACTAAGTTTTGGCCGACACTGGTCGGGCTAAACAATTATATTTTAGCTTTAAGATTTGATCACTTATTGTTAGTTCATATTTGAAGATACAATAAATAAATATATGTATTATAAAAAAAAAATAAAAAAAATTTTGCAATACAATTACAATATTCCTCATATGCGTTTGACGAGAAAACACTTCCTCTGTCCGATATTACTCTCTCCGGATTCCCAAAAATAGCTGATTGAGGCCTTAATTTGTCTAAAGGTAAGATCCCACTATCGGCGCAAGTATCATAATATGCGATAATTTTTATCGTGGTATAGGGGCACACATTTACAAATATTTTTAAATTCATTCCCGGGTGATTTCATTATCGTCGCACATTGTGAAAATCTTTTTCGGTTCATATCGGCTACAATTCCACAGTTCTCGTGGTACCTTCATAGCGAACAGTCGATTAGCGGGGTATTTTCTTACATACAAACAAACAAAAAATTATACAAAAAATTATTCGTAGTACATATTATTCGTAATAGGTACATACTGACTTTAATAAATAAGCTTTATTGCTTTGATAATATTTTTTACATAGTGGAAATAACAAAAACAAAAAAAAACCGAAAACAAAAAAAAACACAAAACAGTGACATTGAGGCTACAATACAATTGCGACAATAATCAGTACAAGGCGGTCACACTATCGTGCTTTATTTGTTTATTTCCTTTTTCGCAGACGGAGTTCTGCTTTCAGAATGCATTTTTTTCAAAAACAAAACTACTGTTGGTGTATATACAGTACAAATTTAGTTTTTAATGTTTTAACATAAAGTTTTGTGCAAAGCAAAGGTAGCAAAATCCCTCTTTGGCCTACATTTTCAATATTTAAATAATGAATATTTCAAACAGCGCTTTCTACTCACTTTTAAAGGGAGTCATACTACAAATAAGATTCGAAATTCCATTTGTCAATATGGATATTTCCCAAAAATAAAAGAATATTCTCAGGTTCACAAATCGTGATTTTGCAAAACAATACCAACGAATTGGAGAATGACATAGTTATCAAAAAACTCTTTGTATATCGCTATTACTCCAAAGTCCAACAGGATAATAAGTACTTATTTTTCTTTATACTAGTTTTAAAAGTTCGTTTCTCGATGTTGTTGCTACTGCTTGTACTAGTAAAATGGAAAGGAGTAGAAAACGAGTAAACTTAAAGCATATCTAATTTTTACTTCATGCATTTTTTTGTCTCAAATGGAGTTCCATAAAACGTGCTGAATTTGAATCGTAATAAAATGAGAAACCGTTATATTTATTCCAGAATTCAAATTCTATATGATAAATTTGAATATCATATATACATTTTGGCCACAAAGTAAACCAGAGTTGTAAAAACTGACGTATGAAAAAAGCTAAAGTCATTTATGGGACAACTGTAGTATATTTGTTATTAAGCTGTTAACAAAATAATCAAAACAAAAAAGAGAAAATCTGTATTTTGTGAAACGAACACGTACATACATACATACATACATACATAAATTTTATTCCAATAGAAAGAACTTTTTTCTTTGGTGTTTTAAGTTGAAGTTTTATTTTCTAAAAGCTTAAAAATCTAATTGAACAGTATGTATTTATATCAATTTGAGCAACCGTTAGTCGCAGCTACTGCGATCGGCGATCACGCCACTTCTTCAAAAAGTTTATTTGCCAATCAGAACTGAGTTCTTTGTTTCGAAGAAGTCAATTATGATTACGCTGCAAAAAATGGTCCAAACTTATAGACAAAAACACTTACATTTATCAAAGGCTTAAATTACAAGTAAACAAAGCAATTATTAACAAATTCATTACTTCAAATAGCTTAAACTCATAAACAAGAAATATTAATAAACAATCACAAAACAATTTATATTACTACGGGATACTTGTGCATAATGACGTCGTTGGGTAAAACTCCCCCGGACGAAGATTGGTTCCCAATTTCTGAAGGAATTTTGGGAAACGATACAATTGTTTTATTTAATTGTTTTATTAATATACTAGTAGTTTTTTGATGGTATCTTAACTCATTTATATGTCTTATATTTTTAATATGTTGATACGTTAAATTCTCTAATGTTAGCTCTTCATCAACGTTTATTTGTATCTCTTTAAACAAACCAGGTATTATTACATCTTTGCCATAAATCTTTCTGTCATACCATTTTCCAAAAATTTGTAGTTTACATTGTTCTATTTTTATAAGAAAGTGGCCAGTTAAGGTCACAGGTATCTCATTACATGTTTGATTTATAGTTACATTGTTCATATTCAAAGCAAAAATCAAATTTGAGCTTACTTCTTTTACATTTGTAGACGGATTTTTCCGATATGTACATTGCACTTTTTATAATTCAATAGGTTTTCAATACAATTAATTATCCTTTAACATCGTTAAATTTTTCTCGTGGTCTGTTTCAAAATATATAACATTATCTTTTGAGATGTACTTGTGCACTTTTTCCCTTAATTCTACTTTGTTGCTATTGGGAATAGGTTGGACAAATAAGATGTTATAAAATTCAGATGTTAATTGAGGAATTTGGACAATAAAAAGGATATTTCTTTCACTTGTTGCCACAGTTACTCTAATATTTTTTAGTTTTTCAAAAGTTATGTCATGTTTCTCTATCTCTTCCTCTGTTAGTATATTCTGACTCAAGAGTCCTATGCTTGATGTCAAAAGTATTTCCTCGACTTTATCGATTATTTTCTCCAAGTTTGATATTTGAAAAGAAATCTTTGTCTTTTGTATTTCTAGTTCGTCTCTTTCAGTCTGATTATTAATTGCCACATATTCTAAATACATTTTGTTTTCTTCCATTTCATATACCTTAGATAATTTGGCCAATTGTTCATCAAAATGCTGGTTGTTATGGATTTGACTATTAGACTGTTCAATTACGTTATGTGTGTTAGTTTCTATGATTTTCAATCTGTTTTCTATTTCTTGTCGATCTTCATCATTCATTGTTCCGTACAAGTATTTTAGTCCTGTCCCCATAATATTTATAAGTCCTCTTTTTTGTCTGTGTGGAATAAGCGTTCTTAGTGACGTTCTTAAATGATGTAGTTCTTGGTTTATATAATCATCATTTATTGTATTATTTTCTAGTTTATTTATATACTCTTCATATCTGGTAACATTGAACATATGAACAACATTGTTATATTGGTGTTTTTACCTATATTAACAATAGTAAAACCGTTTCCCACACTTAGGTCTGTATACTCAATTTTCTGAGCATAAGTCGTTTGAAATATCATTGTCATCACCAGTGTCAACCTGAGCATTTTCCATAGACATGACATCAACACATTCGTCTGTAGGATCAACCAACACATCCATTGAGCTGAAAGTATTTTTTGATCGAATTAGCTGATCTTTATAAACATTTTGGTTCTCATTCAAATATCTTTTGTTGCCAATTTTTTTCAATATAACTTTTTCATGTCTTGCATCCGTTTTATGCGCTCTAAAGTCCCTTTTGAAGTTTTTATTTACTCCTTCATCCTTTCGATTTCTATTAAGATATGCTAGATATTTTATTTTCCTTGAATCAATTACTTCATGAATTCGCTCATTTTCTGTAGAATTATCTGGAAAATGAATTTCTATTGGTTTTTTTTCGAGTTGTTAAGTGAAGAGTATTGTTATAAACAAAATTTGCTTGAATGGGTAAATCTATGGTATAAATTATATCAGATGTTTCATCTCTCTTTCGCAGGATCCTTATATTTTCGTTAAGGCTACTATGAAATCTTTCAATATCTGAATTTCCTGTGTGAGGATAAGCAGTAGTAAAATGATATTCTATGTTATTCTTTTCTAGAAAATCTCTAAAAACACTTGAATTAAAACCAGGTTCATTGTCCATAATCAACTTTTCTGGCGTTCTCATCAAATTGAACAGTATAGTAGTTTTATAAAATCTAATGAGGTTCTTTCTTCAATATTTGTTTCAAGGGCATACTTAGAGAATTTATCAATCATGGTTATGTATGCATTTTTTGTATCCAAAAACCATATGTCAGTATGGTAAATTTTATATGGACCAGTAGGAGTTTCTCTTTTCTCAAAAGGAAGTTTAATGGGATTTCTTTCTATTGTAGCGTGTTTTAACTATCACTACGACTAACATTGCGTAGTAAACATTTAAAGTCAACTTGACCGCAACATACATAACATCCAAAGGCATTGAAATTATTTTTGTGCACTGGACATTTGACACTCATGCAATCGGGCAAATACCGCTGCATGAAGTGTTAGATAAATGCATTTGACAGACTGCAACGTAAATATGTATTTTGTACAGATGCTATTTGACACTCGCCAGTCTGATCAAAGGCTGCATCATAATGCACTTGAATGAATCATAATTGATAACCACAAGTGTTTATATAATAAATATAAACAATACAAAATCCATGTTTTCTAAATTTCTTATGAGACACACGCCGCACGCCTACCGTGGGAAACTAAAAGGAACAATTTGCTTATTAAGCATATACCTTTTCCTTTCCCTCTTATGTTAAGATAGGTTAAGCTTTATTCTCATAACTAGTATATAAGACAATGTATTTTTATTTTAAAATCAATCATAAAACAACATTCCTAGAGCTCCTAGCTGAGCTCAGGAAATAATCTTTATATTTAAAGTAAATAAAATAAACAAATTAAAATAAATTAAAAATAAAACTTTTTTGATAACAACCTATTACATGGCGATCCTTCCAGTTTATGGAAGTGCTAGAATCCGCACCCATAATAATAAAATAATTATTTTTGGATTAATATAACAAATCTTGCTAGTTGCGACCCTAGGGCGCAGAGAGAAAAAAACATACAACTCTTGGGTCCTGACAGACCAGCCAAAAACGATCTGTCAGTGGAAGAAGTCCGCCTGGCCAAAAGGCACAAGGAAATAAGATCTGCTCAAACATCAAGAGCAGCAAATATAGGTGGAACGAGAGAAACAATTACTCCAGCAACACCGGATCTTAATGTTTTATACCGGCAGCCCAACAACATTGATATGTCACAGCAAATGCATGCCCAGCAACAAAAATAAGTAACATCATGTGCAATCCAGTAATCAACCAAGAAGTTTGAAGGCATAAGAAAAGCAACAAATGAATAAACAAGATATAAAGGTTGGTCCACAACCCCTGACTATACAGGAATACCAAAAAAGAACCAACAAAATTAAGAAGGAAGAAAACTTAAAAATCCCGAAGACATCAAAGCCAAAGAGGAGAGGAGGATATCTCTGCAGGTTGAAAAGAGAAAAAGCCCTGTTGCTACGAGAAGTCAACAGAGATCCCCCACCAACATGGACTGACTCGACCAAAATGTGGGTACGAATAGAAACACTAACTAAGTTAATAAAACAAAAAACTAACAAAGAAGTGCACTAATTGCGGCGCACTCTTAGGTCAGTAGGCGTTAACCGCCGTTGACAAAATATAAATATACATATATATATATATATAATTTTTTTTTCTCAATGTTTAAAAATAAATAATAAAACTAATTATTTTAGAGTAAGATAATATTTCGTATTGTAATTGATTTTGTAAGGACAATTATAATGGATAAGATATTCGAAAATAGCACTAAAAAACCATTTTTAGAAACCAAACAAGAATCTGAAATAGAAAAAGATATTAAATTTTTAACACAGATTTGGAAACTGATAGGAATGCCAGGTGTCCCAACTGAGGACGATGTTTTAAATAAGACTCGTGTAGAAGAAATGACAGTTCGTGCAATCAGGTGGTCAGAACGTATAGAAAAAGAAAATCTCCAATAATTTCGTAAAATATATAAATTCGAAAATATGGGTAAAACAGAATCAAAAATGGAAAAACCCAATGCTAACGTGATTACCAATTTGGAAATCATTGACCATAAGTCAGAAATAAATTCATTATGGTTATTAATGCTAATATTGGTAATAATTTCAGCAATAAACTTGTTGCTTAAAATATATTTGTCACATAAAAGAGCTCTAAGAAAAAAGTATTTCAGTAAAGCATACAATTTAGACAAAATATAACCAAATTAAACTTTTCAGCAATTTTTTTTTAATCTACTGATGGAATGGAAAGATATTTTGAATAAGGCACGAATTATAAAAGAAGATTTAGAACGGTCATATAAGTGCATCAATATTGATAGACCAATTAAAAATTAAACAATTATTCATCATTTTCAAAATGTTCTTACAAAATTAGAAGAAATAAGAGTTTTATTTAATGTTTATTACAATAGACTAACAGTAGCTCACCAAAGAGCAGCAGACGCATTTTTCCTTGATTTAACAAGCCGAATTTCAAAAGTAGCTGATAAAAAATCGATACAAATCGAACTACCAAATTCAATACACGAAAGTGTAATATTTAATATTTCTATGCCTATAACTGAATCCAAAATGACTCAAACTGTAGTGGACTTTTTGAACACAGCATCAAAGCTGATTATAGACTTTGATGGAAAATCAGAAAATTTACGATCCTTTATTGACTCCTTGTCCTTAGTAGATTCAATAAAAGGTACTCACGAAGCAGTTGCAGTATCACTAATAAAAACAAAATTAAAGGGAACTGCAAGAAATCTAATCAGCAATGAATCAACTATATCAGAAATAATAAACAAACTAAAAAATAGCGTGAAGGGAGAGTCTGTGGAAGTATTAACAGCAAAAATTTTAAATGTAAAACAAAACAATAAAACTGCTAACGCTTATTGCAGTGAAATAGAAAATTTAACCAAGGCATTAGAAACCGCATACATTTCAGATGGATTGGCTTGAGACCTAGCCACAAAGTATGCCACACAAACTGCCGTAAAGGCATTAACTAAGAACTGCACCATAGATAAAGTTAAGCTTATCATGGAAGCAGGACAATTCAATAGCATGAACGATGCTATTAGTAAATTTGTCAATAGTTGTACAGACGCCACAGGTCAACAAAATACTATTTTGTACTATGGACAAAAGTACAAGTCTGGAAACAGTTACCGTGGTAATAATACACGATCACTTGGAAGAAATAATTACCCACGTAGAAATAATAACAACAACAATAATAATAACAATAATAATAATAGCAATTATTACAAAAACCGACAAGGATTTAATAATAATCGTAGGAACAATAACTACGTAAGAGCAACAGAATCAAATGAAAACAATTTGGAAAACTCCGAAATTCCCCTAGGATCAAATTAGTAAAAATTTACCATCTAAATCTTAACTTGAGCTTCTTTATACATATACAATTAGACAATACTGATACCTCGCTCACACTCTTAGTAGACACGGGAGCAGACATTTCATTAATAAAATCAAAATTCTTTAAACAAAACCAAATTAACACTAACAAAACAACAACTTTAAGTGGAATAGGACAGGGTAACATCAAATCGATTGGAAATACATTTTGCGATCTAAAATTTAAAAAATTTCTAATACCACATTACTTCCAGGTAGTAGATAATAATTTTCCGATACCATGCGATGGAATCATTGGCATGGATTTTATCAAAAAATATAACTGTATATTGGATTTCAACAAAGATAATGATTACCTTATCCTTAGACCATTTAATATACCACATACAATAGATATACCGATTACGAATAACTGCAATGAAATTAATATACCTCCAAGATGTGAAGTAATACGTCAAGTAAATTTTACCAATTCAAATAACGAATTATTAATTCCAAATCAAGAAATTGAACCAGGTGTTTTTATACCAAATATATTAGTTAAACCTGACAAAGCATTTATTCGTATTCTAAACACTAATAACACCATTACTAAAATCAAACAAAGTAACATAAAAACTGAAAACATCTCTGATTATGAAATTATCAAAGAAAATTTAGGCAAAAACTCTAAAAGAAAATCAGAAATATTAAAAATTTTACAGAAACATTTTCCGCAACAATTTAAAACAACATTAACAAAACTATGTGCAACATATAGTGATATTTTCGGTTTGGAATCAGAAACAATAACAACTAATAATTTTTATGAACAAAAATTGAGAGTAAAAGATAAAGAACCAGTATATATTAAAAATTATTGTATAACACATACACATAAAGAAGAAATTGACAAACAAGTGAAAAAATTAATAGACGATAAAATTATTGAACCTTCCTATTCTGAATATAACAGTCCAGTCTTGTTAGTACCAAAGAAATCACTTCCTAACTCTGACCAAAAAAGATGGAGACTTGTCATAGATTACAGACAAATAAATAAAAAATTAATTGCAGATAAATTCCCATTACCTAGAATTGATGATATATTAGACCAACTAGGTAGAGCAAAATATTTTTCCTGTTTAGACTTAATGTCAGGCTTTCACCAGATCAGTTTAGAAAAAAACTCTAGAGACTTAACAGCTTTTTCAACCAACAATGGTTCATACAGATTTACTAGATTACCTTATGGTTTAAAAATAGCACCCAATTCTTTTCAACGAATGATGACACTTGCTTTCAGTGGTTTAAAACCAGACCAAGCTTTTCTATATATGGATGACTTAGTCATACTGGGATGCTCCGAAAAGCACATGCTTTCGAATTTGAAAAACGTTTTCGATCTATGTCGAAAGTACAATCTTAAATTACATCCTGAAAAATGTTCATTCTTCATGAGAGAAGTAACATACCTTGGTCACAAATGTACAGATAAAGGAATATTACCAGACGATAGTAAATATTCAATCATTGAAAACTATCCAACACCAAGTAACGCAGACAGTGCAAAGAGATTCGTAGCATTTTGTAATTACTATCGAAGATTCATTAAAAATTTTTCTGAACACTCCAGACATTTAACTAAATTATCCAAGAAAAATACACCATTTGAATGGACAAAAGACTGTGATTTTGCGTTTAAATATCTTAAGAGAGCACTAATGAGTCCTACTTTACTCCAATATCCTGATTTTACTAAGGAATTTTGTATAACAACAGATGCAAGTAAGTACGTTTGTGGTGCGGTTTTGACACAGGAATATGATGGTAAACATTTACCTATTGCCTATGCATCAAAGACATTCACAAAGGGAGAAAGTAACAAATCAACCATTGAGCAAGAATTAACTGCAATTCATTGGGCAATTACCCACTTCAGACCATATATATATGGAAAACATTTTCTTGTCCGTACTGATCATAGACCACTTTCTTATTTGTTTTCAATGAAAAACCCAAGCTCCAAGTTAACAAGAATTAGACTCGATTTGGAAGAATATAACTTTACAGTAGAATATCTTAGGGGAAAAGATAACTATGTTGCCGACGCTCTATCGCGAATTACAATAAATGACCTAAAAGACATGAATAATAAAATTTGTTCTATATTAAAAGTCACGACTAGATCGATGACCAATACAAAAGAAAAGAATAGTAATACACTAAATGAACAGCATAAAAATAATGATAAGCCCAGTATATATGTACCTTTAACAAACACTGACGTCAGAAAATACTATAAACTAAAGATTTCCCCCGGAAGATGTTATATCAAACGTGGAAAATCTATAGTAACATATATACATATTAATGATTTGTTTACTAAAGAGAATTTTGACTTAGGACAATTTTTCTCTAGGCTCGAAAAAGTGGCCTTTAAACACAATATATATAATTTACAAGTGGCACCTAGTGAGAAAATTTTCGAATTAATCTCTATTAATGAATTTAAACTTAGGGGCAATAAAATATTAAATAAAATTAAAGTAGCGCTACTAAATAAGGTGACCCAAATTGATAGTAAGAATGCCAAGGCAATTCTTGAAATTATGCTGAAATATCACGATGATCCCATAGAAGGAGGACATTGCGGAATATATAGAACATTAGAAAAAATAAAAAGATATTACTATTGGAAAAATATGTCCAAGGACATATCTAAATACGTAAAAACATGTCATAAATGTCAAACTGCTAAAACTTTAAAACATAACAAAACTCCAATGACTGTGACACCAACGCCAACAAAACCATTTGATACGGTAGTGGTAGACACAATAGGGCCATTTCCAAAATCATTAATTGGAAATGAATACGCAATCACAATAATATGTGATTTAACTAAATATTTAGTTACTATACCAATAAGAGACAAAAGCGCTAAAACAATCGCTAAGGCAATATTTGAAAATTTTATACTTACCTATGGTCCAATGAAGACGTTCATTTCAGACATGGGAACAGAATATAAAAATTCGATATTAACAGAACTTTGTAATCTACTAAAAATTGAAAAATTAACTTCGACAGCTCATCACCACCAAACAGTAGGCACAATAGAAAGAAGTCATAGAACTTTCAATGAATATGTACGTTCCTATATATCTATAGACAAATATGATTGGGACGAATGGCTAAAATATTTTACTTATTGTTTTAATACAACACCTTCAACAATTCATAATTATTGTCCTTATGAGTTAGTCTTTGCAAAAACTCCTAACAGTTTTCAGATTTTCAATGTAGATAAAGTAGAACCACTATATAATATAGAGGACTATGCAAAAGAAACAAAATTTAGATTAGAAGTAGCATATAAGAGAGCTCAACAATTATTAGATAGAAATAAACTTAAGCAAAAATTAAACTATGATAGGGATATAATTGATTATAACTTTAGAATAGGAGATCTAGTATTACTGAAAAATGAAGCAGGTCATAAGTTAGAAACCCAATATAAAGGACCTTACAAAATTAAGAAAATAGACTTAAGAAATAATGTAACTATATTTGATAAGAAAACAAATAAAACACAAATAGTTCATAAGAATAGACTTAAGCCATATAGAACTAAATAAGTTAATATACAAGTATGTAAGGACTACAAAAATATAAATAAATAATTCTACTCTATTATATAATTTAAAATAACAAATTGTAAAAGAATGTCCATAAAACTAACGTTATATGAACATTCTTATAAAAGGTGGAGGTGTAGCGTGTTTTAACTATCACTACGACTAACATTGCGTAGTAAACATTTAAAGTCAACTTGACCGCAACATACATAACATCCAAAGGCATTGAAATTATTTTTGTGCACTGGACATTTGACACTCATGCAATCGGGCAAATACCGCTGCATGAAGTGTTAGATAAATGCATTTGACAGACTGCAACGTAAATATGTATTTTGTACAGATGCTATTTGACACTCGCCAGTCTGATCACAGGCTGCATCATAATGCACTTGAATGAATCATAATTGATAACCACAAGTGTTTATATAATAAATATAAACAATACAAAATCCATGTTTTCTAAATTTCTTATGAGACACACGCCGCACGCCTACCGTGGGAAACTAAAAGGAACAATTTGCTTATTAAGCATATACCTTTTCCTTTCCCTCTTATGTTAAGATAGGTTAAGCTTTATTCTCATAACTAGTATATAAGACAATGTATTTTTATTTTTAAGATCAATCATAAAACAACATTCCTAGAGCTCCTAGCTGAGCTCAGGAAATAATCTTTATATTTAAAGTAAATAAAATAAACAAATTAAAATAACTTAAAAATAAAACTTTTTTTTGATAACAACCTATTACATGGCGATCCTGCCAGTTTATGGAAGTGCTAGAATCCGCACCCATAATAATAAAATAATTATTTTTGGATTAATATAACAAATCTTGCTAGTTGCGACCCTAGGGCGCAGAGAGAAAAAACATACAACTCTTGGGTCCTGACAGACCAGCCAAAAACGATCTGTCAGTGGAAGAAGTCCGCCTGGCCAAAAGGCACAAGGAAATAAGATCTGCGCAAACATCAAGAGCAGCAAATATAGGTGGAACGAGAGAAACAATTACTCCAGCAACAACTGATCTTAATGTTTTATACCGACAGCCCAACAACATTGATATGTCACAGCAAATGCATGCCCAGCAACAAAAATAAGTAACATCATGTGCAATCCAGTAATCAACCAAGAAGTTTGAAGGCATAAGAAAAGCAACAAATGAATAAACAAGATATAAAGGTTGGTCCACAACCCCTGACTATACAGGAATACCAAAAAAGGAACAACAAAATTAAGAAGGAAGAAAATTTAAAAATCCTGAAAACATCAAAGCCAAAGAGGAGAGGAGGATATCTCTGCAGGTTGAAAAGAGAAAAAGCCCTGTTGCTACGAGAAGTCAACAGAGATCCCCCACCAACATGGTCTGACTCGACCAAAATGTGGGTACGAATAGAAACACTAACTAAGTTAATAAAACAAAAAACTAACAAAGAAGTGCACTAATTGCGGCGCACTCTTAGGTCAGTAGGCGTTAACCGCCGTTGACAAAATATAAATATAAATATACATATATATATATATATATATATATATATATATATATATATATATATATATATATAATTTTTTTTCTCAATGTTTAAAAATAAATAATAAAACTAATTATTTTAGAGTAAGATAATATTTCGTATTGTAATTGATTTTGTAAGGACAATTATAATGGATAGGATATTCGAAAATAGCACTAAAAAACCATTTTTAGAAACCAAACAAGAATCTGAAATAGAAAAAGATATTAAATTTTTAGCACAGATTTGGAAACTGATAGGAATGCCAGGTGTCCCAACTGAGGACGATGTTTTAAATAAGACTCGTGTAGAAGAAATGACAGTTCGTGCAATCAGGTGGTCAGAACGTATAGAAAAAGAAAATCTCCAATAATTTCGTAAAATATATAAATTCGAAAATATGGGTAAAACAGAATCAAAAATGGAAAAACCCAATGCTAACGTGATTACCAATTTGGAAATCATTGACCATAAGTCAGAAATAAATTCATTATGGTTATTAATGCTAATATTGGTAATAATTTCAGCAATAAACTTGTTGCTTAAAATATATTTGTCACATAAAAGAGCTCTAAGAAAAAAGTATTTCAGTAAAGCATACAATTTAGACAAAATATAACCAAATTAAACTTTTCAGCAATTTTTTTTTAATCTACTGATGGAATGGAAAGATATTTTGAATAAGGCACGAATTATAAAAGAAGATTTAGAACGGTCATATAAGTGCATCAATATTGATAGACCAATTAAAAATGAAACAATTATTCATCATTTTCAAAATGTTCTTACAAAATTAGAAGAAATAAGAGTTTTATTTAATGTTTATTACAATAGACTAACAGTAGCTCACCAAAGAGCAGCAGACGCATTTTTCCTTGATTTAACAAGCCGAATTTCAAAAGTAGCTGATAAAAAATCGATACAAATCGAACTACCAAATTCAATACACGAAAGTGTAATATTTAATATTTCTATGCCTATAACTGAATCCAAAATGACTCAAACTGTAGTGGACTTTTTGAACACAGCATCAAAGCTGATTATAGACTTTGATGCAAAATCAGAAAACTTACGATCCTTTATTGACTCCTTGTCCTTAGTAGATTCAATAAAAGGTACTCACGAAGCAGTTGCAGTATCACTAATAAAAACAAAATTAAAGGGAACTGCAAGAAATCTAATCAGCAATGAATCAACTATATCAGAAATAATAAACAAACTAAAAAATAGCGTGAAGGGAGAGTCTGTGGAAGTATTAACAGCAAAAATTTTAAATGTAAAACAAAACAATAAAACTGCTAACGCTTATTGCAGTGAAATAGAAAATTTAACCAAGGCATTAGAAACCGCATACATTTCAGATGGATTGCCTTGCGACCTAGCCACAAAGTATGCCACACAAACTGCCGTAAAGGCATTAACTAAGAACTGCACCATAGATAAAGTTAAGCTTATCATGGAAGCAGGACAATTCAATAGCATGAACGATGCTATTAGTAAATTTGTCAATAGTTGTACAGACGCCACAGGTCAACAAAATACTATTTTGTACTATGGACAAAAGTACAAGTCTGGAAACAGTTACCGTGGTAATAATAAGAATCAAATGAAAACAATTCGGAAAACTCCGAAATTCCCCTAGGATCAAATCAGTAAAAATTTACCATCTAAATCTTAACTTGAGCTTCTTTATACATATACAATTAGACAATACTGATACCTCGCTCACACTCTTAGTAGACACGGGAGCAGACATTTCATTAATAAAATCAAAATTCTTTAAACAAAACCAAATTAACACTAACAAAACAACAACTTTAAGTGGAATAGGACAGGGTAACATCAAATCGATTGGAAATACATTTTGCGATCTAAAATTTAAAAAATTTCTAATACCACATTACTTCCAGGTAGTAGATAATAATTTTCCGATACCATGCGATGGAATCATTGGCATGGATTTTATCAAAAAATATAACTGTATATTGGATTTCAACAAAGATAATGATTACCTTATCCTTAGACCATTTAATATACCACATACAATAGATATACCGATTACGAATAACTGCAATGAAATTAATATACCTCCAAGATGTGAAGTAATACGTCAAGTAAATTTTACCAATTCAAATAACGAATTATTAATTCCAAATCAAGAAATTGAACCAGGTGTTTTTATACCAAATATATTAGTTAAACCTGACAAAGCATTTATTCGTATTCTAAACACTAATAACACCATTACTAAAATCAAACAAAGTAACATAAAAACTGAAAACATCTCTGATTATGAAATTATCAAAGAAAATTTAGGCAAAAACTCTAAAAGAAAATCAGAAATATTAAAAATTTTACAGAAACATTTTCCGCAACAATTTAAAACAACATTAACAAAACTATGTTCAACATATAGTGATATTTTCGGTTTGGAATCAGAAACAATAACAACTAATAATTTTTATGAACAAAAATTGAGAGTAAAAGATAAAGAACCAGTATATATTAAAAATTATTGTATAACACATACACATAAAGAAGAAATTGACAAACAAGTGAAAAAATTAATAGACGATAAAATTATTGAACCTTCCTATTCTGAATATAACAGTCCAGTCTTGTTAGTACCAAAGAAATCACTTCCTAACTCTGACCAAAAAAGATGGAGACTTGTCATAGATTACAGACAAATAAATAAAAAATTAATTGCAGATAAATTCCCATTACCTAGAATTGATGATATATTAGACCAACTAGGTAGAGCAAAATATTTTTCCTGTTTAGACTTAATGTCAGGCTTTCACCAGATCAGTTTAGAAAAAAACTCTAGAGACTTAACAGCTTTTTCAACCAACAATGGTTCATACAGATTTACTAGATTACCTTATGGTTTAAAAATAGCACCCAATTCTTTTCAACGAATGATGACACTTGCTTTCAGTGATTTAAAACCAGACCAAGCTTTTCTATATATGGATGACTTAGTCATACTGGGATGCTCCGAAAAGCACATGCTTTCGAATTTGAAAAACGTTTTCGATCTATGTCGAAAGTACAATCTTAAATTACATCCTGAAAAATGTTCATTCTTCATGAGAGAAGTAACATACCTTGGTCACAAATGTACAGATAAAGGAATATTACCAGACGATAGTAAATATTCAATCATTGAAAACTATCCAACACCAACTAACGCAGACAGTGCAAAGAGATTCGTAGCATTTTGTAATTACTATCGAAGATTCATTAAAAATTTTTCTGAACACTCCAGACATTTAACAAAATTATCCAAGAAAAATACACCATTTGAATGGACAAAAGACTGTGATTTTGCGTTTAAATATCTTAAGAGAGCACTAATGAGTCCTACTTTACTCCAATATCCTGATTTTACTAAGGAATTTTGTATAACAAAAGATGCAAGTAAGTACGCTTGTGGTGCGGTTTTGACACAGGAATATGATGGTAAACATTTACCTATTGCCTATGCATCAAAGACATTCACAAAGGGAGAAAGTAACAAATCAACCATTGAGCAAGAATTAACTGCAATTCATTGGGCAATTACCCACTTCAGACCATATATATATATGGAAAACATTTTCTTGTCCGTACTGATCATAGACCACTTTCTTATTTGTTTTCAATGAAAAACCCAAGCTCCAAGTTAACAAGAATTAGACTCGATTTGGAAGAATATAACTTTACAGTAGAATATCTTAAGGGAAAAGATAACTATGTTGCCGACGCTCTATCGCGAATTACAATAAATGACCTAAAAGACATGAATAATAAAATTTGTTCTATATTAAAAGTCACGACTAGATCGATGACCAATACAAAAGAAAAGAATAGTAATACACTAAATGAACAGCATAAAAATAAAAATAATGATAAGCCCAGTATATATGTACCTTTAACAAACACTGACGTCAGAAAATACTATAAACTAAAGATTTCCCCCGGAAGATGTTATATCAAACGTGGAAAATCTATAGTAACATATATACATATTAATGATTTGTTTACTAAAGAGAATTTTGACTTAGGACAATTTTTCTCTAGGCTCGAAAAAGTGGCCGGTAAACACAATATATATAATTTACAAGTGGCACCTAGTGAGAAAATTTTCGAATTAATCTCTATTAATGAATTTAAACTTAGGGGCAATAAAATATTAAATAAAATTAAAGTAGCGCTACTAAATAAGGTGACCCAAATTGATAGTAAGAATGCCAAGGCAATTCTTGAAATTATGCTGAAATATCACGATGATCCCATAGAAGGAGGACATTGCGGAATATATAGAACATTAGAAAAAATAAAAAGATATTACTATTGGAAAAATATGTCCAAGGACATATCTAAATACGTAAAAACATGTCATAAATGTCAAACTGCTAAAACTTTAAAACATAACAAAAGTCCAATGACTGTGACACCAACGCCAACAAAACCATTTGATACGGTAGTGGTAGACACAATAGGGCCATTTCCAAAATCATTAATTGGAAATGAATACGCAATCACAATAATATGTGATTTAACTAAATATTTAGTTAATATACCAATAAGAGACAAAAGCGCTAAAACAATCGCTAAGGCAATATTTGAAAATTTTATACTTACCTATGGTCCAATGAAGACGTTCATTTCAGACATGGGAACAGAATATAAAAATTCGATATTAACAGAACTTTGTAATCTACTAAAAATTGAAAAATTAACTTCGACAGCTCATCACCACCAAACAGTAGGCACAATAGAAAGAAGTCATAGAACTTTCAATGAATATGTACGTTCCTATATATCTATAGACAAATATGATTGGGACGAATGGCTAAAATATTTTACTTATTGTTTTAATACAACACCTTCAACAATTCATAATTATTGTCCTTATGAGTTAGTCTTTGCAAAAACTCCTAACAGTTTTCAGATTTTCAATGTAGATAAAGTAGAACCACTATATAATATAGAGGACTATGCAAAAGAAACAAAATTTAGATTAGAAGTAGCATATAAGAGAGCTCAACAATTATTAGATAGAAATAAACTTAAGCAAAAATTAAACTATGATAGGGATATAATTGATTATAACTTTAGAATAGGAGATCTAGTATTACTGAAAAATGAAGCAGGTCATAAGTTAGAAACCCAATATAAAGGACCTTACAAAATTAAGAAAATAGACTTAAGAAATAATGTAACTATATTTGATAAGAAAACAAATAAAACACAAATAGTTCATAAGAATAGACTTAAGCCATATAGAACTAAATAAGTTAATATACAAGTATGTCCGGACTACAAAAATATAAATAAATAATTCTACTCTATTATATAATTTAAAATAACAAATTGTAAAAGAATGTCCATAAAACTAACGTTATATGAACATTCTTATAAAAGGTGGAGGTGTAGCGTGTTTTAACTATCACTACGACTAACATTGCGTAGTAAACATTTAAAGTCAACTTGACCGCAACATACATAACATCCAAAGGCATTGAAATTATTTTTGTGCACTGGACATTTGACACTCATGCAATCGGGCAAATACCATTGCATGAAGTGTTAGATAAATGCATTTGACAGACTGCAACGTAAATATGTATTTTGTACAGATGCTATTTGACACTCGCCAGTCTGATCACAGGCTGCATCATAATGCACTTGAATGAATCATAATTGATAACCACAAGTGTTTATATAATAAATATAAACAATACAAAATCCATGTTTTCTAAATTTCTTATGAGACACACGCCGCACGCCTACCGTGGGAAACTAAAAGGAACAATTTGCTTATTAAGCATATACCTTTTCCTTTCCCTCTTATGTTAAGATAGGTTAAGCTTTATTCTCATAACTAGTATATAAGACAATGTATTTTTATTTTTAAGATCAATCATAAAACAACATTCCTAGAGCTCCTAGCTGAGCTCAGGAAATAATCTTTATATTTAAAGTAAATAAAATAAACAAATTAAAATAAATTAAAAATAAAACTTTTTTTTGATAACAACCTATTACACTATTTTATAATTACAAATCTCACAATTACTTATAACCCTTGCAATTTCTTTTCTTAAGTTTGGATAATAATATTTCCCTTTCAATTCCAAATATGTTTTGTCTATACGAGGATGGTTATTTTCAAATTTATGGTGTCTCATTATTACTTCCAACAATTTCTTCTTTTCCAGATTCTCCAGCAGTGTGTAAGTTCTATATATCTTAAATTTTTTTATATTTTTCAATTTAATCACATGATTCTGAATAATGGCATATAATTCTTCAATATCGCAATATATTATTAAATTTTCTTCTTCTTCAATTATCTTAAATATTTTCTCCAATATTGTTTTATAATCGCTTGATCCGACTCCAAATTTGAACAATTTTTTATTGAATTGTATTTTCTCATCAAACGAATCTTTTTCTTGTTTTTCGATTATTATTTACTTTCTTGCAAACTGCAATGGACTTTCTGTTATCTGAATGTGATCCAGTTCATCATCCTGAGCGCTGTGTATAGTTGACACTATAGAATCTATTTCGTTCTTATTTTCTTTTTAGAAGTTCTAAGTTGAACATTTTTCCTTTCCACAATTTTAAAATTTAATTCTTCATTCCTATGTTTCCGCAAAGAATGTCTCTTTAGACACACCTTGCTTTCAAACACACCATTACAAAGCTGGCATTGCAAAACCGTATCACCATGCTTGTTTCTTACATGTTGATTCAAAACCTCTTTTCTTTTATAAGATTTTTGGCATTTATTGCATTCAAACAAATTCAATTCTGCACTCTTGTCTATTCTTGACAATGCATCTGCGACTTTATTTTCTTTACCCTGTATATGGTTTATATCAAACTCATATTCGTTGAGCTTAATTTTCCATCGTATCATCTTTGAATTTGGTTCCTTTAAACTCGATAACCAAATTAGAGGTTTATGATCCGTATGTAGCTTAAATTTTCTTCCATACAAATAATGTCTGAATTGGCCACAAGCCCAAACGACAGCAAGGAGTTCTTTTTCTATTATACTATAATTGATTTCATGTTTATTAAGTGTTCTCGAAGCAAAAGCTATAGGGCCATTATCTTGAGACAGCACAGCACCCAATGCGAAGTCGCTGGCGTCTGTGGTAAGTGTAAATGCTCTTTGGAAATCGGGATACCTCAATACCATATCCGAAGTCAGTATTTTACGTAACCTTTCAAAAGACTCTCTATAATCGGTGTCATTTTCGTTGATCTGCCCGTTTTTCTTGAGTCTCAAGGTGAGAGGTTTAGCTATTTTAGCATAATCGGGGATGAATTTTCGGTAATATCCACTTAATCCCAAAAATGCTTGAAGTTGTTTCAAAGTCCTCGGAATAGGAAAATTTCTTATACACTCTATTTTACTAGGGTCTGCCCTTATTTCTTCCGCTGTTACAATTTGTCCAAGAAAATTAGTCTCCGATTTCAAAAACTCACTTTTGTTTAGTGACACTTTTAAATTGGCACCCCTCAATGTCTGTAATATTTTTTTTAAATTACACATATGTTCTTGAAGGGAAGTAAAGAAGATCAATATGTCATCCATATAGATAACACATATTTTATTAATATAACTTTTAAGTACATTATTCATCATTCTCTGAAACGTTGCTGGGGCATTTTTTAATCCAAATGGCATACGTTTGAATTCATAGTGCCCATCATTAGTAGGAAACGCAGTTTTTTCCTGATCATTTTCCTCAACTTCTATTTGGTACAATCCTTTTGCCAAATCCAATGTAGAAAAATATTTCGCCCGTCCTAGCTTATCTAGTACGTCGTCAATAATAGGTATAGGATATTTATCTTCTCTGGTTACAGCATTCAGTTTTCTAAAATCTATAACTATTCTCCATTCTTTATTTCCTAATTTGTCCATTTTCTTGGGAACCACCCATATTGGCGAATTATAGGGTGAGTCACTTGGAGTGATTATACCCTGCTCTAACATTTCAGTTATTTGTTTTTTAACTTCTTCTCTATGAATCTGTGGATATCTATATGACTTTGTGTAAACTGGTCTGTCATTGTTAGTAGGAATTCTGTGCTTAACTTCATTCGTAAAGGTCAAATCGTCACCTTTTTTATAAAATATATCTGCAAACTCTTTTAGCAGATTTTTAACTTCAATTCTTTCTTCTTTGTTTAAATGCTCTAATCGCAATTGTTCATTCATTCCCAATTCATCTATATGATGTAATTCGGGTAGATTTTGTATTAATTCTAAGTCATACTCTTGATCATCCTCCCCTTGTCCCTCAAGATACAAAGGAATTTTTTGTTGATTTATTATAATGCTTTGCTCTTTATAATCTATTATGGCATTATTTTCTTTTAATAATGCAGATCCAAATATTCCATCAAACACTGGATGGAAATTACATATTTTAAACAACTCATCTTTTTTAAGATCTATCTGCAAACTATTCTTGGAAACCTTAGCTTCCTCCTTTTTCACCAGAAATCCTGCTGCTGTTTTTATTTTCACTGGTTGGGTTAATTTAATTATTATATCTTTTGGACAAGAATTTTTCCTAATAATATTCTCAGTGGAGCCTGTATCTATTAAAATTCTTGTTCTATTTTTTCCTCGTTTGAATAAAACATATTGCAATCCAAATTCGGTGGATCTCCCTTCGTGGCGGCTGCTTGTTGAAAATTTTCAGGTTTTTGCCTGTTATTTATATAATTATTTTGCCTACGTGTCTGTCCACTTATATCCATCGGTTCCGGTCTTATATGTTCGTTTTGTCCGAAAAAATTGTTTCCTCTGGGGTAAAAACCATTCGGTCGAATGAAATTATTTTTTTTTTTTTTGATAACTTGGATTAATTTTTGGAATTTGAGGATTGGAAGGCATTTGGAAATCTTTCCTATTATTATATGTTGGCACATTTTTGAATTTTCCTTTAACATTTATTTTTTCAATTAAATTTGCCTGTCCCAGCTCGTGAAGCGCTACTTCAAGTGAAGCTGGTTGCAGGGCACAGAGCACTGTTCTTAAGTTTAAAGGTAGCTTATTTATAAATACTTTTAATGCTACTTTATTATTATGCTCGATTTCTGACGAGCTTTCGTCTAATTTATGTCTGTGATTAAGCAGGGACAACTTTGCTTGTATAAAATTATAAAATTGTAATACGTCACTCTGATATTGGGCACTTCTTAGTTCCTCATACAAATTTTCAGTTGAGGATAAACCTCCAAAATTCAGTTCTAATAAATTTTTTATCTCCACCCATCTGGAGAGCTGTGGATGAATTTCTAAGAATACTTTGGCTTTACCTTTTATTTTTCCTTTTATAATAGCTAAGAACATCCGTTGTGAATTTGGACTATACTCATCCATTGAAGCCACGACATTGTCAATGCTTTCCAAGAACGGGTAGAGTTCCTCCTTCCTTCCATCGAAATCTTGAACTAGGCTCAGGAACTTCAGGGGATCAATATCTCTTCCCGCCATTTGATGCGGCTGTTGTTGTTGCTGTTGTTGCTGCTGAATTTGTGCTTCCTGTTGTAATTGCTGTAGCTGTTGTTGCTGCTGAATTTGTGCT
This sequence comes from Tachina fera, assembly GCA_905220375.1. NCBI lineage: Eukaryota > Metazoa > Arthropoda > Insecta > Diptera > Tachinidae > Tachina > Tachina fera. Next base: position 117,554,956 of record LR999963.1, on the reverse strand, counting down.
TCTTTTTGTAACTGCTGTAGCTGTTGTTGTTCCATTGCCGATGACTTTTCCCTATTGCTGGAAAATATTTCTCTCCTTTTTCTGATCTGATCTGAAATACTTCTTATCCACTTTGCTGTTTTGTTTTTAAAAAAATTTTTGGGAATAGTCTTTATCCTTTTTCATAGGACGCTAATTTTTCTTTTTCGTAGATTACTTTTTTACCCTTTTTTGTAGGATAGTTTTGTAGGATATCACTTTTCATAGTATAATTTTTTAAACTTTTTCGTAGGATATTTTTTTATTCTCTTATGTGTAGGACTCGTAAGTTTCTCAGAGCTATCCTTTTCGTAGGATCTTTTTATTCGGATAGATAATTTATTTATCTATCCTACCGACTGCGCCAATTTTATTCCAATAGAAAGAACTTTTTTCCTTGGTGTTTTAAGTTGAAGTTTTATTTTCTAAAAGCTTAAAAATCTAATTGACCAGTATGTATTTATATCAATTTGAGCAACCGTTAGTCGCAGCTACTGTGATCGGCGATCACGCCACTCCTTCAAAAAGTTTATTTGCCAATCAGAACTGAGTTCTTTGTTTCGAAGAAGTCAATTATGATTACGCTGCAAAAAATGGTCCAAACTTATAAACAAAAACACTTACATTTATCAAAGGCTTAAATTACAAGTTAACAAAGCAATTATTAACAAATTCATTACTTCAAATAGCTTAAAGTCATAAACAAGAAATTTTCATAAACAATCACAAAACAATTTATATTACTACGGGATACTTGTGCATAATGACGTCGTACAAAATCACAAAAGAAAAATAAGCTTAGTAGGCTTAGAAACTTAAACAAAAAGCCTACTATGCTTATTTTTCTTTTTTGATTTTCAAAAATATTATTATTTCTGAATTCTCAAATAGTTCTTGAAAGTCTGTGCATAAGATAAGAGGGTTGTGACTATTCAAAATGTGTGGTTGAAGTCTACTGATGATTTGTTACAGCAACAATGAAATGCATATAGACCAAGCTGAACCACCAGCAAATAATTCCAAAATAATCTATTATTCATATACAGTACTGTGGAAAACAAAAGCAATAAACTCGTCAAAAATTAATGGCGGTTATATTTTTTAAAATAGTTATCTAAAATAGTCCAGGTTTCTATATGGTATTTCTGCAAAACAAAAGGTGAGTACTTTTTGCATAATATTTAGATTTTTCATATAAAGTGCATATCTGCTCTGTATAAGTTCCCAAATATGTATCTTTTATTATGAATTTTGAAGTGATCGTTGAAATTTTTGAATCATTTACTAAATACATTTCTGCGCCATTTTGTAAGTAGATTTTCAGTGGCGTTTCAGAAATCTGCGTGTTTTAGATTACAATTCACGCAGATCTAGATTAATATTTCTGAATTTTTTCCCAACCTCAAAGTATGTTACTACCATATTGAAGCACCTGTAGAAGTGGTACATTTTTCTCAATATGACTGAGTTAACACCTGGAATTTCATGTGTGCAATGTGGCAAAAAAATCGTAACCACTAATTACGAATCAAAAAGTGTTTAAGTCAGATACATTTTTATTAAGTTAAACAGTTTCATAACGAACTAATAAACAATTTTATAGAATCCAACATTATTAGAAATTGTTTAAATCAATAAATACATGTCTGAATCAAACATTTTTTTTATTAGTAATTAGTGGTTACGCTTTTGTTCCCATGGCACATATATGTAATTCCGGCTTATGCCAATTTTTATTTCAATATTTTTTTTTAATTTTGTGGTATAGTCGTATTGTGGTATTTTATACGTCGAAAAGCATGATATAATCTAGCTACGGGTATGTTTAAAACTCGCTTTTATATTTTGTGACAAAAACTGTTTGCTACGGAAGTGCCGAAATCACAGAGGATATACAGAGATGTCACGAGACGGAAGATAATTTGTGTTTTCGGAGGTCCCGCTCACTCTGTCACTGCGCATTCTTTAAACCTTCTTTCGTGGTGGCATTTTTAGCTTAATTTCCTCATAACCTCATTCGCTTGGCGATTTTTGCAAATAAATGGTAAAAATTTATATTTTTAAATAAAAATTCTTCAATTGAGATATGCAATCATATTAAAACATTTTTGAATTGCTTTTTTAATAGTAATAAACTATTTGGCATTTTGTTTTTTGATTCAACACAACAAATTCTTTTATTTAATTTTGTAAAATTGTCTAATTGTTTAATTTTGTAAAATTGTCTACATTTGAACAAGTAAACAGTTCAAATGTATTTTCAGTTTATGCTTTGTGATCTCATTTGCTGTGTGATTTTTGTAAACAAAAGGTAAAAATTAAAATTGTTCAATGAAAATGCTTAAAGTTAAATCCGTAATCATTTGCAAACAAATTTTAATCACTTTTTAATACAATTAATCTCTTTCATATTCAATTTTTTTTTTAAATTCAACAAATTCTTCAATTTAATTTTGTAAATGTGTATGTATGAGTTTTACCCAACGACGTCATTATGCACAAGTATCCCGTAGTAATATAAATTGTTTTGTGATTGTTTATGAATATTTCTTGTTTATGACTTTAAGCTATTTGAAGTAATGAATTTGTTAATATTGCTTTGTTAACTTGTAATTTAAGCCTTTGATAAATGTAAGTGTTTTTGTTTATAAGTTTGGACCATTTTTTGCAGCGTAATCATAATTGACTTCTTCGAAACAAAGAACTCAGTTCTGATTGGCAAATAAACTTTTTGAAGGAGTGGCGTGATCGCCGATCACAGTAGCTGCGACTAACGGTTGCTCAAATTGATATAAATACATACTGGTCAATTAGATTTTTAAGCTTTTAGAAAATAAAACTTCAACTTAAAACACCAAGGAAAAAAGTTCTTTCTATTGGAATAAAATTGGCGCAGTCGGTAGGATAGATAAATAAATTATCTATCCGAATAAAAAGATCCTACGAAAAGGATAGCTCTGAGAAACTTACGAGTCCTACACATAAGAGAATAAAAAAATATCCTACGAAAAAGTTTAAAAAATTATACTATGAAAAGTGATATCCTACAAAACTATCCTACAAAAAAGGGTAAAAAAGTAATCTACGAAAAAGAAAAATTAGCGTCCTATGAAAAAGGATAAAGACTATTCCCAAAAATTTTTTTAAAAACAAAACAGCAAAGTGGATAAGAAGTATTTCAGATCAGATCAGAAAAAGGAGAGAAATATTTTCCAGCAATAGGGAAAAGTCATCGGCAATGGAACAACAACAGCTACAGCAGTTACAAAAAGAAGCACAAATTCAGCAGCAACAACAGCTACAGCAATTACAACAGGAAGCACAAATTCAGCAGCAACAACAGCAACAACAACAGCCGCATCAAATGGCGGGAAGAGATATTGATCCCCTGAAGTTCCTGAGCCTAGTTCAAGATTTCGATGGAAGGAAGGAGGAACTCTACCCGTTCTTGGAAAGCATTGACAATGTCGTGGCTTCAATGGATGAGTATAGTCCAAATTCACAACGGATGTTCTTAGCTATTATAAAAGGAAAAATAAAAGGTAAAGCCAAAGTATTCTTAGAAATTCATCCACAGCTCTCCAGATGGGTGGAGATAAAAAATTTATTAGAACTGAATTTTGGAGGTTTATCCTCAACTGAAAATTTGTATGAGGAACTAAGAAGTGCCCAATATCAGAGTGACGTATTACAATTTTATAATTTTATACAAGCAAAGTTGTCCCTGCTTAATCACAGACATAAATTAGACGAAAGCTCGTCAGAAATCGAGCATAATAATAAAGTAGCATTAAAAGTATTTATAAATAAGCTACCTTTAAACTTAAGAACAGTGCTCTGTGCCCTGCAACCAGCTTCACTTGAAGTAGCGCTTCACGAGCTGGGACAGGCAAATTTAATTGAAAAAATAAATGTTAAAGGAAAATTCAATAATGTGCCAACATATAATAATAGGAAAGATTTTCAAATGCCTTCCAATCCTCAAATTCCAAAAATTAATCCAAGTTATCAAAAAAAAAATAATAATTTCATTCGACCGAATGGTTTTTACCCCAGAGGAAACAATTTTTTCGGACAAAACGAACATATAAGACCGGAACCGATGGATATAAGTGGACAGACACGTAGGCAAAATAATTATATAAATAACAGGCAAAAACCTGAAAATTTTCAACAAGCAGCCGCCACGAAGGGAGATCCACCGAATTTGGATTGCAATATGTTTTATTCAAACGAGGAAAAAATAGAACAAGAATTTTAATAGATACAGGCTCCACTGAAAATATTATTAGGAAAAATCCTTGTCCAAAAGATATAATAATTAAATTAACCCAACCAGTGAAAATAAAAACAGCAGCAGGATTTCTGGTGAAAAAGGAGGAAGCTAAGGTTTCCAAGAATAGTTTGCAGATAGATCTTAAAAAAGATGAGTTGTTTAAAATATGTAATTTCCATCCAGTGTTTGATGGAATATTTGGATCTGCATTATTAAAAGAAAATAATGCCATAATAGATTATAAAGAGTAAAGCATTATAATAAATCAACAAAAAATTCCTTTGTATCTTGAGGGACAAGGGGAGGATGATCAAGAGTATGACTTAGAATTAATACAAAATCTACCCGAATTACATCATATAGATGAATTGGGAATGAATGAACAATTGCGATTAGAGCATTTAAACAAAGAAGAAAGAATTGAAGTTAAAAATCTGCTAAAAGAGTTTGCAGATATATTTTATAAAAAAGGTGACGATTTGACCTTTACGAATGAAGTTAAGCACAGAATTCCTACTAACAATGACAGACCAGTTTACACAAAGTCATATAGATATCCACAGATTCATAGAGAAGAAGTTAAAAAACAAATAACTGAAATGTTAGAGCAGGGTATAATCACTCCAAGTGACTCACCCTATAATTCGCCAATATGGGTGGTTCCCAAGAAAATCGACAAATTAGGAAATAAAGAATGGAGAATAGTTATAGATTTTAGAAAATTGAATGCTGTAACCAGAGAAGATAAATATCCTATACCTATTATTGACGACGTACTAGATAAGCTAGGATGGGCGAACTATTTTTCTACATTGGATTTGGCAAAAGGATTTTACCAAATAGAAGTTGAGGAAAATGATCAGGAAAAAACTGCGTTTCCTACTAATGATGGGCACTATGAATTCAAACGTATGCCATTTGGATTAAAAAATGCCCCAGCAACGTTTCAGAGAATGATGAATAATGTACTTAAAAGTTATATTAATAAAATATGTGTTATCTATATGGATGACATATTGATCTTTTTTACTTCCCTTCAAGAACATATGTGTAATTTAAAAAAAATATTACAGACATTGAGGGGTGCCAATTTAAAAGTGTCACTAAACAAAAGTGAGTTTTTGAAATCGGAGACTAATTTTCTTGGACAAATTGTAACAGCGGAAGAAATAAGGGCAGACCCTAGTAAAATAGAGTGTATAAGAAATTTTCCTATTCCGAGGACTTTGAAACAACTTCAAGCATTTTTGGGATTAAGTGGATATTACCGAAAATTCATCCCCGATTATGCTAAAATAGCTAAACCTCTCACCTTGAGACTCAAGAAAAACGGGCAGATCAACGAAAATGACACCGATTATAGAGAGTCTTTTGAAAGGTTACGTAAAATACTGACTTCGGATATGGTATTGAGGTATCCCGATTTCCAAAGAGCATTTACACTTACCACAGACGCCAGCGACTTTGCATTGGGTGCTGTGCTGTCTCAAGATAATGGCCCTATAGCTTTTGCTTCGAGAACACTTAATAAACATGAAATCAATTATAGTATAATAGAAAAAGAACTCCTTGCTGTCGTTTGGGCTTGTGGCCAATTCAGACATTATTTGTATGGAAGAAAATTTAAGCTACATACGGATCATAAACCTCTAATTTGGTTATCGAGTTTAAAGGAACCAAATTCAAAGATGATAGGATGGAAAATTAAGCTCAACGAATATGAGTTTGATATATGTAAACCATATACAGGGTAAAGAAAATAAAGTCGCAGATGCATTGTCAAGAATAGACAAGAGTGCAGAATTGAATTTGTTTGAATGCAATAAATGCCAAAAATCTTATAAAAGAAAAGAGGTTTTGAATCAACATGTAAGAAACAAGCATGGTGATACGGTTTTTCAATGCCAGCTTTGTAATGGTGTGTTTGAAAGCAAGGTGTGTCTAAAGAGACATTCTTTGCGGAAACATAGGAATGAAGAATTAAATTTTAAAATTGTGGAAAGGAAAAATGTTCAACTTAGAACTTCTAAAAAGAAAATAAGAACGAAATAGATTCTATAGTGTCAACTATACACAGCGCTCAGGATGATGAACTGGATCACATTCAGATAACAGAAAGTCCATTGCAGTTTGCAAGAAAGTAAATAATAGTCGAAAAAAAGAATTATGCAAAAAGTACTCACCTTTTGTTTTGCAGAAATACCTCAAGAACTGTTTGAGAATTTACAAATAATAATATTTTACAAAATCACAAAAGAAAAATAAGCTTAGTAGGCTTAGAAACTTAAACAAAAAGCCTACTATGCTTATTTTTCTTTTTTGATTTTCAAAAATATTATTATTTCTGAATTCTCAAATAGTTCTTGAAAGTCTGTGCATAAGATAAGAGAGTTGTGATTATTCCAAATGTGTGGTTGAAGTCTACTGATGATTTGTTAAAAAAAATATTTTTGCTACAATTAAGTTCAAGAAAATAAAATTTTAAGAGCCAGTTTATACAATTTTAAAACTTGTTCTGCAATCCCATGTATTGGCCTTGATTGTCGACTGTGATCGGTGCACAAGTGGCCGATAAAAAGTGATGCTTATTTAATAATTTGATTGCTCATCATTGGGCTAAATACTGTGTTCAGCCATGAATTTTTAATTGAGTCAATTTAATTTTAATTGAGCAATTAAAGGTAGTGTTCGCACCTACTCAATTAAGCTGCTTTAATTATCATTTGACTAATATGTAGTTAGCTGAAAAAACATTGTTTTTTTTTGTTTCGTGAATATTCGTGTTTATAGAATAAAAAAATTGATGCAAGTTCGACTTTAATATTATATAACAGAAATGTCGAACTCTTCAAAATTATTAGTATTAAAAAAACGAAAAACTTGAGAATTCTATTAAGGGTTAGCAGCAGCCATTTCCTTTTGTATTGTTTATTTACTTTTTTTGACGTTTTGTTCGCCATTATAGGAAATTGTTCTGCTCATTGAACACAGTTCTCAGCAAACACCAGGGTTCCATTTCGAGTTTTACGCAATTAGTGATACAATTAACTACTAATTGCTCAATTTATTAATTGACTTATTGTATGGCAAATTGTGCTCAATTAAGGATTTAATTGCATAAAATGCCCTTATTGCGCAATTAGGGGTCTGTCTGAACACGGTGTTATTTTGATAGTCAACAGTTAGCACAATTTCGGCTCAGATTGTCGAATTTTAAGAAATTTTGAGTTTTCACATTTGCGGCACAACAAATGCGACGAAAATCGGTACATTGTGCCGATAGTGGCACAAAAGCTTAATACTTCTTCTGTTCCTGTACTTCTAGTAGGTTACAACAACACAAATTTAGAAAATGAGTCGACAATTACCAAAATGTAACTATACCGCTTAGCAGTCTGATCCATAGGGCCGATATGTCCAATATGGTATGTTCTTAATGGTCGATCCGATTTGTCGATTACATTTAGTAGACCATCATCCTTCACCCTTTTTGTCTCGCTTACTAAACACTCAATACAGCTCTGTGCTATCCTTTCAACTTTTCCTGTAATCTGAGGTATATAAAATTTTCTTTCTACCAGCTCCCGAGTTTTTTTTAATACCAAAATGTCCCTCACGATGAGCAATTGAAATAATTTCATTCTTCATACTAGCTGGAACAACAATTAATTCCTGATCTGGATCCTTAAGAAGGAAATAATATTTAAAATAAAAATTCTCAAAACAATCATTTTCATCCAATTTCCTTACGTCTCTTATCCAGTCATCCAGCAATTGTGCTTCTTTAAGCCGATACTTTAATGAATCTTCGACCAAAAAAGCATGAAACCCTACTAAGTGTGTCAAGATGTCTCATTTTACAACCTGATTGGTGCTCAATGGTATAATCGAATTCTTGAAGATACATTGCCCACCGTGCAACCTTCAAAGGTACATCTTTCTCTTTCAGCGTCATCGTAAACGCGTTGTAGTCTATTACTATTTTAAATCTTATATCCATTAAGAAAACTCTCCATTTCTTTAAAGCCTTAATAGTAGCGAGCACCTCCAGTTCATAAGAGTGGTATTTTTCCTGCGCAATAGTTGTTTTTCTACTCATAAAGTTAACTGGGTAAAATTGCTGATCTTATGTATCCTTTTGAAATAAAACACCTCCGTACCCGCACATGCAAGCATTGATATTCATTTTGGTCAAAGCTTTTGGATTAAATAACTTTAGTACTAGTGCATTTTCTAATCTGGTCTTTAATTGGTTTAAAACAATTATTAGCGAATCTCAAAAATAAAGGATTGATCTTTTTTAATCAAGTCTGACAGCGAATTAGCAATGAACGCATAATTACACACGAATCATCTAAAATATGAAGTCAAACCCAGGAATCGTTGAAGCGACTTTCTATGCCTTGGTACTGGGAAATTTGCTACTGCAGACGTTTTCTCCACTGATGGCCTAATAGTCGAATTATCCAATATATATCCAAAAAAATTCATCTTGTTCTTCAAAAACTGATTCCTTCATTATATTTTAAGGTCATGCTTTTCAGCCACTTTTAGCACTTTCTTAAGCTTATCAACACCTCTCTCGTTTAATGACGGGGAAAGGATATCATAGACACATATGATTATTGTACCATCTGGTATCAATTCCCTGAATTTTAAAAATACAAATCGAGAAAATACAGCAGGGGAATTCGATATTCCAAAAAGGTGCGTACATAAATTCATATTGTCCTCATTCATAGAGTCCTCAGCAACAGGTACGTGAAAAAACCGTTTTTTAGATCCAATGTAGTAAAAAACTTAGCGGATTAAAGTTTATTCAAAATATCGTCAGTGCGCCAGACCAAATTCCATCCAATGCACGCAGTGTGTATATTTACAGGAAGCCATTCGTGGTGTTTTTACCCCCTGATAACTTTGTTCCCGCCGTCGTAAAATTCTAAAATGTAATTCATAATTAGAATAAATCAATGTAACTTCATATGCGAATCCATTTTTTGTAGTATAATTGCATTTAGTCTATTGGGGCGTATTTTCAGAATGAAATATTTTATGTGTTTTTGGGGTCATGTTTCATGTGAGCTTTGGGGCAAATTAAATTTTTTTGGGGTGCATTTTATTTCATAATGCAAGATAACGCTAAGTTTGGGGTCATTTTTCATTTTGCACTTTGGGGCCTTATTTCCTGGGGTCTTATTTCTCACCGCCCCCACACACAAGCTCTTCTAACGGACAAGTGGAGAGGTTCCACTCTGCTCTACCAAGAAATTATGCGTTGCCTCCAAAAGGAGCAAACATACTGGTCATTCACGGACTTCGATAGTTATAGTGGCACAAAAATTTTAGTACTTTTTTAAAATAACAGTAGCATATTGATACTACTGATACCCCAAGTTTCTTCTAATATTTTGTCAAAAATAAGACTCGAGGCCCAGCCAAACATCTAAAATAAATTAGTAGTATTAAACCAAACGGAAATATTAGCCGATAACAATAATAACATTTATACAACAAACTTTAAAGATAACCTGGAAACAAATTTAATTGTATTAGACAATAAATACTTGTCAATTATTATAGATTTTAGAGAGGCTCAATATGAACCCTCAATGTCAAAAAAAAACTCAGTTACTGAAATTATTCAAGGATTAATTGTATTTAAAAATTTTGAAAGAATAATAACTTATGACTGCTGTAAATTAAACTTAAAACAGAAAGGAACGTTACTTATCAGATTCGAAAGTTGTAAAATTAATGTACTAAATAAAACATAAATTAATTCGAAATTAAAGATGTACGATACGGTTGGTTTACCAAATCTAGTTACAAAGATACAAGAAAATAATAATACGAAACTTAATTTAAAACTTAAAAATTTAAACAATTGCAGCATGAGGAAAACATTTAAATACTAACAAACAAGAATAAAAATGTACTACATGTACTATTATACTAAACACAGATGTGGCAATTGTAATTCTTTTTAAAACATTCGTAATCATTTTAAAGCTTAAGCGGGAATGGTATATGTATGTGGTAAGAACCAGAAGTAAATACGGTTTATATCCCAAATGCAAGAAATGGACCAATTTTGCAAATTGCAACACCTCAAATTAATAAATAATCGATTTCGGAAAATCGACTTAAGCGGGGAAGAGTTAACGTAAACATTTATTAAAAAGTTAACGTAAACATTTATTAAAAATATGGTAAAAGAAAATAAAATAATTAAAATTAAAGGTGCAAAGCCGGAATTCGCCAAGGTGTTGTAATCAGTTAAAAAGAAATTATAAAGTTAATTGCACCTGAAAATAATGCAACCTGAGCATTATGCACAATCACTTTTGTTTAAAAAATTATTTCAGCATTTCTTAAGAAATATTAATAATTATGTCAATTTTAGAATCAAGTATATTAAGCAAAAATAAAATAGTAAATAGAATAGATATGTAAATTAAGTAAACTGTTTATCTGACTTCAACAAAGCGCGGACACTAGTGTTGAGCGATATTTTGGAACCTGTTATTTTTTCACAGCGATTGAAAAATCACAACTGTGACTGAATTTATCAAGTAACAGGTTTTGGAAATATGAATAGTTCTTTTATACAAACTGTGATTGTTCTTATATGCTTACTTAATATTAGATAGGGCTACCAAATGAATTGTTTTTATACCTTCAGCTTTTGTCGATAAAAAAATCGTCAAATCAATTCAAATCGTCTTTTAGGGCAATTATGTACATCTCACATGTTAATATTTGCAATTTTTGTCTCTCTGCCTCTTATCCGAAAATCTCAATATTTGGACGAGGTTGATTGCTAATTGTTTGTTCTTGTCGCTCTTATTAGTTTTTATCAAAATACCAATACTAATAAAGACTTGTAAAGCAGAAGAGCTGAAATGAGTTAAACCGTGATCACAGTCACAGTTTAATTTCACTGCTGCTCTTCTTTTTAGATATTTTCAAAATAACAGAACTGCTACAAACAATGGCATGTGCCATTACAAATGCCACTAGTGGCATGCAATTGTTGTACACGAAACATTTTTCGAAATTATCGAATCTCTTGCCATTTGCTTTACTGTTTACACATGCAATTGCAAGTTCATTTTGCAAATGTCGGCGAAAAGTACACGTGAGAACATTTGTTTACTTCTCAAGAAAAAAAAAATTGCTTCATTTATGTTTATAGAGTTACCGAGTTCATCATTTAAGCACATGCTTCGGGAAATGGTTAACATTTATTATTATTATTATAATTTTGATAATATAAATGCTCTATAATTATCAAAATTGCATTTTTTTATTCGCATTACAGTAAATAAATCATAATAATATATTTAACAAGTTAAAAGTTTAATTTAAATTTCACAGTACTCCAAAAAATATGCATCAAATGCTAACAGGGTAGCACCACAAAGTAGACCAGAGTTGTAAAAACTGACGTATGAAAAAAGCTAAAATCATTTCTGGTGCAGTCATTATTAAGATGTTAACAAAATAATCAAAACAAACAAGAGAAAATCTGTATTTTGTGAAACGAACACGTGTACATACATACATACATACATACATACACATTTACAAAATTAAATTAAAGAATCTGTTTAATTGAATTAAAAAAATAGAATGTGAAATAGATTAATGGTATTAAAAAGTGATTTAAATTTGTTTACAAATGATTACTGATTTAACTTTAAGCATTTTCATTGAACAATTTTAATTTTTACCTTTTGTTTAGAAAAAATCACACAGCAAATGAGATCACAAAGCATAAACTGAAAATACATTTGAATAAGTAAACGAAGTTCACAATTTTACAAAATTGAATAAAAGAATTTGTTGTGTTGAATCAAAAAACAAAATGCCAAATAGCTTATTACTATTAAAAAAGCAATTAAAAAATGTTTTAAAATGAATGCATATCTTATTTGAAGCATTTTCATTTAAAAACATAAATTTTTACCATTTATTTGCAAAAATCGCCAAGCGAACGAGGTTACAAAGCGTAAAATGAAATTAAGCTAAAAAATGCCACCACGAAAGAAGGTTTGAAGAATGCGCAGTGACAGAGTGAGCGGGACCTCCGAAAAAAACACAAATTATCTTCCGTCTCGTGACATCTCTGTTTATCCTCTGTGGTAACACTTTTCTTCGTTTTGACATTCAATGGCATGCAACTGCCAAATTTTCACTCGCATGGAAATTTTGCTGCCACTGGAGCTGACATTGCGAAAAATTTGATTGGTTTAGTGAAAAATGGTTAGTGTATTGAGTTTTTCGAAATGGCATGCCTCTATAGTGGCATCTATAAATGGTATGTAAACTGTGATTACAGTCACAGTTTAAAAGAACAGCGATTTAGAAATCACATTCACAAGGAGCAACATAATTAAAAAATCACGTTATCGCTCATCAATAGCGGACACGCTGACCGTCTAAAAAAAATTTTATTTTTTATTTTCCAATAAAGGGAAATAATAAATTGTTCACTAGTGTGTCCCAAAAAAATAGTTTTAGATGTTTATAGGTAACTCAGCATTTTTTTAAAGCTTATAGGGTAAAGTATTTTTGTGATTTTCTTCAGATTTTTCGGAAGAGGTTTAGAAGTCGCTATAAATGTTTATGTCGGACGAGTTAAGCTGGGTTTACATCTGGCATATCTTTTGTGTCATGTGCCCAAGAAATCGTAACCACTAATTACTAATGAAAAACTGTTTGATTCAGACATGACTTTATTGATTTAAACTGTTTCCAATCATGTTGAATTCTATAAAATTGTCTATTACCTACCATTTACACATGAAATTAATTGCAAGAAAGTAGCAAATACAATGACATTTTTTACTGGCACACTCACATTGGTTTTTAATTTCCAGGCAGCTTTCAACGATATTTTGAAGAAAGTAAATTTTTGATGTTTTCAGAAAGTAAAATGAAAACAAAAATGTTAACAGTGCTACCCCTTTGAAGATTTGTACAAATATACAGGATTGTGGTAAATAGTTACTATAAATTATGCTCATTTTGTATAAATATTTAAAGATTTCTAATATCATAGCTTCATATAAAAATTATAAATTCATACCAAATATACACGCAGAACACAATTTATGCTTTTTTAAAACAATAATATTATTAAAATACTAATATACTCCCAACTTACTGCCCTATACATTTGTGCATGCAAATGTTCTGAGTAACTGAAATTAAGTAGTAAACAAAACAACTTCTTGCAACTTAACGTCTTGAAGACTTTTTTAAAATAAACTTTCACTTTCCTATGAAAACAAACCAGAAAATTTCATGAAAGCCATTTATTTCATCATAATACGAAATACAGAAATTTCAAGAAAGTACTATCATGTGTGGTTATGTATGAAACTGTTTAACTTAATAAATACTTGTCTGAATCAGACAGTTTTTCATTAGTAATAAGTGGTTACGCTGTTTTTACACATGTAAAAATAGATGTAAGCCGGGCCTTAATTCTTGAGAGAACAAAAGTTTTGCCGTATAGAAATTAGTCCCATTAAAAGTTAGCTTAACTTTTAATGGAAGTACCATTGTCCGCAATTCGGTTTTACTTAATCAAGCTTTATAGATTTTACTTGATTATTTTTGTAACAAATTTAATGGAAGGCATACTTAATGCAGAATATATTTCATTGGAATTTTAGTTAAGCCAATAATACATACAGAGCATAATGACAAGGATAAACATATATTTTGATCATTTTAAGCTTATCATTGATCGTATTTTTATAAAAGATAACAACTTAAAAGCAACATAAAAAGTAGATAACTAAAATGCAGAATTTGCATTCACAATGTTCTTAGTCTATATATATTTGTATCTATTTTCCTTGAATAAAGTTGCCGAATTCAAAGTAAAGGCAAAGTTTAACGAGGACTGCATTAATAAAATTCATAATCGGAAAAGTAAATTTCTTTTCGATGCAATATTTCGAATAGGATCAGGAGTTTCAAATGCTTTTGGAGTCAATACAAACGAAGATATAGATTATGAAGATATTAGTATAAAGGCTTGCGACTGCGGTAAGTCGATAAAACTAGTGGATTACGTTAATGAAAAGGTCACTACAGCAAATACTAGCAAGTTTAAAGTTTAACCTAGCTTTGATGTGAATAAAAAACGTCAGTTAAAGCTAGTACTTTATACTTATCAGAAACTACTTATTCCAGTTTGGATTAAAAAATATTTAATATTACTAGTTAATGCTTTGATTTTTGTAATCATGTGATTGAGCTGCTGGAAGTTCTCGTTTTTCCAGTCTTTATATTAAGAAAATTGTATTCTGTCTTATTTTAATTCGTTATAGCTATGCCCCATTTATGAATGTTCGACAAAGTTCTTACTTATTTACGTACATATGTATGTATGTGTGTATTATGATTATAATAAGTATTTACCAAACAATAGTTTTCATCTCCTGTATCGGTTGTAAATATTGAATATATCGGCGTTCAAAAGAGCTGTGATGTTTTCATTCAAGCTGCTGAAGTTGAGCTGCAGCTGCATAAATTTATAAAGCAGCAGGCACAACTTCAGTCTTTTTAATAAAACCTGAATGGCAGCGTTGCTCAAAGCCAAAAGATGACTGCAAAAGAAGAGGAAGAACAAATAAATCAAATAAAAATACAGAACATAGTTTTAATATTTCTGTATCTATTAAAATCTTATTTGGGTTGTGCTTATTTCTTTTGTCTCGCATTTAAGAATGAAATTCAGCCTTTGACATTTTTAATGTATTTTAATAATAATCGCATCGTTAAAATAATTATAACGAAGATATATCAGATTTGCTATTCAGTAAAATTCTTAACGATATTCCCTGTAGGTTAACGTCAGCTGTGCGTAATTTTATCGACAAAAATCAACAGAAAACATCAGAAACCGGCAAAATGTATAGACAGAAATTAAGATTGTCGGGTCGTTAATAGTTACTGAATTGCACAACAGGAATAATTTTTTCATCGTGCTTAAGTTCAATATTTTCAATTCTCATTAAAAGAAATATTTTTATTAATTAACGTGAGTTTCTAAAGATATTTTTTTGTGTTGCCACGCACTTCTACTACATAAATTTTAATAAAATGAAATATGAGAAATGTTTATATTATGTATACAATTATCTGGGGCAAGTTCCGGCCAATGCACGCAGTGTGTATATTTACAGGAAGCCATTCGAGCTGTTTTACCCCCTCATAACTTTGTTCCCCGTAATCGTAAAATTATAAAATTTAAATCATAATTAGCTTAAATATCATATAACCTCATATACAAAGTTTGAAAGTTTTACAAGGAAAGGTCCCGGAGATATGAAGGTTCAAAAAGTGCATATTTTAAGACATACTCACTGACCACCACTGACCACTGACACACTCATCAAATTGATGAAGCACTTCCGCTATAGCTAGAAAGCTGAAATTTGTTACATGAGTAGATCTAGGTGAGCAATGAACTAGAAAAATCTGAAAAACTGAAAATTTGTCTGGGCGGAGTTACGCCCATACAAATTAAAATTTGCGCTAGTGAGCTGAAATTGGGTACACAAGTAGAACTAAGTGAGTACACCTAAAAAAAAATCTGAAAACCCGAAAATTTTAACCCAGGGTGCGGAGCTAGGTCCATAATGTAAGGAATTAAAAAAACATTTCTAAGGCGTTTAACTCAAGCGATTTTATTAAAAATTTTTACACGTGTTGCAATAATACAAGGCTCTAAATTTTAATTTAAAAAATTGGGCGTTAACACGCCCATGTAATATAAGCCTCCTATTTCATGTGTTTCGGGTCAGACAATTTTAAAGTACTATTTATGTATATACTATTATCCGTTTCCAACGAAACTAAACAGGAAAGATATCTGTTAGCCAAATAGAAATTTGGGGTTAAAAAAAGTAGGCGGGAACACGCCCATAAAATTAAAAATTAAAATTTGCGCTAGTGAGCTGAAAAAAGAGTAGCAAGAGTATATTAGCAAATTACTAGAAAAATCTGAAAACCCAAAAATTTTACCTAGGAGGGCGGGGCTCAAGCGATTTTATTGAAATTTGTACAAGGTACAAGGCTATAAATTTTCGTTGGAAAAGTGGGCGTTAACACTCCCACACAATTTAAGCCTCCTTTTTCATGTACTTCGTGTCAGCATATTTAAATATGCTACATATTTACATATTTATTACTATCTGTTTTCAACGAAACTCGACAGGAAAGATAACTAATGGCTACATCAGGTATTGAGATTGAAAAAGTTGGCGTTATCACGCCCATAAGAACAAAATAAATAAAATATATGCTAGTTAGCTGAAATTTAAAAACAAGTAGGGCTAGATTAGCAACTAACTAGAAAAATCTGAAAACCCGAAGATTTTAACCAGGGGGGCGGAGCTATTCCAATAAAGCACACAATTAAAAGAACAAATTTAAAATGTTTATCTCAAGCGATTTTATTGAAATTTGGCACAAATGTTGGAATAATGCAAAGTTAAGAATTTAAGTTAAAGGATTTACGAACAGGAAAAATCTGAAAGAACCGATTGTTAAATTAGGGAAGTATAGCCACGCTTATCAAATTTGTATTGAAATATTATACGGAAGAGAACTGAAAAATAGGCTTATGTAAGTTGCCAACTAGATAAATTTAAAACTCAAGCTACTGTATTGAAACCTTGCATGCACATTTCACTGATGCCAGCATTTAATTTCGCGTTTTCTAAAGGACTTCGTCTGAGCAGAGTTTACTACACTAAAATTTACACTATATTTTACATATTTCTATTCAGATGACTCTTAAAAAATTAATCAAATTACTCGGTCCTTATTATGACACAATGGTGCACATATCACCCTATAACCCATTATTTTATGTAACTCTGCCTTTCAAACTTGCGCAGACATTATGAATAGAATTATAACAGACTAGAAAATTAAAGTTTAACAAGTAAGAGTGCTATATTCGGCTGTGCCGAATCTTATATACCCTTTACCAAAGTGCGTTTATGTAGTATAGAGATACATACATAAGCACAGAGATATGTATGCAGATATTAATTTTGTGAAAAAATTCATAATTTTGTCTTAGTGCAATTTTTAGGTTTTTGGCATTATGTTTAATTTGGTGCTTTTTAAATTTTGGCGATTTATTTTATTTTGCTGATTTTTTTAGTTTTGGCGATTTTTTTCATGGAGGCAATTTTTTTTGGTTTTCGCGATTTTTTTCGGTTTTTTGGCGTTTTTTTCGCTCTAGCGATTTTTTATTTTGACTATTTTTTTTATTTAGGCGATTTGTTTATTTTTTATTTATTTTATTTTTTTATGGCAATTTTTTTAGTTTTGACACTTTTTTTTCTGGTTTTGGCGTTTTTTTTTCGTGTTTTTACGTTTTTTTTAATTTTTGGAGATTTTTTTCGTTCTGGCAATTTTCTTTCATTCAGGCGATTTTTTTCATATAGGCGATTTCTTTTTTGTTTTGGCGATTTTTTTGTTTTTTAGCGTTTTTATTTCTTTTTGGAAATTTTTTAGTTTTGACAATTTTTTCTCGTTTTGGCGATTTATTTTCGTTTTGGCGATTTTTTTGATTTTTGCGATTTTTTTTTCATTTAGGCGATTTTCTTAATTTTTGGCGATTTTTGTTGATATAGGAAATTTTGTTTTTGTTTTGGCGATTTTTTTGATTTTGCCAATTTTTTTTCATCTACGCGATTTTTTTAATTTTTGGCGATTTTTTTCATATAGGCAATTTTTTTTTGTTTTGGCGATTGTTGCGGTTCTTATCGTTTTTTTGTCATTGTGGGTATTTTTTTTAGTTTTGACACTTTTTTCCCGTTATGGCGATTTTTTTCGGTGTTTGGTGTTATTTTTTAATTTTGGCACTTTTTTCTCGTTTTGGCGATTTTTTTCGGTTTTTGGCGTTTTTTAATTTTGGCGATTTTTTTTCGCTTGGCGATTTTTTTGATTTTGCCGATTTTTCTTCATTTAAGCGATTTGTTTTTCATATAGGCAATTTTATTTGTTTTGGGGATTTTTTTCGGTTTTTTGTTAATTTTGGCGACTTATTTTCGATTTGGCGATTTTTTTGATTTTGGCGATTTTTTTTTTTCATTTAGGCGATTTTTTTTTTACTTTATGGCGATTTTTGTTCATATAAGCTTTTTTTTTGTTTTGGCGTTTTTTGGTCATTGTGGGATTTTTTTTTAGTTTTGACACGTTTTTCTTGGTTTGGCGATTTTTTTTCGGTTTTTGGCGTTTTTTTAAATTTAGCGATTTATTTCATTTCGGTGATTTTTTTCGTTTCAGCGATTTTTTTTTAATTTTTGGCGATTTTATAATTTTCGGATTTTTTAGTTTGACCGTTTTTGAAAATTTCAAGAGTTTAACTCTTACAGTTTCCAAGATATAGCAATTTGTCAAAATTACATAGTCAAAATTTCATTAACTGATGGACCACCCTTTAATTTAAATTTTTTAAATTTTAGTGTTAATTGTTGTAGTGTAATACACTAATTTTACAAATTTCAAGTGTCAATATACATATGTACATACAATTGTATGTATATTACATAAGATTTTAAAAGTTTTCGTCACTCATTTTGGAACACCCTTTAATTTCAAGCTTTTGTATATTTGTTGTTGTAGCGACCAAACTTCTACACACACTGTCCAAATTTCAGACCCGTAGCTTTTACCGTTCCTGAGAAAATAGCCTTCTTCCTAAAACATGAAATATGTTTAATTATTAGGAAAAAAGTTAAAGTTTTCCAACCCTGGAAACGTTTTTTTATTTTGTTAAATTTTAAAATTTTTTTTTAAATATAATACCAATTTTATTCATACCGAAGTATAAAATAAGTTAATTTAATAAAAAAGTAATAAAAACTTGTTTTCGGTAGTTATTTTCTGTGGGAAAATAGAGTTTGAGTTTTCCAGCTCTGAAACCGTCTGCCCGATTTTGCTGATTTTCAATAGCAAATTTTTCGGAAAATTTCTGACATACCAGTCCAAGAACGAAGTCTCTAGCTGTTCTGGGAGCTTGGGAAAACCGATTTCACGAACAGACAGACGGACACACGGACATCGCTTGTTCGTCTTCCCTATGCATAAGGATCCAGAATATATATACTTTATGTGTCGCTTATTAATATTGTAGAAATTACAAACGGAATGACAAACCTATATATACCCTTTTACCATTTTTTGGTAAAGGGTATAAAGGGCTTTATTAATAAAACCTTCCAAAAATAGTCAGATCCTCACAAAAACATAAATGTGAAAAAAGACGGAATAACAGAAAATGAATAGTGATGCATACAAATGTATTTCCCAAAGATATATCAATCCTCACAAAAACATAAATGTGAAAAAACACCAAGTTTCCTTCCAAAATTTTGGCCATCAAAAGTAGTGAGATACAAATTTTGACCAAGTTCGTGTTTGTACAATACTTATCACTGCCATAGGCATGCATTATATAAATTTGTAATCGTAAGGGTGTTATATAATTTCTAGATAATGTGCTAACTTGGCAATATTTTTACTCTTCTAAGAAAGGAGAAAATAATGTATATTTGTTCGTTTCTTTATATCGGGAAAAATTTTGTCAAATAAGCAGATTATCTAGAAATTATATAACACCCTTACGATTACAAATTTATATAATGCATACCTATTGCAATGATAGGTATTGTACCAAATGCGAACTTAGTCAAAATTTGTATTTCCCTTCTTTTGATGGCCGAAACTTTGGAAGGGAACTTGGCCTTTTTTCACATTTATGATTTTGTGAGGATTGATATATCTTTGGGAAGTACATTTGTATGCATCACTAATTATTTTTTGTTTTTCCGTTTTTTAATTTCTCTTCAGGTTAGTAAGAGGTTATTTCACTCTACCTACATAAGTATATTTAACTATTTTTCTTTATCTGTTTCGATCACCATATTAATTATTTTTACCGTCGGTACATACCAGAGAACGACAAAAATCACGTATTTCCTGATTTAATCATACTATAAATTTGTTAATCACTTTTAATCATGCAAAATAAATCAACATTGAGTAAAATCATCACCGTAATGGTGAACGCTTCATTTAAGTAAATGTGAGTCGAGTGAGCGAACATGTTTTATTCTAATCATTCATCATACATTAAACTTTTGTTCACATTTAATCAGCAACAAAATTTAATGTTGAATAAAATCAGAATCATACTTACGAACGTATCGTTTGGTAATTGCAAGTAATTTCATATGTTTTGTTCAAATTTTTATATAATCAGGTTTTCATGTTGAATAAAATCAAAGCAGAGGAGTTATGAAAAATATTATTTTTTTAATACAAATCAGTAAGCAAACACTTTAAAAAGAAAAAATGGAAAACGACCAGGATTTTAAAATAATTTAAAAAAAATCGAAAAGGCACTTTTTTGAAAAGTACTTTTTTTGAATTGTGTTTTTTGAATAGTTAATATTCAAAGTACCCTCTAGTTCCAATGTTCAAGAATACACTATATCAGTTAATAATATTTAACTCAGACTTAAAATGTTTCAACTATATGACTTCTACCGAATTTAAAATTTTTTCGTATATACCGATTTTAGTAACTTTTTTGGCACCTTCTAAAAACACACATTTTAGCTTTTACTATTTGTTAGAAGTCATTGTAAATTATTTTGACATGTACATATGTATTTCCATACACACATATGTAAAATGATAAGCTAAAGAACAAAAAAAGTAATGAAAACGGGCACTATTTTACCCCTTATAAGTTCGAATTCTTAGAAAGTGTCAAAAATTATTTCTGATTCTGTCCAAGGGAAAAGAACGACTCAAAACCTCTCTGGTGTGCTTAACACCTTAGAAGATGTGTCGAATGTAATAAAGATACTAAACTTAAATTTTTACCGCCTTTTAACACCTAAAAGTACACTTATCGAAAAAGTTTTTTTATTGTTTGCACCTTGTTATCCCCTTCACATTCGTATTACCAAAAATCCCTTCATAGTGGTTCTATATATCAAAGGGGAGCCAACGCAATAAATGTCGTTTGGGGGCTGGGCGATGATATTTCTTTTAGACGATGATATTTCTTTTAGTAACGTTATATAGCGTTATAACTTTATATAACGTCAAGTAGAAGGGCCATAACAAGTAATTACAACTTTACAAGAGAAGGTATAATAGAAACTGTAATATTCACAATGTAACTTTTTTGTCCAACTGCTTGCAAAAGCGTTATTCTAACACTATTGCATTAAATTTTTTGACGATGTGTATTTGTCTGCAATGTATTGCAATCATTGAAAAACTTAATTTCGTAAAAAATACGAAATATGGATTTTCTAATTGATACCATCGGTATATAAATTGCTAAATACATACATAAGTATATAATATTCCGTTGTTTCTAAAAAATCATCATCACTTTATGCATACGCGCTCATACGCGCTCATTTTTGCTTTTTTGATTTTATTCATCATACAAATATTTGTTGATAATCAGAACGAACGCTTTTGCCTAATTATTTTATTTTTCATCAAAATAATCATGAATGGGAAAAAGGAGCAAACACCCGAATTGATTGGTATGATACGACACATGTTTATAGTCGTATAGCCAACAGCAACTGTATGATTGGAATGATTAAAAAGCAGCAAGGATTATGTATGTTGGAACAAGTTTGATTGTATGAACGCAAAGGCATGCTTTTAGGATATTGATTACGTATGAATATTTTTTCAATCAGATTTTGTCGTTCTCTGGTACATACCAGATAATGACAATGTACTCCAAAAAAAAATAAGTAAAGAGTCTTAATTTTAGCATGTTTGACTATTCTTGTTAAACTTATGCAACCATCACAGCCATGGTATAAACACATTTGCATTAACCCTGTTCGAATATTTTTACAATATGTTCACTTGTCAATCACAGTTCATATTCTGAAAAGTAAGCTTATGTCACTCATGAATGAATTACTTCAACTGAATGATTCCTTAAAGTGAACGAATGAAATGTTTCTATATTTTCTCTATATTTCTTTCGGCTTCATTTTTCTGTTTAGTTTCATATTCCTATATGCTTTTATATTTCTGTTTTTGAGGTGATAGGACTAGACTAGACAATAGTATGGATTTACTTCGAGAAAATGTAATTTTAAGTTAATATTAAAAATGTTTTTGTTTTTAAAATAACAATTCCCGCAAATTGAAAAACTTTCCAAAAGACATTGCATTGACAATTCATTCTGAAAAGTGTGTGACATTCAAAAAGATGAAAGAAAAGAAAGAATTATTTCACATAACCTTTTTGAAAGTGAATTTAAGATTCACACAAATGAAAGGTTTTGCCCAACACTACTGAAAAGTAAAACCAACTGTGGAAAGCAAAAATAATATAACATGCGTGTAGTTTCCACAATACAAGCAAGCGACTGGTCTAGAAAAAATATATGAAAAGCACTAAATTTTTGAGTGATTCCTATAGAAATTTCCTAGACATGTCGCTTGCTTGCATTGCACAGTAGGGACTTTTGCAAAATAAATGGTAATAAATCCGTAGAGGAGGACTCAGGCTTTATAACAAATGTCTTGGCAGCCATCTGGCTTAAGCTGGACAGGAGTTACAGTGGGCCTAAGTTGACAACATGGGACTCAAAAAAAATTCTAAGGCTTGTAACTTTTAGAAAAATTATCAGATTTTTATGAGATAAAGCGTTTTGATCTAAGCTCAACATTTTTAATAAATAATGTCCTTAGATGTGTTTTCGTATCTCTAGAAGATATTTGACTTTCCACAACAAAAAAAAATTTTTTTTGCCTTGATTTTTTTTGTATTTCACCTACAACTTTTTAGTGAATTGTTGGATTTTAAATTAAATTTTAAATAAAAATATGTAAAAAACTTATTCATATCTGCAGTCATGAAAACGGGAAAAGGCAAAGAATTCAAAGTTTTAAAATTTTTCTGGAAAAGGCACGTTTTTTTAAGAAAAAGTATCTTCATTATTTTCAATTTTGTGAAAAACTTTTTTTACCACATGCACTTTTATACCACATAGCGCTAAAAACAATCCATTCAGAATATGCTAAGAGCCAAGTATTTTGTATTTTGGGCATGCACCCTACACTCAGCAGTGTCCGAATATTGCCAATTTCAAAAATATTTTTTGTGTTTATGCGCTTATAAAAAGTTGTGATGGTATATTTTAAAAGGTTTAGCTATATCATTTGATTATTAAGATAGTTGGCAACATGTAAAACTTAATTTTTTAACAGTCTTTTCATTAATACGAAGATGCGCGTAAACTTTCTGAAAAAAGTCAAAATTTTGAAAAAATTTTGTTTTGTACCATAAAAAATATATATAAAAATCTATTTTATTTTTCTACACCTTCATACAATTAGAAATCCATTGGATAACAATAAAAGTAATTACAAGGCAAAATGAAAAATAAAATTTAACATTTTTAAGAAGTTTATTATTCGACATATTGTCATAATTATATTTTAATTTGAAATTTATTTGCTTGTGGTTTAGCTTGGTCTATATACGTATTTCATTGGCGCTTAAACCAAATCATCAGTAGACTTCAACCACAAATTTTGAACAGTCACAAACCTCTTACTTTATGCACAGACTTTCAAAAACTATATGAGAATTCATAGAATAATAATATTTTTGAAAATCACAAAGACAAAATAAGTTTGGTAGGCTTTGAAACTCATACAAAACCCAGCAAATAATTTATATTCGATATGAATCTATTTTATTTTTCTACACCTTCATACAATTAGAAATCCATTGGAAGGTGTAGAAAAATAAAATAGATTCATATCGAATATAAATTATTTGCTGGGTTTTGTATGAGTTTCAAAGCCTACCAAACTTATTTTGTCTTTGTGATTTTCAAAAATATTATTATTCTATGAATTCTCATATAGTTTTTGAAAGTCTGTGCATAAAGTAAGAGGTTTGTGACTGTTCAAAATTTGTGGTTGAAGTCTACTGATGACTTGGTTTAAGCGCCAATGAAATACGTATATAGACCAAGCTAAACCACAAGCAAATAAATTTCAAATTAAAAAATAATTATGACAATATGTCGAATAATAAACTTCTTAAAAATGTTAAATTTTATTTTTCATTTTGCCTTGTAATTACTTTTATTGTTATCCAATGGATTTCTAATTGTATGAAGGTGTAGAAAAATAAAATAGATTCATATCGAATATAAATTATTTGCTGGGTTTTGTATGAGTTTCAAAGCCTACCAAACTTATTTTGTCTTTGTGATTTTCAAAAATATATATATAAAAATAATTTTCTTTTCTTATGTTGGCATTTTTAGCTTTCATGTGAGTCTTTCTACTTCGCCTGAAAAAATTATTTAAAAAAATAAGTAACTGATCTCGATTATTCCGATTGTAGGGTGCAATTAAAAAATGTGTAGAATGCGCTTAACTTTTTTCCCTTTATTCACACATCAGCTGTTTAAAACTTTTATGAATTCTGAAATGCAACCTAAATAGAAAAACAAAAATAAATTTGGAATATTATCCAATAAGTCTATTTATATTTTTCGCAATAAAAACTATTTATGGTAATTATACCATATGTTTTTCCATGTAAGTGTAGTTAATGTTAATAACAGGTAAGCATTTAACGAATAACAAAACACATTTTTAATGGATTCAAAAAAGGTTTTCGCGGATTTTATTACTGCAACATCGGGAGGTGCTACCTGATTATGCAACTACTACTTAATAACACTTCACAGTACTAGGTAATTAAACAAAATTAGCAAAGGTGCTTATAAATTATGCTGTATTGCATGAAAAATTGGAAAAGTTTTATTTGTGTGTATTGTTTTTTATTATTATTTACCAATAGATAATCTATTTAATATTAGGCTATAACTAAGAAAAACTTTTTAACACTAAATAATGTATTTATTTTTAAATTACATGTTTTTTTTAATACATGTATTTATTTATTGTATCTGGAAATCTGAATTAACAACAAGTATTCAAATCTTAAATCTAAAATATAATTATTAGGACCGACCACTGTCGGACATAAACTTGTTAATAGTTATAAATAATACATAAGTAGTGATAATCCAAAAAAGAAAAAAATGTATAAAAAGTATAAAAAAGTATTTTCAAGAAATCCCATCTGGAGTGTTGAGTAATAGAGCCCTTGTGTCCCTCTTTTTTAAAATATAACGAGCAAGCGGATTAGGATGTGACTCGAGATTTGTTAAATATTTGCCTGCGTATTTTGCAATTTCTTCAATCACTAGTGGCATATTTAAATCACGATGGATATTAGAATTTTTGATGTACCATGGAGCCGATGTTATTAACCGTAAAATTTTGTTTTGCTTCGTTGGATTTTCTCTACATTGGAAGCTGAAGCAGCGCCCCATAACTGGATACCGTAACACCATATTGGCTTTAAAAGCGAATTGTATATATTTAAAGTTTACAGTCCAGGCTAAGTGTTTAATTTCTGCCAATCAACCAGTGTATTTGAGATAACTTAAGTTTAATCTGAGTTAGCTTAAAGTCAATATGATGTTTCCATGTAAGCCTTCGATCAAGGTGTATACCAAGGTATTTCACTTGGGAATGTTGAGGAATATTTTGATTATTGATTCGAATTGGGGAACAAGTATCTCTTCTTAGGGTAAACGTTATATGGACACACTTTTGTTCATTTATCTTAATTACAGTTCTCGTGGTACCTTCATAGCGAACAGTCGATTAGCGGAGTTTTTTCTTACATACAAACAAACAAAAAATTATACAAAAAATTATTCGTAGTACATATTATTCGTAATAGGTACATACTGACTTTAATAAATAAGCTTTATTGCTTTGATAATATTTTTTACATAGTGGAAATAAAAAAACAAAAAAAAAACCGAAAACAAAAAAAACACAAACAGTGACATTGAAGAATACTCTATAGGAGTAACTCAAAAACAAATAAACAATCATAAATTACAAAAACAAAAAAAACCGTAAGCAAAAAAACACAAAAAGTGCCCTTGAGGAATACTCTATATGAGTGCCTCAAATACAAAAAATTATGAAGTGAGTTCTAACGGCAGAAACGCCTATTTTACTGTGAGTTCTGAAGCTCTTAATGAAAAAAATAAAAATAATAAATCTAATGAAAGTGTTTTTTTAACGGCAAAACCAATTTTTCGTCAGCGATCAACTTCGCTTTGTCCAATGCCAAATAGTAGTGATTCATTAACATTACAATTGCCTAGTACTTTTTCATATATGTAAGTCAGTAATATCATCCCCTTCAGGCTCGTATTCGTCACCTTCATACAATTAGAAATCCATTGGAAGGTGTAGAAAAATAAAATAGATTCATATCGAATATAAATTATTTGCTGGGTTTTGTATGAGTTTCAAAGCCTACCAAACTTATTTTGTCTTTGTGATTTTCAAAAATATTATTATTCTATGAATTCTCATATAGTTTTTGAAAGTCTGTGCATAAAGTAAGAGGTTTGTGACTGTTCAAAATTTGTGGTTGAAGTCTACTGATGATTTGGTTTAAGCGCCAATGAAATACGTATATAGACCAAGCTAAACCACAAGCAAATAAATTTCAAATTAAAAAATAATTATGACAATATGTCGAATAATAAACTTCTTAAAAATGTTAAATTTTATTTTTCATTTTGCCTTGTAATTACTTTTATTGTTATCCAATGGATTTCTAATTGTATGAAGGTGTAGAAAAATAAAATAGATTCATATCGAATATAAATTATTTGCTGGGTTTTGTATGAGTTTCAAAGCCTACCAAACTTATTTTGTCTTTGTGATTTTCAAAAATATATATATAAAAATAATTTTCTTTTCTTATGTTGGCATTTTTAGCTTTCATGTGAGTCTTTCTACTTCGCCTGAAAAAATTATTTAAAAAAATAAGTAACTGATCTCGATTATTCCGATTGTAGGGTGCAATTAAAAAATGTGTAGAATGCGCTTAACTTTTTTCCCTTTATTCACACATCAGCTGTTTAAAACTTTTATGAATTCTGAAATGCAACCTAAATAGAAAAACAAAAATAAATTTGGAATATTATCCAATAAGTCTATTTATATTTTTCGCAATAAAAACTATTTATGGTAATTATACCATATGTTTTTCCATGTAAGTGTAGTTAATGTTAATAACAGGTAAGCATTTAACGAATAACAAAACACATTTTTAATGGATTCAAAAAAGGTTTTCGCGGATTTTATTACTGCAACATCGGGAGGTGCTACCTGATTATGCAACTACTACTTAATAACACTTCACAGTACTAGGTAATTAAACAAAATTAGCAAAGGTGCTTATAAATTATGCTGTATTGCATGAAAAATTGGAAAAGTTTTATTTGTGTGTATTGTTTTTTATTATTATTTACCAATAGATAATCTATTTAATATTAGGCTATAACTAAGAAAAACTTTTTAACACTAAATAATGTATTTATTTTTAAATTACATGTTTTTTTTAATACATGTATTTATTTATTGTATCTGGAAATCTGAATTAACAACAAGTATTCAAATCTTAAATCTAAAATATAATTATTAGGACCGACCACTGTCGGACATAAACTTGTTAATAGTTATAAATAATACATAAGTAGTGATAATCCAAAAAAGAAAAAAATGTATAAAAAGTATAAAAAAGTATTTTCAAGAAATCCCATCTGGAGTGTTGAGTAATAGAGCCCTTGTGTCCCTCTTTTTTAAAATATAACGAGCAAGCAGATTAGGATGTGACTCGAGATTTGTTAAATATTTGCCTGCGTATTTTGCAATTTCTTCAATCACTAGTGGCATATTTAAATCACGATGGATATTAGAATTTTTGATGTACCATGGAGCCGATGTTATTAACCGTAAAATTTTGTTTTGCTTCGTTGGATTTTCTCTACATTGGAAGCTGAAGCAGCGCCCCATAACTGGATACCGTAACACCATATTGGCTTTAAAAGCGAATTGTATATATTTAAAGTTTACAGTCCAGGCTAAGTGTTTAATTTCTGCCAATCAACCAGTGTATTTGAGATAACTTAAGTTTAATCTGAGTTAGCTTAAAGTCAATATGATGTTTCCATGTAAGCCTTCGATCAAGGTGTATACCAAGGTATTTCACTTGGGAATGTTGAGGAATATTTTGATTATTGATTCGAATTGGGGAACAAGTATCTCTTCTTAGGGTAAACGTTATATGGACACACTTTTGTTCATTTATCTTAATTACAGTTCTCGTGGTACCTTCATAGCGAACAGTCGATTAGCGGAGTTTTTTCTTACATACAAACAAACAAAAAATTATACAAAAAATTATTCGTAGTACATATTATTCGTAATAGGTACATACTGACTTTAATAAATAAGCTTTATTGCTTTGATAATATTTTTTACATAGTGGAAATAAAAAAAACAAAAAAAAAACCGAAAACAAAAAAAACACAAACAGTGACATTGAAGAATACTCTATAGGAGTAACTCAAAAACAAATAAACAATCATAAATTACAAAAACAAAAAAAACCGTAAGCAAAAAAACACAAAAAGTGCCCTTGAGGAATACTCTATATGAGTGCCTCAAATACAAAAAATTATGAAGTGAGTTCTAACGGCAGAAACGCCTATTTTACTGTGAGTTCTGAAGCTCTTAATGAAAAAAATAAAAATAATAAATCTAATGAAAGTGTTTTTTTAACGGCAAAACCAATTTTTCGTCAGCGATCAACTTCGCTTTGTCCAATGCCAAATAGTAGTGATTCATTAACATTACAATTGCCTAGTACTTCTTCATATATGTAAGTCAGTAATATCATCCCCTTCAGGCTCGTATTCGTCACTTAACAAAGTTATCACTACAGATAACAGTATTTCAAAACCCAAGGTGCAAGTCGGTATGGACAGATATATAACCGTGGTAAAGCGTGGGCAAAGCCCGAATTCTTCAAAAATTTCATCCGCTCCAAAGATGTCTAGAGATAACAGCGCATCCTCAACTAATCGCCAAAACCGTTTTAAAATTTTGCAAGATGAGAACGACAAACCCGATGTATCCTCGAATAAAACATCCAAGCCGCCACCAATCTACTTGAGAGAGAAAAATTCAAATGCCCTTATTAAAAAATTAATTTCGGTCATTGGTGAAAATAAATTCCACATTGTCCCAATAAAACGTGGCAACATCGATGAAACGAAAATTCAAATTTATGATGAAAAGGATTTCCGCAAAATGGTTTCTGAATTTGAAACAAATAAAACAAGCTTCTACACATACCAGCTTAAGAGCGCTAAAGGCCTGCAAATCGTACTGAAGGGCATAGATTCTTATGTTGTCCCTGAAGAAATAAAAGATGCACTTGTCCTCCAGGGATTTAAGGTAAAGAATGTATCAAACATATTTAACAAAGAAAAAGTACCCCAACCCCTATTTCGTGTTGAACTGGAGCCAAATGATATACAGTTGAAAAAAAACGAGACTCATCCTTTTTATAGCCTTAAATACCTTTTATACAGAAAAATCACAGTTGAAGAGCCACATAAGCGTGCAGGTCCCGTGCAGT
The DNA here is from genome assembly GCA_905220375.1 of Tachina fera. NCBI lineage: Eukaryota > Metazoa > Arthropoda > Insecta > Diptera > Tachinidae > Tachina > Tachina fera. The sequence continues at coordinate 117,525,017 of LR999963.1, read as the reverse complement.
GTCATAATTGCCAAGAATATGGCCATACAAAAGCTTACTGCAATTTACCTACAGTGTGTGTTATCTGCGGTGAATTGCACGGTACTGCAAGTTGTACCAAACCAAAAGATCAAGCGGAAAAAAAATGCAGTAATTGTGGAGGTAATCACACCGCTAACTACAGAGGATGTCCTGTGTACTCTTTCGTCAAGCAGGCTATGGTTCAAAAACCTAAATTAGCTCCAGCTCAACCATTAAACGCGTACTCCGCCACTTTTGCTCCAGTGAGCCAACCAGTTACTTCACGTGTATCGTATGCCGATGCTGCTAAGGCTAGTTCTATTCCCACACCAAATGTTTCACCGCCAAATAATTCAACGAATGCAAATTCAAGCTTTAACTTTAGTCGCCTTGAAGCTACTATTGAGAATCTGGTGCTAACTATAAACAACTTTACAACAAATATGACTACCATGTTGCAAGAAATGTTGAGAATGCAGAATACTCTGCTTCAAGCATTAGTTAACAAACCATGAACACGTTAAAAATATGTTTCTGGAACGCAAACGGCATTCGCCAACATAAAAATGAACTTGAGCACTTCCTTACGGAAAAAAATATTGATATAATGTTGGTCTCTGAGACTCATTTGACTTCTAGAAGCCTCTTTAAAATGAATGGCTACACGTTATATGACACAAAGGACCCTAGAGGGAGAGCATGCGGTGGATCAGCAATTCTAATAAAGTCAAGACTCAAGCACTATATTCTTGACAACATTTGTGAAGAACATCTACAAGCAACAAATATCTGCATTGAAAATTTTTGTACAAATTTCGTGATATCTTCAATTTACTCTCCTCCCAGATTTCCAATCACTGAGGACCAATACGAGAAGTTCTACAAATCTCTTGGACCTTGTTTCGTTGCAGCTGGCGACTACAATGCTAAGCATACGTTCTGGGGTTCGCGTCTTATTACGCCTAGAGGTAGGGCGTTGTTCAACACAATTTCAAAAATGGGTTTGGATGTTATTTCAAGTGGGGAGCCTACTTACTGGCCTACTGACGTGAGAAAAATTCCGGATGTTATAGATTTCGGCGTCATAAAAAGTATTTCTAGGGAATTAATTCACGTTGAAGCTTCCCTAGATCTGTCGTCTGATCACTCTCCCACGTTCGTTACAATCTGTAGTCCACTGAGAAGCGCTTTACCTCACCCATATGTCAAGATGATAAATCGTGTTAATTGGCTGGGATTCAAAAAATATCTTAGTAGTCATTGCACGGAAAATATTACGCTAAGAACACCCAATGATATTGAATCGAATATTGCAAATCTTAACGAGAATATTAAACAAGCTTCTGAACATGCCACTACCTCCCATCCGTATACTGGGTTCAATAAAATTTATTCTACAGACGTTGAACATCTCGTACGTGAAAAAAGAAGAGCTAGAAGGGAATGGCAACAGCACAGATCACCTCAACACAAAATCAGATTTAAAGAGTGCACTAAACGACTCCAAGAGTTGCTTGCATCTGAAAAAACTGCATCTTTCAAAAATTATCTGGAAGGCCTTGATGTCACACCAGCATCTAATTACTCTTTGTGGCGCGCTGCTAAAAAGCTTAAAACACCCGTTGAGTTTAAGATACCTCTGCGCACATCTACCGGAGGTTGGGCAAGAAGCGATACTGAAAAAGGTAACATATTTGCTGAGCATTTAAAATCCGTATTTACACCAAATACATGTACCGGTGTTGCTGATTTGCCGAGTGTAGTTGCTCTACCCCCACGACCCTTAAAATTTACGATGTGTGATGTACAAAAACTAATTGCCGAACTCAACCCGAAAAAAGCTCCCGGTATGGATGGAATTAGTAACCAGATGCTGATTAAGTTACCTCGTACTGCAATTAGAATCCTGTTATTCATTTTTAATGCCATTTTACGACTGGAGTATTATCCAGACGGCTGGAAGCTTGCCAAGGTTAAAATGATTCCAAAGCCAGGTAAAGATCTTTCCAAGGCTGAGTCATATAGGCCAATAAGTTTACTGTCAACAATGTCAAAGCTTTTTGAAAAGCTACTCATGACAAAATTGTCTTCAATTTTAACTGATAATGGGTGCATCCCGGACCATCAATTTGGTTTTAGAAGCCAGCATAGCACCATTGAGCAAACGCATAGATTGGTTCAATTTATCAGAAAAACATTTGAGGAAAAGAAGTATTGTTCTGCCGTGTTTATTGATGTTTCTCAGGCATTTGATAAAGTGTGGCATGAAGGCCTGATTTTGAAATTGAAGACATATTTACCAATAAACATTCTAAATCTTTTGGAAAGTTACATTGTTGCACGAAAATTTACAGTTGTGGAAGGACACTTTATGAGTATGCCTGAAACTATCTCATCCGGTGTGCCACAGGGGAGTATACTGGGGCCATTTTTATATTTGATTTATACTTGTGATATGCCTGTGAGCAGTAGTATCCACACTTCTACAGGGTGGCCCAGAAAGACCGAAATTCCTTATAACTTTTTATTTAAGACATATTTTTTTAATTTTTTGTTTTTTAAATACAGTAAATTTATAGGGAATATTTTTAGATTAGTTGTTAAAAATGATATCCCGCAAGTGGAGGCCATTTTCTGCTTCGCACAAATGATCTCTTTTCAACACATTTTCCATGACCTTTCGCAAAACTTCCGGTGTTATGTTGTTAATTTCGTCTGGAATATTGGTTTTTAATTCCTCAATAGTCCTAGGCTTATTAACATAAACTTTCCCTTTTAAATAACTCCAAAGGAAACAGTCTGGAGCGGTTAAATCCGGGGAACGCGGAGGCCAATTAAAATTGCTTCTACGCGAATTTATTCTTTCCCCAAAGATGTCGCGTAAAATAGCCATTGTGGCCCTCGGAGTGTGCGCTGTGGCTCCATCCTGTTGGAACCATATTTGCGGATGGTATTCCACGGCTGGCCTTACAAAATTTTCCAACATGGCCCGATATCGATCACCATTGATGGAAATGGCGACATCTCTTTCATTTTCCAAAAAATATGTGCCAATGATCCTTTCTGAAGAAACACCGCACCAAACAGTACACTTAACTGGGTGTAATTGTCGTTGATGAAGTACTCTCGGGTTTTCCTTAGCCCATATCCTAAGGTTTTGCTTGTTAACAAACCCATTTAATTGGAAATGGGCTTCGTCACTCATAAATAAGTTATGAATAATGGAAATGGAAAGAGCACATTTGTGCGAAGCAGAAAATGGCCACCACTTGCGGGATACAATTTTTAATAACTAATCTAAAAATATTCCCTATAAATTTATTGTATTTAAAAAACAAAAAATTAAAAAAATATGTCTTAAATAAAAAGTTATAAGGAATTCACACCACTTCGGTCTTTCTGGGCCACCCTGTACATTTGCCGACGATACCGCCTGCCTTAGTATGCACGAAAACCCTGATGAGGCATCCCGAAAACTCCAGGAACACATTAGCCAGATGGAACTATGGTTAAACTTATGGAGAATTAAGGTAAATGAACAAAAGTGTGTCCATATAACATTTACCTTACGAAGAGATACTTGTTCCCCCATTCGGATTAATAATCAAGTTGTTCCTCAACATTCACATGTGAAATATCTTGGTATACACCTCGATCGACGGCTTACATGGAAACATCACATTGACTATAAGTTAACTCAAATGAAACTAAAATTAACTCAGGTACATTGGCTGATTGGCAGAAATTCAACACTCAGCCTAGACTGCAAACTTTTAATATACAAGTCGCTTTTAAAGCCAATATGGTGTTACGGTATCCAGTTATGGGGCACTGCTTCAGCTTCCAATGTAGAGAGAATTCAACGAAGACAAAACAAAATTTTAAGGTTAATAACATCTGTTCCATGGTACATTAAGAATTCAAATATACATCGTGATTTAAATATGCCACTAGTGACTGAAGAAATTGCAAAATACGCAGGCAAATATCTAACTAAACTCGTGTCACATCCTAATCCGCTTGCTCGTAACATCTTGAACTTTACTGGACACATCCGCTTAAAAAAGAGAGATACAAGGGCTCTAATACTAAACACTCCGAATGAAGTTGCTTATGTATTATTTACAACTATCACTTTGTTATGTCTGGCATTGGTCGGGCCTATTAATTATATGTTAGATTTAAGATTTGAATACTTATTGTTAGTTCATATATGAAGATACAATAAATAAAAAAAACATGCATTAAAAAAAACAAGTCAGAGTGGTATATTCGGCTGTGCCGAATCTTATATACCCTTTACCAAAGTGCGTTTATGTAGTATAGAGATACAAACATAAGCACAGAGATATGTAGGTGCATATTCATTTCGTGAAAAAATTCATACTTTTTTTCTAGTGCAATTTTTAATTTTTTGGCATTATGTTTAATTTGGTGCTTTTTAAATTTTGGCGATTTGTTTCATATAGGCAATTTTTTTTTGGTTTTGGCGATTTTTTTCGGTCTTTGGCTTTTTTTTAATTTTGGCGATTTTTTTCGTGCTGGCGATTTTTTTGATTTTGACGATTTTTTCATTTAGGCGATTTTTTTATTTTTTATATATTTAATTTTTTTAGTTTTGACAGTTTTTTCTCGTTTTGGCGATTTTTTTCGGTTTTTGGCGTTTTTTAATTTTGGCGATTTTTTTTCATTTTGGCGATTTTTTTGATTTTGCCGATTTTTTTTCATTTAAGCGATTTTTTTTATTTTTGGCATATAGGCAATTTTTTTGTTTTGGCGATTTTTTCCGGTTTTGGCGTTTTATTTTTTAATTTTGGCGATTTATTTTCGTTTTGGCGATTTTTTTTGTTTTTTGCGATTTTTTTTCATTTAGGCGATTTTTTAATTTTTGACGACTTTTGTTCATATAAAAATGTTTTTTTTTGTTTTGGCGATTTTTGCGGATTTTTGTCATTGTGGGATTTTTTTTTGTTTTGACACTTTTTTCTCGTTTTGGCGATTTTTTTCGGTTTTTGGCGTTTTTTTAATTTTGGCGATTTTTTTTTGTTTTGACACTTTTTTCTCGTTTTGGCGATTTTTTTCGGTTTTTGGCGTTTTTTTAATTTTGGCGATTTTTTTTCGTTTTGGCGATTTTTTTTCATTTAAGCGATTTTTTTTAATTTTTGGCGATTTTTTTCATATAGGAATTTTTTTTTTTGATTTGGCGATTTTATTTCGGTTTATGGCGTTTTTTTAATTTTAGCGATTTATTTTCGTTTTGGCGATTTTTTTTTTGATTTTTGCGATTCTTTTTCATTTAGGCGATTTTTTTTTTAATTTTTGGCGATTTTTGTTCACATAATCATTTATTTTTGTTTCGGCGATTTTTTTCGGTTTTTGGCTTTTTTTTTTAATTTTAGCGTTTTTTTTTCATTTTGGCAATTTTTTTTTGTTTTGGCGATTTTTTTAAATTTTTGGCGATTTTATAATTTTCGGATTTTTTAGTTTGACCGTTTTTGAAAATTTCAAAAGTTTAACTCTTACAGTTTCCAAGATATAGCAATTTGTCAAAATTACATAGTCAAAATTTCATTAACTGATGGGCCACCCTTTAATTTAAATTTTTTTAATTTTAGTGTTAATTGTTGTAGCCTATATAAAAATACACTAATTTTACAAATTTCAAGTGTCAATATACATATGTACACACATACATACAGTTGTATGTATATTACATGGGATTTTAAAAGTTTTCGTTACTCATTTTGGAACACCCTTTAATTTTTAGCTTTTATATATTTGTAGTAGCGACCAAAGTTCTACATACACTGTCCAAATTTCAGACCCATAGCTTTTACCGTTCCTGAGAAAATAGCCTTCTTCCTAAAACATGAAATATGTTTAATTATTAGGAAAAAAGTTAAAGTTTTCCAACCCTGGAAACGTTTTTTAATCTGTTAAGTTTTTAAAATTTTTTTTTAATTATAAATACCAATTTTATTCATACCGAAGTATAAAATAAGTTAATTTAATAAAAAAGTAATAAAAACTTGTTTTCGGTAGTTGTTTTCTATGGGTAAATTGAGTTTGAGTTTTCCAGCTCTGAAACCGTCTGCTCGATTTTGCTGAATTTCAATAGCAAAATTTTTCGGAAAATTTCTGACACACCAGTCCAAGAACGAAGTCGCTAGCTCTTCTGGGAGCTTGGGAAAACCGATTTCACGTACAGACAGACGGACATCGCTTGTTCGTCTTCCCTATGCATAAGGATCCAGAATATATATACTTTATGTGTCGCTTATTAATATTGTAGAAATTACAAACGGAATGACAAACCTATATATACCCTTTTACCATTTTTTGGTAAAGGGTATAAAAAAAGAAATAAAAAATCCTAATTCTCCATAAGTTCAACCACATTTCCAATTGTGTAATATGTTCTTGTAGATATCGGGAAGCCTTGTGAGAGTTTTCATGCATACTCAAGCAGGCTGTATCATCGGCAAACGTAGATGTATGGATATTGCTGCTCAAAAGCATATCACAAGTATAGATCAAATACAAAACTGGCCCCAGTATGCTACCCTGTGGCACACCGGATGATATAGATTCGGGCACACTCAAAAATTCTCCTTCCACAACCGTGAACTTCCGGGAAGTAATGTAACTTTCTAATAAATTCACTAAATTTATTGGTATATACAGGGTGGCCCAGAAAGACCGAAGTGGTGTGAATTGCTTATAACTTTTTATTTAAGAGATATTTTTTTAAAATACATTAAATTTATGGGGAATATTTTTGGATTAGTTATTAAAAATGATATCCCGCAAGTGGTGGCCATATTCTGCTTCGCACAAATGTGCTCTTTCCAACACATTTTCCATGACCTTTCGCAAAACTTCCGGTGGTATGTTGTTAATTTCTTCTCGAATATTGGTTTTTAACTCCTCAATAGTCCTAGGCTTATTAACATAAACTTTTCCTTTTAAATAGCCCCAAAGAAAACAGTCTGGAGCGGTTAAATCCGGGGAACGCGGAGGCCAATTAAAATTGCTGTTACGAGAAATTATTCTTTCACCAAAGATGTCGCGTAAAAGAGTCATTGTGGCCCTCGCAGTGTGCGCTGTGGCTCCATCCTGTTGGAACCATATTTGCGGATGGTTTTCCACGGCTGGCCTTACAAAATTTTGCAACATGGCCCGATATCGATCACCATTGACGGAAATGGCGACACCTTGTTCATTTTCAAAAAAAAATGGGCCAATGATCCTTTCTGAAGAAACACCGCACCAAACGGTACACTTAACTGGGTGCAATTGTCGTTGATGAAGTACTCTCGGGTTTTCCGTAGCCCATATCCTACAGTTTTGCTTGTTAACGAACCCATTTAATTGAAAATGGGCTTCGTCACTCATTATTAAGTTATGAATAAAATTTGGATTCTCTTGTGCTTTTTGCTGGAAATAAATTGCATAGTCAAGTCGTTGCTGGTAATCTGTTGGTTTCAATTCTTGGACAAGTTGAATTTTGTATGGAAACAATCCTATGGTGTGCAAAATTCGCTGCAGCGACGTTCTTGAGAGGCCCAGTTGTGACGAACGTCTCCTGGTTGATGTTTCTGGATCCTCCCGAATACTCTCCTGTACCACTTGAATATTGTCAGCCGTGTGGACAGTTCGGTGTCTGCCGGGACCAGGAAGGTTCCTTACTGCTCCTTGTTCTCGAAAATTTGCAACCAGACGGTTTATTGTTGACTGAGAGGGTGCAACCCGCACATTAAATTGACGACGGTATGCACGCTGAGTCAACACAATGGACCGTTGATTTGAGAAGTAAATTTCAACAATTTGGGCACGTTGTTCAATTGTGTATTGCTCCATTATAAATTATCCAAGTCTTCTTTACAAAATACTGAAAAGAAAAGAAAAAAAAATTATAATAAAAAAGTTATAAGGAATTCACACCACTTCGGTCTTTCTGGGCCACCCTGTATGATTTTAATTTTAAAATTAGGCCTTCATGCCACACTTTATCAAATGCCTGAGAAACGTCAATAAACAGGGCAGAACAATACTTCTTTTCCTCAAATGTTTTTCTTATAAATTGAACCAATCTATGAGTTTGTTCAATGGTGCTATGCTGACTTCTAAACCCAAATTGATGGTCTGGGATGCACAAACTTTCAGTTAAAATTGGGGACAATTTTGTCATGAGCAGCTATTCGAAGAGTTTTGACACAGTTGACAGCAAACTTATTGGCCTATATGACTCAGCTTTAGTAAGATCTTTGCCCGGCTTTGGAATCATTTTGATTTTTGCAAGCTTCCAGAGTTGTGGATAATACTCCAGTCGTAATATGGCATTAGAAATAAACAGCAAGATTCTTATTGCAATATACGGCAAGTTCATCAGCATCTTGTTACTAACTCCATCAATACCTGGAGCTTTCTTTGGCTTGAGTTCAGCAATTACTTTATGCACATCATGCATCTTAAACTATAAGGCTCGAGGGGGTAGAGCAACTGCACTCGGCAAATCAGCAACACCAGTACATGTATTTGGAGTAAATACGGATTTTAAATGTTCAGCAAATATTTTACATTTTTCCGTATCGCTTCTTGCCCATCCTCTGGTAGATGTGCACAGAGGTGGCTTAAACTCAACGGGTGTTTTAAGCTTTCTAGCAGCGCGCCACAAAGACTAATTAGATGTTGGTGTGACATCAAGACCTTCCAAATAATTTTTAAGAGATGCAGTTTTTTCAGATGCAAGCAACTCTTGAAGTCGTTTTGTGCACTCTTTAAATCTGATTTTGTGTTGAGGTGATCTGTGCTGTTGCCATTCCTTCTAGCTCTTCCTTTTTCACATACGAGATGTTCAATATCCCTGGAATAAATTTTATTAAACCCAGACTGTGGATGGGAGGTAGTGGCATGTTCAGCAGCCTGTTTAATAATTTCGTTAAGATTGGCAATGTTAGTTTCAATGTCATTGGGTGTTCTTAACGCAATATTTTCCGTGCAATGACTACTAAGATATTTTTTGAATCCCAGCCAATTAACACAATTGGTCATCTTCATATATGGGTGAGGTAAGTCACTTCTTAGTGGGTTACAAATTGTAACGATAGTGGGGGATTGATCGAAGGAGAGATCTAGAGAAGTTTCAACATTAATTAAATCCCTAGAAATATTTTTCATTCCGCCACAATCAATAACATCCGGAATTTTTCGTACCTCAGTAGGCCAATAAGTGGGCTCCCCACTTGAAATAACATCTAAGCCCATTTTTGAAATTGTATTAAACAAAGCTCGACCTCTAGGTGTTACAAAGCGCGACCCCCAGTACGTATGCTTTGCATTGTAGTCTCCAGCTGCCACGAAACAAGATCCAAGCGATTTGTAGAACTTCTCATACTGATCTTCGGTAACTGAAAATCTGGGAGGTGAGTAAATTGATGATATCACGAAATTAAAACAAAAATTTTCTACAAAAATATTCGTAGCTTGCATATATTCTTCACTAACGTTGTCAAGGATATAGTGTTTGAGTCTTGACTTAATTAGAATTGCAGATCCACCGCATGCTCTCCCTCTAGCGTCCTTTGTATCATGCATAGTGTAGCCATTTATTTTGAAAAAGCTTCTCGAAGTCAAATGTGTCTCAGAGACCAACATTATAGCAATATTTTTTTCCGTAAGGAAGTGCTCAAGTTAATTTTTATGTTGGCGAATGCCGTTTGCGTTCCAGAAACATATTTTTAACGTGTTCATGGCTTGTTAATTAATGCTTGAAGCAGAGTATTCTGCACTCTCAGCATTTCATGCATCATGGTAGTCATATTTGTTGTAAAGTTGTTTATAGTTTGCACCAAATTGTCAATAGTAGCTTCAAGGCGACTAAAGTTAAAGCTTGAGTTTGCATTCGTTGAATTATTTGGAGGTGGAACATTTTGTGGGGGAACAGAATTTGTTTTAGCAGCATCGGCATACGACACACGGCTCATTTGCACAAAAGTGGCGGAGTAAGCGTTTGCTGATTGAGATGGAGCTAATATGGGTTTTTGCACTATAGTCTGTTTGACAAAAGAGTACACAGGACAACCTCTGTAGTTAGCGGTGTGATTACCTCCACAATTACTGCATTATTTATAACTTTGATTTTTTGGCTTATAGCAACTAGCTGTGCCGTGTAATTCGTCGCACACAACACAAACAGTGGGTAATTTACAGTATGTTTATGTGGCTCTTCAACTGTGATTTTTCGGTATAAGAGGTATTTTAGGCTATAAATTGGGTGTGTCTTGTTTTTTCCAGCTGTATATCATTCGGCTCCAATTCAACACGAAATAGAGGCTGGGGGATCTTCTCCCTATTGATTATGTTGGTAACATTTTTTACCTTAAATCCTTGTATCATGAGTGCATCTTTTACTTCTTCGGGATTAACATTAGAGTCAATACCCTTCAATACGATCTGCATACCTTTGGCACTCTTAATCTGGTACGTATAAAAACTTGTTTTATTTTTTTCAAATTCAGTCACTATTTTGCGGAAATTTTTTCTTCGTATATTTGAATTTTAGTTTCGTCAATATTACCACGCTTTATTGAAATAACATGAAATGCGTTTTCACCAATGGCCGAGACTAATTTTTTAATTAGGGCGTTAGAATTTTTTTCTCTCAAATATATAGGTGTTGGCTTAAAAGACTTTTGCGATAATGCAGCGGGCTTGTCGTCGATGACTTGCAATAATGAAAAACGATTTTGACGATTGGTAGATGAAGCGCTATTATCCCTAGACATCTTTGGAGCAGATGAAATTTTTGAAGAATTCGGGCTTCGCCCACGCTTTACCACTGTTATATATCTGTTCATTCCGACCATAGTTTTACAATTTATTTATTTCAATTATTTTTAAGAAAATAATCTTAAATATCGAAGCTTAAGAGGTTATTTATTTGAACTGCTTCACTGTAGTCTTTCTCTATTTCTTTAGTTATATTTGTTAACCATTTCAATCGTATTGCTTGTAAAACTGGATCTGATGATAACAATAACTGAAGCAATAAATCATAATTTTCTGCTAATTTTGAACACTTTCGACTATTAAATAATCTGTACTGCTTTACATCTTTGTTCCTTGCTTCTTGAGCTTCTTCTGTAAGTTCTCCCAGAGGTAGGATGTTGGTTTCAATGATTTCATTTCCATGAGATAATACCTTATGCACAGTTGGCGTCATCAACCTACATGGATATAAATTTGTTATCAATACTTTTGTTTCATTAGCAAAAGCATCAAATTTTTCTGCATTAATTTGCTTTTTACTGTTAATAGTTGCGAGTATTATTTTGGAGTTCCTTATTAGTTTTTTATCCAAGCCGGTTATCAAGGCTGTAGCCTCAGGATCCTCAAAAAAGCGTCTAGTATCCTTTTCTTCTCAGTTCCTCGTGTATCTGCTAAGTCTTTGTTGTTTCGTGAGGAGACAGTTTCATTACCTTTAATATTTCTATATTTTATATCATATGATAGATGCAAGCAATACTCCATAAATCTAATCCGAGCATGAAGTGGGCTTTAAGGGCTTCCTCTTTTATAGTTTCATCAAATTTATCTTCAAACTCAGAGCTTTTTCCCCACATATATTGCATTTCCAGTATGACTTGGTATCCGTTAAGGCATTGGCAACTTTTCCAACTATCATAGTCAATTGTAAATCAAATGTGACATTTATAATGCAGTCAGAAAATTTTATTGCAATGCTTGGTAAGTTCCTTATTTCTTCTGATATAGTAACCACAATATTTTGAGTTTCATCTCTATTTCCTTTCATTCAAATTTTATTGGTCGACATAATAAATGGTCTTCAAATGCAGCTACAATGGATGATGATGAATTTGTATATAAATGCATTCTAAGAGGTACCAACGTAGACATAAATATCGATGAAAAAGATATTTTATCTTCGCTTTGTTGTCTATATTTAGAAAATCCAGTAGTCCCATCACAACCCCATTTACAAATTAATACTAGCTCGGACTTGTGACATTTACTTATGTCTTCTTTGCTTGAAATTATCCTAGAAGCAGTATTTTTGAGGAGACTGCCTAACTCAATAGTGGCGCCCGTGCTACTAACGTTCGAACCCGATGGCAAAATTACATCCTTTGTTGCCTTCAATGACTTTGTAGATGGCAAATTTCCCCATTTCTTTTCAGTCATAGCTTTTCTTAATATTTCATATTTATTCCTTGTTAGACCCAAGTTTAGAATACGGGCTAATGCATCTTCATTAGTAAAATCTGTGTAGATTCAGGCGTTGGTATGCTTTCCACCATACGTTGTATTCTCTTTGGAGATGCTTTTTGAAGAGCATCTACAATTTTGCCAACTTCCTTCGGTTTGTTTTTGGTTAAGGCACTTCTAAAGGCATCCTTTATAAGGCCAAAAGAGTGGTTTTCAATGAGGTCTTCTTGCTTTCTTTTCTGGCTTCTTGGTTGAAGTTTATTAGGCCTTCCCAATTGCTTTTTACCAATCTGTGTAACTATCTCGGTTTTTAGCCATTGTTTATTTTGTTTTTGGAACTAAGTTTTGTTATAATTTAATTCTTTCATTTTTCTTTCGTACGCTACCAAAAAGTTCTCTATTTTTGTAGTAACATCTTCATTTAATTTTAATCCAAATGAGTTGTCAATTATATCTATGATTTTAGAACATTTTTCTTGGCGCAATAAACTAACAGGAACGTATTCCCATAGAAGTTTACATACCGCGTTATATTTAATACTAATCTCCATAACAGTTCAATAAAGAATGATTATTCTTATAAAAGAACCCTGCGTTTTTATGCAATACAGCATAATTTATAAGCACCTTTGCTAATTTTGTCTAATTACCTAGTACTGTGAAGTGTTATTAAGTGGTAGTAGCATAATCAGGTAGCACCTCCCGATGTTGCAGTAATAAAATATGCGAAAACCTTTTTTTAATCCATTAAAAATGTGTTTTTTTATTCGTTAAATGCTTACCTGTTATTAACATTAACTACACTTACATGGAAAAACATATGGTATAATTACCATAAATAGTTTTTATTGCGAAAAATATAAATAGACTTATTGGATAATATTCCAAATTTATTTTTGTTTTTCTATTTAGGTTGAATTTCAGAATTCATAAAAGTTTTAAACAGCTGATGTGTGAATAAAGGGAAAAAAGTTAAGTGCATTCTACATATTTTTTGAATTGCACCCTACAATCGGAATATCTCGAGATCAGTTTCTTATATTGGAATAATTTTTTCAGGCGAAGTAGAAAGACTCACATGAAACCTAAAAATGCCAACATAAGAAAAGAAAATTATTTTTATATATATTTTTTTTGGTACAAAACAAAATTTTTCTAAAATTTTGACTTTTTTCAGAAAATTTTGACTTTTTTCAGAAAATTTGCGCGCATCTTCGTATTAATGAAAAGACTGTTAAAAATTTTAGTTTAACATGTTGCCAACTATCTAAATAATTAAATGATATAGCTAAAACTTTTAAAATATACCGTCACAACTTTTTATAAGCGCATAAGCACAAAAAAATTGTGAAATTGGTAATTTTAGTACACTTCTGCACAAAATACAAAATAATTGGCTCTTAGCATATTCTGAATAGATTGTTTTTATCGCTATGTGGTTTAAAAGTGCATGTGTTGAACAAAGTTTTTCACAAAATTTAAAATAATGAAGATACTTTTTCTTAAAAAAACGTGCCTTTTCCAGAAAAATTTTCAAAACTTTGAATTCTTTGCCTTTTCCCGTTTTCACGACTGCAGATATTAATAAGTTTTTTACTTATTTTTAATTTGATCAGAAATTTAATGCTGTATTGGAATTTAAAATCCAACAACTGACTAAAAAGTTGTAGGTGAAATACTAAAATAAGTCAAGGCAAAAAAAAATTTTTTTTGTTGTTAAAAGTCAAATATCTTCTAAGTTATGAGAGATACAAAAACACATCTAAGGACACTATTAATTAAAAATGTTGGGGTTACATCAAAACGCTTTATCTCATAAAAATCTGATAATTTTTCTAAAAGTTACAAGCCTCAGATTTTTTTTGAGTCCCATGTTGTCAACATAGGCCCACTGTAACTCCTGTCCAGCTTAAGCCAGATGGCTGCCAAGACATTTGTTATAAAGCCTGAGTCTTCCTCTACGGATGTTAGAAGTTTCATATAAATCCAATCAGTAGTTCAGAAGTTCCAGATTTATTACCATTTATTTTGCAAAAGTAACCACTGTGCAATGCAAGCAAGCGACATGTCTAGGAAATTTCTATAGGAATCACTCAAAAATTTAGTGCTTTTCATATATTTTTTCTAGACCAGTCGCTTGCTTGTATTGTGGAAACTACACGCATGTTATATTATTTTTGCTTTCCACAGTTGGTTTTACTTTTCAGTAGTGTTGGGCAAAACCTTTCATTTGTGTGATTCTTAAATTCACTTTCAAAAAGGTTATGTGAAGTAATCCTTTCTTTTCTTTCATCTTTTTGGATGTCACACACTTTTCAGAATGAATTGTCAATGCATGTTTTTTGGAAAGAGTTTCAATTTGCAGGAATTGTAATTTGAAAAACAAAAACCTTTTTAATATTAACTTAAATTTACATTTTCTCAAAGTAAATCCATACTATTGTCTAGTCTAGTCCTATCACCTCAAAAACGGAAATATAAAAGCATATAGGAATATGAAAGTAAACAGAAAAATGAAACCGAAAGATGAAAGAAATATAGAGAAAATATAGAAACATTTCATTCGTTCACTTTAAGGAATCATTTAGTTGAAGTAATTCATTCATGAGTGACATAAGCTTACTTTTCAGTATATGAACTGTGATTGCCAAGTGAACATATTGTACGCAAAAATATTCGAACAGGGTTAATGCAAATGTTTTTATACCATGTTAAGACAGCAACCTGAACCACTTGGTTCCCTCTCTGAATCCCGATTGCGACACTTGGTTCCATACCCACTTCTTAAACTTTAAATTTCTAGTGTATTTTATTTTTATTCATGTTCACTGGTCATAGTTACATAAAATAATAGGTTAGAGTGTGATGGTTGTTGGATTACACACCGTAAAAATGCATTATTGTGTCATTACAACGCCGCCAGTGTACACGCAATTTGTTAAGAGTCTTCTGAAAAGTAAGATCAAAAGTAAAGCATAAATTTTAGTGGGCGTGACCCTGCCTACTTTTCTAAATGTATTTACATATTAAAGTCTGCTTAGCCGAAGTACATAATTCACAAGGATATGCCCAATGTGCATACAAAGTTTCAATAGGGTAGCTGGTGCTTTAACTTTTGGATTTTCTGACTAAGTAACTCAATTTTATCTAACAAATGTCAGCGCTTGACAGTATAATCTTACGTAAAATTTGTATGGGCCAATCCTTGACTAATTTTCTATCTTCTAGTACTTATGGTTCATGTAAAATTTTGTGGGAAAAAGCTAATGATAAATACATAAGTAATAGACTTAAACTGCTAAGCCGAAGTACATGAAAGGCCACAGTACGACCAACTGATCTCTGATCTAGATTTATTTGTGTATTAAAGTTCTGCTATCTAGTGCAATATTAGTTTTAAGGCCGTGGCCCCCATACCGGATAAAACTTCTTGGTTTTATGATTTTTCCATTGGCTTACTAATATACACTTACCTGTGTATAAAACTTCTCTAGCCTGAATTAAACATTTAAATTTTATTATTATTTTAAACTCATGATTTTGTTGTGAACAGCGCTTATAATTCATGCCAATTTTCTTGGATAATATGATAGAACGAAGTAGATTAAACATAAAGCTTAAATTTTATGGGAGTAATCACGCCCACTTTTTAAGATGACAGTTTAAAGTGTTGCATAACTACAAATTGTCTGCAATGTTTCACTAAAATAGTTTGAGTTAAAAGCTGTATATAAAATTTTTAATTCCGAACGGTATTAGCGTGGCCCCGTCCATTCTGGTAAAATTTGTTGAGTTTTCAGATTTTAGTAGTTGGTAACTCACTTAGACCTAATTGTATATCAAATTTCATCTCATTACTGCAATTTTCAGTTTTTATAGGAGTAGCCCCGCCCCTCTGACTAAAATTTCTGGGTTTTCAGGGATTTTTAGTTGGTTTCTCACCTAGACTCATTTGAATATCCAATTTCAGCTCCTTAGAGCGGAAATTTGAATGAGCGTAAATTTTTATGAGCGTACACTTTTTCAAACTCCAGTTTTTTTTCGGCCAGTGCTTATCGTTCGTGTCAAGTTTCGTTGCAAACGGATAATAATACCTACATAACTAGTATATCTAAATAGGCTAAGCCGTGGTACATTATATAAGAGGTTTAAATTGTATTGGTGTGTCAACGCCCACTTTTTTAAGGAAAAATTTATAGATTTGCATTATCGCAATATATAAGCGCTTTAGATTTGTTTTTTTAACTTTCTGGCTTAATTTTCTGGGTTTGAGAATTTTTTAGTTGTTTCCTCACCTATACCTAGTTTTGTAGCGAATTTCAACTTACTAGCACAAGTTTTAATTTATATGGGCGTAGCCTCGCCCCCTGGCTAAAATTTCTGTGTTGTCAGATTTTTCTAGTTCAGTGGTCGCCTAGATATACTTTTGCACTGAATTGAAGCTCTCTAACTATAGCGGAAGTGCTTCATCAATTTGATGAGTGTGTCAGTGGTAAGTAGTCAGTGAGTATGTCTTAAAATATGCACTTTTTGCGCGACCATATCTCAGGAAGCCTTTGTTGTAAAACTTTCAAACGTAGTATAAGAGGTTACATTAATTTCCTCTAAATATGGTTTATATTTCATAATCTAGGCACACGGTATTGCGCCAGGCCAAGTTCTGGCCAATGCACGCAGTGTGTATGTTTACACGAAGCTTTTCGAGCTGTTTATCCCCTCATAACTTTGTTCCCCGCTATGTATATACACTGTATATACATACCTACAAATTGAGTTTATGTATGTATGTATGAATGTGTATACAAAAAATTGTTAAGACTCCTCTTTGAATACATTTTTTTTTGCCATGTGAGGTATTTTGGTGTTGTTGTAAATATTCGCCTGGTCTTTTGTGCATAGATGCGAAATACGAGCATCTTCATAGTTTTTTTATATGAAATCAAAAAACGTCGTTTGCTTAAAAGTTTGTGAGGATTTTCTGTTTGAAGTAAAACTGAATTCCTTAAGATACATACTCTATAGTAATAATAACTATAATAGAAATAATTCCTATATTTAATGAAAATTTTCTTAAAGTCAAAGATAAAATTTTTTTGGGGGACACCTAAAGAATTTTTCTTCATAAATCCAACGAAACAATTTCATTAGATTTCTTTCACATATCTAATTATAATTTCACAAATCTAATGAAAATTTCACGAATATTGTGAAAGGAGTTCTCGTTGTACCTTCATAGTGAATAGTCGATTAGCGGAATTTTTCTTACATTCTTATTAAACAAACAAAAAATTATACAAAAAAAATATTCTTAGTGAATATTATTCGTAATAGGTACATACTGACTTTAATAAATAAGCTTTATGTGCTTTCCTTATATTTTTACATAGTAGAAATAACAAGAACAAAAAAAACCGAAAACAAAAAAAAACCACAAACAGTGACTTTGAGGAATACTCTATACGAGTAACTCAAAAACAAATAAACAATCATAAATTACAAAAACAAAAAAAACCGTAAGCAAAAAAACACAAAAAGTGCCCTTGAGGAATACTCTATATGAGTACCTCAAATACAAAAAATTATGAAGTGAATTCTAAAGGCAGAAATGCCTATTCTACTGTGAGTTCTGAAGCTCTCAATGAAAATAATACAAATAATAAATCTAATGAAAGTATTTTTTTTAACGACAAATCCAATTTTTCGTCAGCGATCAACTTCGCTTTGTCCAATGCCAAATAGTGATTCATTAACATTACAGTTGCCTAGTACTTCTTCATATAAGTCAGTAATATCATCTCCTTCAGGCTCGTGTTCATCACTTAATAAAGTTATCACTACAGATAAAAGAAGCTCAAAATCCAAGGTACAAGTCGGAATGGACAGATACATAACAGTGGTAAAGCGTGGGCGAAGCCCGAATTCTTCAAAAATTTCATCTGCTGCAAAGATGTCTAGGGATAATAGCGCATCATCTACCAATCGTCAAAATCGTTTTTCATTATTGCAAGTCACCGACGACAAGCCCGCTGTATCATCGCAAAATTCTTTTAAGCCACCACCTATATATTTGAGAGAGAAAAATTATAACGCCCTAATTAAAAAATTAGTCTCGGCCGTTGGTGAAAACGCATTTCATGTTATTGCAATAAAGCGTGGTAATATTGACGAAACTAAAATTCAAATATACGAAGAAAAAAATTTCCGCAAAATAGTGACTGAATTTGAAAAAAATAAAACAAGTTCTTATACGTACCAGCTTAAGAGTGCCAAAGGTATAGCACGATATGGTATATCGAATTGAAGGGTATTGACTCTTATGTTAATCCCGAAGAAGTAAAAGATGCACTCATGATACAAGGATTTAAGGTAAAAAATGTTACCAACATAATCAACAGGGAGAAGATCCCCCAGCCTCTATTTCGTGTTGAATTGGAGCCGAATGATATACAGCTGAAAAAAAACGAGACACACCCAATTTATAGCCTAAAATACCGATAAATCACAGTTGAAGAGCCACATAAGCGATCAGGTTCCGTACAGTGCCATAATTGCCAAGAATATGGCCACACAAAAACATACTGTAAATTACCCACTGTTTTGTGTTGTGTGCGGCGAATTACACGGCACTGCTACTTGCAATAAGCCAAAAGATCAAAGTGATAAAAAATGCAGTAATTGTGGAGGTAATCACACCGCTAACTACAGAGGTTGTCCTGTGTACTCTCTTGTCAAACAGACTATGGTGCAAAAACCCAAATTAGCTCCATCTCAATCAGCAAACGCTTACTCCGCCACTTTTGTGCAAATGAGCCGTGTATCGTATGCCGATGCTGCTTAAACAAATTCTGTTCCCCCACAAAATGTTCCACCTCCAAATAATTCAACGAATGCAAACTCAAGCTTTAACTTTAGTCGCCTTGAAGCTACTATTGACAATTTGGTGCAAACTATAAACAACTTTACAACAAATATGACTAACATGATGCAAGAAATGCTGAGAATGCAGAATACTCTGCTTCAAGCATTAATTAACAAGCCATGAACACGTTAAAAATATGTTTCTGGAACGCAAACGGCATTCGCCAACATAAAAATGAACTTGAGCACTTCCTTACGGAAAAAAATATTGATATAATGTTGGTCTCTGAGACACATTTGACTTCGAGAAGCTTTTTCAAAATAAATGGCTACACTATGCATGATACAAAGGACCCTAGAGGGAGAGCATGCGGTGGATCATCAATTCTAATTAAGTCAAGACTCAAGCACTATATCCTCGACAACGTTAGTGAAGAATATATGCAAGCTACGAATATTTTTGTAAAACATTTTTGTTCTAATTTCGTGATATCATCAATTTACTCACCTCCCAGATTTTCAGTTACCGAAGATCAGTATGAGAAGTTCTACAAATCGCTTGGATCTTGTTTCGTGGCAGCTGGAGACTACAATGCAAAGCATACGTACTGGGGGTCGCGCTTTGTAACACCTAGAGGTCGAGCTTTGTTTAATACAATTTCAAAAATGGGCTTAGATGTTATTTCAAGTGGGGAGCCCACTTATTGGCCTACTGAGGTACGAAAAATTCCGGATGTTATTGATTGTGGCGGAATGAAAAATATTTCTAGGCACTTAATTAATGTTGAAACTTCTCTAGATCTCTCCTCCGATCACTCCCCCACTATCGTTACAATTTGTAACCCACTAAGTAGTGACTTACCTCACCCATATATGAAGATGACCAATCGTGTTAATTGGCTGGTATTCAAAAAATATCTTAGTAGTCATTGCACGGAAAATATTGCGTTAAGAACACCCAATGACATTGAAACTAACAGTGCCAATCTTAACGAAATTATTAAACAGGCTGCTGAACATGCAATACCTCCCATCCGCAGTCTGGGTTTAATAAAATTTATTCCAGGGATATTGAACATCTCGTATGTTAAAAAAGAAGAGCTAGAAGGGAATGGCAACAGCACAGATCACCGCAACATAAACTCAGACCTAAAGAATGTTCTAAAGGACTTCAAGAGTTGCTTGCATCTGAAAAAACTGCATCTCTTAAAAATCATTTGGAAGGTCTTGATGTCACACCAACATCTAATTAGTCTTTGTGGCGCGCTGATAAAAAGCTTAAAACACCCGTTGAGTTTAAGCCACTTCTGCGCACATCTACCAGAGGTTGGACAAGAGGCGATACGGAAATATGTAAAATATTTGCTGAGCATTTAAAATCCGTATTTACCCCAAATACATTTACTGGTGTTGCTGATTTGCCGAGTGTAGTTGCTCTACCCCCTCGAGCCTTAAAGTTTAAGATGCGTGTAATTGCTGAACTCAAGCCAAAGAAAGCTCCAGGTATTGATGGAATTAATAACAAGATGCTGATGAACTTGCAGCATATTGCAATAAGAATCTTGCTGTTTATTTCTAATGCCATATTACGACTGGAGTATTATCCACAGCTCTGGAAGCTTGCAAATATCAAAATGATTCCAAAGCCGGGCAAAGATCTTACTAAAGCTGAGTCATATAGGCCAATAAGTTTGCTGTCAACTATGTCAAAACTCTTCGAAAAGCTGCTCATGACAAAATTGTCTCCAATTTTAACTGATAGTGGGTGCATCCCAGACCATCAATTTGGTTTTAGAAGCCAGCATAGCACCATTGATTGGTTCAATTTATAAGAAAAACATTTGAGGAAAAGAAGTATTATTCTGCCCTGTTTATTGACGTTACTCAGGCATTTGATAAAGTGTGGCATGAAGGCCTAATTTTAAAATTAAAATCATATCTACTAATAAATTTAGTGAATTTATTAGAAAGTTACATTACTACCTGGAAGTTCATGGTTGTGGAAGGAGAATTCTTGAGTGTGCCCGAATGTATATCATCCGGTGTGCCACATGGTAGCATACTGGGGCCAGTTTTGTATTTGATCTATACTTGTGATATGCCTTTGAGCAGCAATATCCATATATCTACGTTTGCCGATGATACAGCCTGCCTGAGTATGCATGAAAACCCTCACGAGGCTTCCCGATATCTTCAAGAACATATTACACAGTTGGAAGTCTGGTTGAACTTATGGAGAATTAAAGTCAATGAACAAAAGTGTGTCCATACAACGTTTACCCTAAGAAGAGATACTTGTTCCCCCATTCGAATCAACAATCAAAATATTCCTCAACATTCCCAAGTGAATTACCTTGGTATACACCTTGATTGAAGGCTTACATGGAAACATCATATTGACTTTAAGCTAACTCAGATGAAAATTAAGTTATCTCAAATACACTGGTTGATTGGCAGAAATTCAACACTTAGCATGGACTGTAAACTTTTATTATACAAGTCGCTTTTAAAGCCAATATGGTGTTACGGTATCCAGTTATGGGACACTGCTTCAGCTTCCAATGTAGAGAGAATCCAACGAAGGCAAAGCCAAATTTTACGTTTGATACCATCGGCTCCATGGTACATAAAAAATTTTAGTTTACATCGTGATTTAAATGTTCCACTAGCGATCGAAGAAATTGCAAGATACGCAGGCAAATACTTAACAAAACTCGAGTCGCATCCTAATCCGCTAGCTCGTAATATTTTGAACTTTACTGGACAGATCCGCCTAAAAATGAGGGACACAAGGGCTATTTTACTGAACAGTCTAGATGGGAATGCTTGAAAATACATTTAATTTTCCTTTTTGATTATCACTACTTTGTATAATTTAAACTATCACTAAGTTTTGGCCGACACTGGTCGGGCTAAATAATTATATTTTAGCTTTAAGATTTGAATACTTATTGTTAGTTCATATTTGAAGATACAATAAATAAATACATGTATTAAAAAAAAGAAGGAATAAACGTTTGCATAATGCCACTATATAAACCTTTTCCAATGGGATGTTAAAATTGAGGAAATTAATAGTTTTGCAAAATCAAAGATTACATAGCTTACTTGGTATGGAGGTACAATACTAAAACTATTTTCGAAGTTCGAAGCTTAAACGAACATTAGATCGAATCTTATGTCATGTGGGTTGTTTTCATTTGATAATTTTGATATAAAGGCATTATTTGTTCCTGTAGCTATAACTGCAACTGCAATGTGCTTCATAATTAAACTTACTACTAATATATATAGATGTAATCAATTCCTTAATAATTGCATATGACCTTTTATCCAAACACCGAAGTATAAAGAGATGAACCGTTTCTTTTTGGATCTTCTGAAAACTTGTATTTTTTTTAGAAGTAAGGCATCGATATTCGACTTATTGCTAATAAAAAAACATATTTAATCGAAAAATACTGAAATGACACTTATTAAAAATTACACTAGAGGAAAAATTATGAATTTTTTCACAAAATTAATATGTACCTACATATCTCTGTGCTTATGTGTGTATCTCTATACTACATAAACGCAAAAAAAAATCTGGTAAAACAGCGTTACGTAATATATAAACAGCCCCTAATACGTTGAAATAAATATCCAGAAAAAAAGGCATGCAAAAAACGGAATTTAATCATCACTTTAACACATTTTCATAAAACAACACATTTTCATAAAACAATATCTAAGTGGTAGAGATTATACCTTGACGGTCTGTACGGCAAGGTTCGTATCCTGTAGGTCGTTTCTGTATTTCTCGTATCGTAAAACTTCCCGCATGAAACGAGGGAATCATAACAAAAACAGTGTGAATTGAAACATAAAATGGCTTTCATCACATAAGTGTACCTGTATGTTTATTTTGTCAGAACTATCTGTCATTTAAATAAATTTCCAGCAATTATTAGAAGGATGTGAGAAAAATTGTTTCTGTAACAATGTTTTGTGAAAAGTTTCTCGCAAGAACTCTCAAAACAACTCGCATTTTAAATTGATGCGAGAAAAACAAAATTTGTGCAAAAGCATATGAATTTTTTAATTTGTGTGTGAAAATATGAAAAATAAACTAATTAAAAAGATATGCAAAGAATTGTTGTACTAAAATTATTATTAACGAGTCGATATGATTATGTTTATTTGCAATATTTTTTTTTTGCAATTTTCTAACCCTACATTTACACATGAAAGTACTTTCTTCAAGCTTCTGTATACGTATTATGAATAAAAATTCGAATGAAATAAATGACTTTCATGAAAATTTCATGTTCGTTTTTATAGGAAAGTGAAAGTTCATTTAAAAAATGCCGTCGGAAATTAATGTTGGAAATCATCGGTTTGCTTGCTACTTAATTAGAGTTATCCAAAATATTTACGGGCAATAAATTGGGAATAAGTATTATTGTTAATATGTTAATAATATTGTTGTTTTCGAAAGGCATTGCCTGCTTCATATATATTTGAGCATAAAATATTTTAAACAAGTAAGAGTGCTATATTCGGCTGTGCCGAATCTTATATGCCCTTTACCAAAGTGCGTTTATGTATTATAGAGATACATACATAAGCACAGAGATATGTAGGTACATATTAATTTTGTGAAAAAGTTCATACTTTTTGTGCAATTTTTAGGTTTTAGGCATTATGTTTAATTTGGTGCTTTTTTTGGCGATTTTTTTTCATATTGGCGATTTTTTTTTGATTTTGACGAATTTTTCATTTAGGCGATTTTTTCACTTTTATATATTTTTTTTGTGGCAATTTTTTTAGTTTTGACACTTTTTTTCTCGTTTTGGCGATTTTTTTCGGTTTTTGGCGTTTTTTTGATTTTGGCGACTTTTTTCCTTCTGGCAATTTTTTTGATTTTGAAATTTTTTTTCATATAGGCGATTTTTTTTCATATAGGCATTTTTTTTGTTTTTGGCGATTTTTTCGGTTTTTGGCGTTTTTATTTCTTTTTGGCAATTTTTTTAGTTTTGACACTTTTTTCTCGTTTTGGCGATTTTTTCGGATTTTTTTTCGTTGTGCGGAATTTTTTTCATTTAAGCGATTTATTAAATTTTTGGCGATTTTTTTTCATATATTAAATTTTTTTGGTTTTTGGCGTTTATTTTTTTAATTTTGGCGATTTATTTTCGTTTTGGCTATTTTTTTGATTTTGGCAATTTTTTTTTCATTTAGGCGATTTTTTTCATTTTTGGCGATTTTTGTTCATATAAGCATTTTTTTGTTTTGGTAATTTTTGAGGATTTTGTCATTGTGGGATTTTTTTTTGTTATGACACTTTTTTCTCGTTTTAGCGATTTTTTTCGGTTTTTGGCGTTGTTTTAATTTTGGCGATTTTTTTTCGTTTTGCGGATTTTTTTGATTTTGCCGATTTTCTTTTCATATAAGCAATTTTTTTTTGTTTTGTCGATTTTTTCAGAGTTTGGCGTTTTTTTTTTAATTTTGGCGATTTTTTTTTTCGTTTTGGCGATTTCTTTTTGATTTTGACCATTTTTTTTTTAATTTTTGGCGAATTTTGTTCATATAAGCATTTTTGTTTGTTTTGGCGATTTTTGCGGATTTTTGCGTTTTTTTGTCATTGTGGAAATTTATTTTTAGTTTTGACACGTTTTTCTCGTTTTGGCGATTTTTTTCGGTTTTTGGCGTTTATTTTTAATTTTAGCGTTTCTTTAATTTTGGCGATTTTTTTTCGTTTTGGCGATTTTTTTGATTTTGCCGATTTTTTTTTTCATATAAGCCATTTTTTTAATTTTTGTCGATTTTTTTCATATAGGCAATTTTTTTTGTTTTGGCGATTTTTTTTCAGAGTTTGGCGTTTTTTTTTAAATACTGGCGATTTTTGTTTTGTTTTATCGATTTTTTTGGATTTTGGCCCTTTTTTTATTTAGGCGATTTATTATTAATTTTTGGCGATTTTCGTTCATAGAAGCATTTATTTTCTGTTTTGGCGATTTTTGTGGTTTTTTGCGTTTTTTGTCATTGTGGAAATTTATTTTTAGTTTTGACACGTTTTTCTCGTTTTGGCGATTTTTTCGGTTTTTTTTAATATTAGCGTTTTTTAATTTTGGCGATTTTTTTGGTTTTGGCGAATTTTTTGATTTTGCCGATTTTCTTTTCATATAAGCAATTTTTTAATATTGGCGATTTTTTTTCATATGGGCAATTTTTTTTGTTTTGGCGATTTTTTTTCAGAGTTTGGCGTTCTTTTAATATTGGCGATTTTTATTCGTTTTGGCGATTTTTTGGGATTTTGCCTATTTTTTTCATTTAGGCGATTTTTTTTTAATTTTTGGCGATTTTCGTTCATATAAGCATTTAATTTTTGTTTGGACGATTTTTGCGGTTTTTTGCGTTTTTTTGTCATTGTGGAAATTTATTTGTAGTTTTGACACGTTTTTCTCGTTTTGGCGATTTTTTTCGGTTTTTAGCAATTTTTTTTCATATAGGCAATTATTTTTTGTTTTGGCGATTTTTTTCGGTTTTAGGCGTTTGTTTTTAATTTCAGCGTTTTTTTTTAATTTTGGCAATTTTTGTTCGTTTTGGCGAATTTTTGGATTTTGCTGATTTTTTTCATATAAGAGATTTTTTTAATTTTTGGCGATTTTTTTTTCATATAGGCAATTTTTTTGTTTTGCGAATTTTTTCAGTTTTGCGTTTTTTTTTTAATTTTGGCGATTTTTTTTTCATTTAAGCGATTTTTGCGCGTTTTTTTCATTGTGGGATTTTTTTTAGTTTTGACACGTTTTTCTGGTTTTGGCGATTTTTTGCGGTTTTTGGCTTTTTTTTTAATTTTAGCGTTTTTTTCATTTTGGCAATTGTTTTTGTTTTGGCGATTTTTTTAAATGTTTGGCGATTTTATAATTTTCCAATTTTTTAGTTTTACAATTTTTGAAAATTTCAAGATTAAGAGTTAACTCTTACGGTGTCCAAGATATAGCAATTTGTCAAAATTACATAGTCAAAATTTCATTAACTGACGGACCACCCTTTAGTTTAAATTTTTTTAATTTTAGTCTTAATTGTTGTAGCCTATATAAAAATACACTAATTTTACAAATTTCAAGTTTCAATATACATATGTACATATAATTGTATGTATATTACATGGGCTTTTAAAATTTTCGTCACCCGTTTTGGGCCACCCTTTAAAATTTAAATTTTATATATTTGTTGTTGTAGCGACCAAAGTTCTACATACTCTGTCCAAATTTCAGACCCGTAATTCCGTTAATTATTAGGAAAAAAGTTAAAGTTTTCCAACCCTGGAAACGTTTTTTTATTTTGTTAAATTTAAAAAATTTTTATTTTAATTATACATACTACTTTTATTCATACCGAAGTATAAAATAAGTTAATTTAATAAAAAAGTAATAAAAACTTGTTTTCGGTAGTTATTTTCTATGGTAAAATAGAGTTTGACTTTTCCAGCTCTGAAACCGTCTGCCAGATTTTGCTGATTTTCAATAGCAAAATTTTTCGGAAAATTTCTGACACACCACTCCAAGAACGAAGTCTCTAGCTGTTCTGGGAGCTTGGAAAAACCGATTTCACGTACAGACAGACGGACATCGCTTGTTCGTCTTCCCTATGCATAAGGATCCAGAATATATATACTTTATGTGTCGCTTATTAATATTATAGAAATTACAAACGGAATGACAAACCTATATATACCCTTTTACCATTTTTTTGGTAAAGGGTATAAAATATTTCTGATTAAAATTCACTAAAAGTTCAATTAAAAATCTAAAAATCTCTCATAACATATTTTAATTCTTTATAATAATTAATAATATAATTTATAATAACTATTTGCCACCACCCCGTATATTTGTAAAAAATCTTTAAAGGGGGTAAGCTAGAAACTGACTAAAAAATCTTAAAGCCAGGAAAATATAGAAATAGTGGCGGGGCTACGCCCATTATCTTTATAACTACAACATGAAACTTAAATCGTTGGCGTAAGCAGTTTTGTTGAAATTTGGCATGCATGTTTTAATAATAAAAGGCTATAAATTTTCCTTTAAAAAAGTGGGCGTTAGCATGACAATAAAATTTAAGTCTCTTCTTTCATGTACTTCGGATCAGCAGATTTATACTACTTATGTAGGTATTATTGTCAGTTTCCATCGAAACTTGACACGCATGATTGGCACTGACTAAAAAAAAAATTTTCTTTTAAAAAAGTGGGCAGGAATACGCCATAACAATAAAATAATTAAGTTTGCGCCACAGAGCTGAAATTTGATACGCCAGTAGGTCAAGATAAGAAACCATCTAAACAATTCTAAAAAGCCAAATATTTAAAGCAGGAGTAGCGGGGACCACGCTAATATTTTACTGAAGATTTTAACTGAAACTTTAACTTAAAACTATCATCTTAAAAAGAGGACGATGATAATTGTCCGGAGTGTGGTGGTAATAATATTTAAAACTGGAATTTGAACTAGAGAGCTTAAATTCGATACCCCTTAAGCTTAGGGGTGAGTTGCGTATGGGAAAAATCCGAAAGCACTGGTTGTTACATTAGGGATGTGGGACCATGTTTATAAAAACTTAACGCAATGTTATACGGCAGAGAACTGGAATTTGGAAAAAAATTTACTTAGGTAAGTTACCAACTAGAAAAATTTAAAACACAAGATACTCTATTGAAAGTTTACATGCACATTTCACTTATGCTAGCCTTTAATTTTGCATTTTTAAAAGTACTTCGACTAAGCAGACTTTAGAAAATAGGCGGGGTTGCTTCCACCAAAATGTACACTGTATTTTACATATTTATACCCTGATGATTCTTAAAAAATTAAGTACATCAGTCGGTCCTCGTAATGACACAATGGTGCATATATCACACTCTAACCCATTATTATATGTAGGTCTGTTCTATTAACCTGACGCAGTCATTATGAATAAAACTATAACGGACTAGAAATTTAAAGTTTAATAAGATTTATTAAGAAAACCTTTCAAAAAGTAGCCAGATCCTCACAAAAACATAAATGTGAAAAATGGCCAGGTTTCTTTCAAAAATTTCGGCCACTAAAAGTAGTGAGATACAATTTTTTACCAAGTTCTTGTTTGACACATACCTTTCACTGTAATATGCTATGCATTATATATTACATATTGCAGTGATCACTGTAATATGCAATGCAGGTATTGTGTCAAACAAGAACTTGGTCAAAATTTTGATCTCAATACTTTTAGTGGCCCGAATTTTGGAGGATTCTTTTTACATTTTTGTGAGGATTCTTTTTACATGAAACAACGAACTGAAAAACATTTTTATTTTACTTAATTTTTAGCACATTTGATACATTTTTGGCTGATTTATATTGTATGGGTATTGCGACTAAGTATTTTTTAAGGTCGCATATCATAGTGACAGCATATTCATTTAATGATTCGGACCATGGTCCTATGGTGTCAATTATTATTCTGTCAAATGCTTTTAAGGAGATAGGCGTTAGAATGAATCCTCACAAAAACATAAATGTGAAAAAATGCCAAGTTTCTATCCAAAATTTCGGCCATCACAAGTAGTGAGATACAAATTTTGACCAAGTTCGTGTTTGGTACAAAACCTATTACTGCAATATAATACTTCCCTAATTTAACAATCGGTGCTTTCAGTTTTTTCCTGTTCGTAAATCCTATAACTTAAGTTCTTAATTTTGAGGTTAAAGTGCGTGTCCATGCCCCCAATTGAAACTTCCAGAATTTAAAATCTTGGTGATCTCTAATTAGGATCCCAGTAAAGAAAGAGACTCCTAAAAAGTCATGAAAATGTAGAGTTTACGATGCGGAAGTAGTGCAAATTTCGATCCGATCTTATGATTTTTACATAGGGTTGTCATTGCAAGAAGTTCTCTTTTTCGATGCCTGGTCACTGAATTGGAAGAGATATTAAGAAAAATTCCCTTTTTTGTGTTCTATGATAATATTTTCACCTAGGAAAAAGAGTAAATAGTTGCCTTTTTTAACAATTCGTTTCTTTTTATACGAATTTAAGCCCGAAACAGTGTTTTCATGTAAATTTAAGCAAATAACTTTTAAATTTTAGACTTAAAATAATTCATGAATTTCTTAAAAAAAATAAATTTTTTTTAAATTCTGGTGGGTATTTTTCAACAGTATGGAGGAGTTACAAGGTTTTGTGTGACTAAAATAAGCTTCTACATGGTTTTTTGCTCACTCTCGGCAAATTAAAAATATCGATTTTTTGGAAGCAATGAAAATGTACTTCCGCTAGAATGAATTCCATATTTTTTCACTGGGATTTATTTGTATATTGAATTTAAGCTCTCTAGTGCAAATTCTAGCTTAAAATGTTATGAACGTTAGTTACCCCTAGTCTCCGTCACTTTTTTAAACTCAAGATTTTGCTATGAGCAGCGCTCAATTATCATCGCATCCTTTTTAAGGTTATAGCTTTTAGTTAAAGCTTCAGTGAAAACCTTCAGTAAAAAATTATCGTGCTCCCTGCCACTCCTGGTTAAAATATTTGGGTTTTTAGATTTTTCCATTTGGTTTCTCATCTTGACCTACTTGCGTATCAAACTTCAGCTCTCTAGCGAAAAATTAATTATTTTATTTTTATGGGCGTCATGAGTCATCTGAGCAAAAATATTTAAAATATAGTGTAAATTCTAGGGTAGTAAAGTCTGCTCAGGCGAAGTCCTTTAGAAAACGCGAAATTAAATGCTAGCATGAGTGAAATGTACATGCAAGATTTCAATACAGTACTTTGTGTTTTAAATTTATCTAGTTGGTAACTTACATAAGCCTATTTTTATTTATTTTTTTTTTTTTTGCTAAATTTCCGTTCTCTTCTTTATAATATTTCAATACAAATTTGATAAACGTGGCCCTACTTCCGTAATTTAACAATAGGTCCTTTCAGATTTTTCCTGTTCGTAAGTCCTTTAACTTAAATTCTTAATTTTGAGCTTAAAGTGCGTGTCCATGCCCCCCAATAAAACTTTCAGGATTTAAAATCTTTCTTGGTGATCTCTAATTAAGATTTATTTGTGTATTGAATTTAAGCTCTCTAGTGCAAATTCTAGCTTGAAATGTTATGGCCGTTACCCCGTGAGCAGCGCTTAATTATCATCGTACCCTTTTTAATATGATAGCTTTTAGTTAAAGCTTAATTTAAAACCTTCAGTAAAAAATTATCGTGGCCTCTGCAGTAGATAGGTAATGGGGACAATACTCCTGTTTTGGGAATTAAAAACCGGGAAAACAGGACTATTGTCCGCATTAATACAAAAGTGATGGCAACCCTGTTCCGAATGTGGGGATTTTGGGGATTTTCATGCCAAGATTTTGTGTGTGTGTGTGTGTGTGCGTATGTGACTTTGATTCTATGTATGTATGTATTTACTTCTGTGTACAGCTTTTGTAGTTATTGTAGAGAAACGGTGTGCTTACAGTAGATGGATGTATGGATATGTTGGTGTTTGTATGTGTGTATGTATGTGTGTGTGTGTTTATGTGTTTAATTGTGTGTGTGTGTGTTTATGTATTTAATTGTGTGTCTGCAGGTGTCGGATACTTTTGTTGTAGCGGTAGACAAACATTATACCCATGTAGGAAATACCGATTTTGAAAATGTACTGACTCGCTTTTCAGTTGCCACCAGTACTACTCTATAATTATCACCCATACAATACTTTATGCTATAGACATATAGCATATGCTTGTTATTGAAAACCTACTAGTAATACTGAAACAATTGACTAGGTAGTGACTACGTAGTTCTTATCGGATGTGGAGACATACCAACCAGACAGTTAGTTACTGATAAATTTCTATAATTTACGTACGTACAAATGAATGTATGTATATTGACAAGATGATAGAAAATAACTTATTATACTACAATTGCCTCTAGAACTTTAGTGTTGTTACAAAGACACTTGGTTCCCAGTCTGACTGTAGGGTAGTGACAAGAAATTTGTGTGTATGTAGTAATCGTGATTTGATCGATTTTGGTTTGCTGTTGTGAGTTCTCGTTGCTATACAGATTGTTTGTATTTATTAATTTTTATTTTTTATTTGTATCTCTGGGGAAATAATCTAATAGGTGCAGAGAGTGGCAACCCTGTTGTAAATGGCAGTGGATAGGGAATGTATTTGATAATGTATGTTTATGTTGTTGGATTTGAAGAATATCATTGCTTGTTTGAATTATATCATCACTTTTTCATACATATTTACAAATGAATGTAAATATGTTTTCAAGGCTATTGACGTTGCTATTCTTATGGAGATAGAAAATATTGTGTTGAAATAGAATTTATATGTATGTATGTACAAGGGAATTTGAGATGTAAAATGCTTTGAATCCAGTCAGGTTGATACGAAGAGCTTTTGAATAGGGGTAATGATATTTTTATTTCAGTATGTTTTACTTTAATGTAGCAATTATAGGAAAAAGCTTTTGGAAAAATACAGCAAATACTTATAGAAGCACCTACTTTCACGTGTATCGATTTTTCTCGTACCTGTGTATTACAAACTAATGCTAGCGATTTTGTTCTGGGTGTTGCTGTGTATATGAATTTCATTATTTATGTATGTTTGTGTATTACGTCATCACCTCTTTATGTGGCTGTGTGTGAGAGAGAGTGACATTTTCTCACGCTAGTACGGGTATTTATGTGTACATTGAAATAAATTATTTGTCATGCCAGACAAAATAGGCCAGTATAAAATATCACAAGTCTTTTGGAACTTTTCTAATCCTAGTATGTTCTTATACTAAGTATTGCTGCATATTTTCTCATGCTTAAGTTTTCTTTATATTTTCTTTAGCCAAAAGTGCCAGCGTTAAAGTCTGCTTGTGAGAAATTTGTTTATAGGTATTACAGATTTTGCTTATTTAACTATATCTGCCTTCTTTGACTTGACGATAAGCCGTCCACCCAGAGAAAAACCATGTTGAATTAATAAGAACCATTAACGAAGGTTTAGTCATTTTGAAATTTCTTATTTCAATATGGAATATTATTAATTTAATATTAATTTATTAAACTCATTAATTTTTAGGTATCTCAATATACATTTTCTATTACATTGAAAATTATTGAATTAATGTGACGCATTCTTATTTTTAATCAGAATAATTTCCCTGAGTGTGATCATGCAAAATAATGCTTGATATATTTTCATAATGAAGATATGTAAGTGTGATTGTTAAGATCTAATAAATACTTGAGAATTGATAAGAAATCTTATATGTATACATACATATCTACAAATTGATTTTATGTTTGCATGAAGGGATGTATGTATTTACATACAAATAAGTGTTTAACTCAATCTTTGAATACACATTTTTTTCATTGGTGAAAACGCATTTCATGTTATTCCAATAAAGCGTGGTAATATTGACGAAACTAAAATTCAAATATACGAAGAAAAAAATTTCCGTAAAATAGTGACTGAATTTGAAAAAAATTAAACAAGTTTTTATACGTACCAGCTTAAGAGTGCCAAAGGTATGCAGATTGTATTGAAGGGTATTGACTCTTATGTTAATCCCGAAGAAGTAAAAGATGCACTCATGATACAAGGATTTAAGGTAAAAAATGTTACCAACATAATCAATAGGGAGAAGATCCCCCAGCCTCTATTTCGTGTTGAATTGGAGCCGAATGATATACAGCTGAAAAAAAAACGAGACACACCCAATTTATAGCCTAAAATACCGATAAATCACAGTTGAAGAGCCACATAAGCGATCAGGTCCCGTACAGTGCCATTATTGCCAAGAATATTTTTTTTTTTTTTTTTAATACATATATTTATTTATTGTATCTTCAAAAATGAACTAACAATAAGTGATCAAATGTTAAAGCTAAAATATAATTATTTAGCCCGACCAGTGTCGGCCAAAACTTAGTGATAATTTAAATAATACAAAGTAGTGATAATCAAAAAGGAAAATTAAATGTATTTTCAAGCATTCCCATCTAGAGTGTTGAGTATAAGAGCCCTTGTGTCCCTCTTTTTTAGGCGGATGTGACCATTAATATTCAAAATATTACGAGCAAGCGGATTAGGATGTGACTCGAGTTTTGTTAAGTATTTGCCTGCGTATCTTGCAATTTCTTCAGTCACTAGTGGCATTTTTAAATCACGATGCAAATTTGAATTCTTAATATACCATGGAGCAGATGTTATTAACCTTAAAATTTTGTTTTGTCTTCGTTGAATTCTCTCTACATTGGAAGCTGAAGCAGTGCCCCATAACTGGATACCGTAACACCATATTGGCTTCAAAAGCGACTTGTATATTAAAAGTTTGCAGTCCAGACTAAGTGTTGAATTTCTGCCAATCAACCAATGAATTTGAGATAACTTAAGTTTCATCTGAGTTAGCTTAAATTCAATATGATGTTTCCATGTAAGTCTTCGATCAAGGTGTATACCAAGGTATTTCGCTTGGGAATGCTGAGGAATATTTTGATTGTTGATTCGAATGGGGGAACAAGTATCTCTTCTTAGGGTACACGTTGTATGGACACACTTTTGTTCATTGACTTTAATTCTCCATAAGTTCAACCAGATTTCTAACTGTGTAATATGTTCTTGAAGATATCGGGACGCCTCGTGCGGGTTTTTGTGCATACTAAGGCAGGCTGTATCATCGGCAAACGTAGATGTATGGATATTGCTGCTCACAGGCATATCACAAGTATAAATCAAATACAAAACTGGCCCCAGTATGCTCCCCTGTGGCACACCGGATGATATAGATTGGGGCAGACTCATGAATTCTCCTTTCACAATCGTAAACTTTCGGGTAGTTATGTAGCTTTCTAATAAATTCAGAAAATTTATTGATAAATATGATTTTAATTTTAAAATAAGGCCTTCATGCCACACTTTATCAAAGGCCTGAGAAACGTCAATAAACAGGGCAGAACAATAAATTTTTTCTTCAAAAGTTCTTCTTATAAATTGCACCAATCTATGAGTTTGTTCAATGGTGCTATGCTGACTTCTAAAACCAAATTGATGGTCTGGGATGCACCCACTATCAGTTAAAATGCCAAGAATATGGCCACACAAAAACATACTGTAAATTACCCACTGTTTGTGTTGTGTACGGCGAATATCACGGCACTGCTAGTTGCAATAACCCAAAAGATCAACGTGATAAAAAATGCAGTAATTGTGGAGGTAATCACACCGCTAACTACAGAGGTTGTCCTGTGTACTCTCTTGTCAAACAGACTATGGTGCAAAAACCCAAATTAGCTCCATCTCAATCAGCAAACGCTTACTCCGCCACTTTTGTGCAAATGAGCCGTGTATCGTATGCCGATGCTGCTAAAACAAATTCTGTTCCCCCACAAAATGTTCCACCTCCAAATAATTCAACGAATGCAAACTCAAGCTTTAACTTTAGTCGCCTTGAAGCTACTATTGACAATTTGGTGCAAACTATAAACAACTTTACAACAAATATGACTAACATGATGCAAGAAATGCTGAGAATGCAGAATACTCTGCTTCAAGCATTAATTAACAAGCCATGAACACGTTAAAAATATGTTTCTGGAACGCAAATGGCATTCGCCAACATAAAAATGAACTTGAGCACTTCCTTACGGAAAAAAATATTGATATAATGTTGGTCTCTGAGACACATTTGACTTCGAGAAGCTTTTTCAAAATAAATGGCTACACTATGTATGATACAAAGGACCCTAGAGGGAGAGCATGCGGTGGATATGCAATTCTAATTAAGTCAAGACTCAAGCACTATATTCTTGACAACGTAAGTGAAGAATATATGCAAGCTACGAATATTTTTGTAGAAAATTTTTGTTATAATTTCGTAATATCATCAATTTACTCACCTCCCAGATTTTCAGTTACCGAAGATCAGTATGAGAAGTTCTACAAATCGCTTGGATCTTGTTTCGTGGCAGCTGGAGACTACAATGCAAAGCATACGTACTGGGGATCGCGCCTTTTAACACCTAGAGGTCGAGCTTTGTTTAATACAAATTCAAAAATGGGCTTAGATGTTATTTCGAGTGGGAAGCCCACTTATTGGCCTACAATTTGTAACCCACTAAGAAGTGACTTACCTCTCCCATATATGAAGATGACCAATCGTGTTAATTGGCTGGGATTCAAAAAATATCTTAGTAGTCATTGCACGGAAAATATTGCGTTAAGAACACCCAATGACATTGAAACTAACATTGCCAATCTTAACGAAATTATTAAACAGGCTGCTGAACATGCCACTACATCCTATCCGCAGTCTGGGTTTAATAAAATTTATTCCAGGGATATTGAACATCTCGTATGTGAAAAAAGAAGACCTAGAAGGGAATGGCAACAGCACAGATCACCCCAACATAAACTCAGACTTAAAGAATGTTCTAAACGACTTCAAGAGTTGCTTGCATCTGAAAAAACTGCATCTCTTAAAAATCATTTGGAAGGTCTTGATGTCACAGCAACATCTAATTAGCCTTTGTGGCGCGCTGCTAAAAAGCTTAAAACACCCGTTGAGTTTAAGCCACTTCTGCGCACATCTACCGGAGGTTAGACAAGAGGCGATACGGAAATATGTAAAATATTTGCTGAACATTTAAAATCCGTATTTACCCCAAATACATTTACTGGTGTTGCTGATTTGCCGAGTGTAGTTGCTCTACCCCCTCGAGCCTTAAAGTTTAAGATGCGTGTAATTGCTGAACTCAAGCCAAAGAAAGCTCCAGGTATTGATGGAATTAGTAACAAGATGCTGATGAACTTGCAGCATATTGCAATAAGAATCTTGCTGTTTATTTCTAATGCCATATTACGACTGGAGTATTATCCACAACTCTGGAAGCTTGCAAAAATCAAAATGATTCCAAAGCCGGGCAAAGATCTTACTAAAGCTGAGTCATATAGGCCAATAAGTTTGCTGTCAACTATGTCAAAACTCTTCGAAAAGCTGCTCATGACAAAATTGTCCCCAACCTTCACTGATAGTGGGTGCATCCCAAACCATCAATTTGGTTTTAGAAGTCAGCATAGCACCATTGAACAAACTCATAGATTGGTTCAATTTATAAAAAAAACATTTGAGGAAAAGAAGTATTGTTCTGCCCTGTTTATTGACGTTTCTGAGGCATTTGATAAAGTGTGGCATGAAGGTCTAATTCTAAAATTAAAATCATATCTACCAATAAATTTAGTGAATTTATTAGAAACTTACATTACTACCCGGAAGTTCACGGTTGTGGAAGGAGAATTCATGAGTGTGCCCGAATCTATATCATCCGGTGTGCCACAGGGAGCATACTGGGGCCAGTTTTTTATTTGATCTATACTTGTGATATGCCTTTGAGCAGCAATATCCATACATCTACGTTTGCCGATGATACAGCCTGCCTTAGTATGCATGAAAACCCTCACGAGGCTTCCCGATATTTACAAGAACATATTACACAATTGGAAATGTGGTTGAACTTATGGAGAATTAAGGTAAATGAACAAAAGTGTGTCCCTATAACGTTTACCCTAAGAAGAGATACTTGTTCCCCAATTCGAATGAATAATCAAAATATTCCTCAACATTCCCAAGTGAAATACCTTGGTATACACCTTGATCGAAGGCTAACATGGAAACATCTTATTGACTTTAAGCTAACACAGATGGAACTTAAGTTATCTCAAATACACTGGTTGATTGGCAGAAATTCAACACTTAGCCTGGACTGTAAACTTTTATTATACAAGTCGCTTTTAAAGCCAATATGGTGTTACGGTATCCAGTTATGGGGCACTGCTTCAGCTTCCAATGTAGAGAGAATCCAACGAAGGCAAAACAAAATTTTACGGTTAATAAGATCGGCACCATGGTACATCAAAAATTCTAATATACATCGTGATTTAAAAATGCCACTAGTGATTGAAGAAATTGCAAAATACGCAGGCAAATATTTAACAAAACTCGAGTCACATCCTAATCCGCTTGCTCGTAATATTTTGAACTTTACTGGACACATCCGCTTAAAAAAGAGGGACACAAGGGCTCTATTACTCAACACGCCAGATGGGATTTCTTGAAAATACTTTTTTTTATACTTTTTTTATAAATTTTTTTTTCTTTTTTGATTATCACTACTTATGTATTATTTATAACTATTAACAAGTTTATGTCCGACAGTGGTCGGTCCTAATATTTATATTTTTAGATTTAAGATTTGAATACTTATTGTTAGTTCATATGTATCTTCAAATATAAATAAATACATGTATTAAAAAAAAATAAAAAATTGAAGCCAATAACAACACAATGCAAATTAAAGTTAATAGTTCCAAGGATCCTGTATATTTTAATAAGGACAACACAATTTGAAAACTTTTAGGATTCAATAGCAAAATCCTAACACCAAACAAATATTATTACTCAGATCTTCCAGTTAA
Organism: Tachina fera; assembly: GCA_905220375.1. Classification (NCBI taxonomy): domain Eukaryota; kingdom Metazoa; phylum Arthropoda; class Insecta; order Diptera; family Tachinidae; genus Tachina; species Tachina fera. Next base: position 117,487,430 of record LR999963.1, on the reverse strand, counting down.
TATTTTTAAAGTGAATCTCTTGCAAATTGAAAGTAGTATCGATATTAACACATATATGAATAACTCCAAATCGCATACACTTCATGAATTTCCGATAAATGCGCCTCCAGGCTATAAAATAGACGAGGTTTCAAGAAATCTCATCTATTTACCTGTGAACACCGAAGAGATAAGTTCACTAGTTCTACGCGTACTTGATCAACACGGTGATTTAATTAATTTCCGAGGAGAGGAAATTACAATACGAATACATTTATGGTCAACTAAATAATACTAATATACAACACAAATACATTGAAAAATATAGCAGCAAAAACAACAACAACATTAAAGCGAACAGCTCAACAAAAATCTCTAACAACATCAAGTAATAATTTTCTGAAGTCATTGAATTTGAAATTAAAGACAAAATGAGTTCAATAATAGATGTCTTAGATAAACCTTTGTCTGATGAAAATATAATCAAAAAGGACTATCATACATATGTACCATACTTACGGTCTTACAACAATAATGATGAAATTAGAATTTCAATACAAAATCAAGATTTGTACGTGCTACCCAGTGAGAGCTACATTTATGTGGAGGGGTTTGTTGCCAAATCTTCGTCATCTTGGGAGAACTTTATATTAAAAAACAACTTTGTGGTATATCTGTTTGATGAAATTCGCTATGAGCTCAATGGAATTGAAATTGATCATACAAGATATTTAGGAGCCACAAGCACCATAAAAAATTTGGTTTCTATGTCACCAACTGAAAGCAACGTGATGCAAAATGCTGGATGGAACAAAATTGACGATGTCCTTCTTGTAAATGGATTTTTTAATTTCTATGTACCTCTAAAAATGCTTCTAGGATTCGCTGAAGACTACAACAAAGTTATACTAAATGGAAAACATGAATTGATACTCTTGCGCAATAAGAACGATGAAGATCTTGTGCGCTCGAGTGTTTCTATTGAAAAAGCTAAACTTACAATTTCACTCATTTCATGGAGAATCCCACATGTACAATTATCGTACTTTAGCAAATTGAATATGATAAAAATTATTAATAATGGTGCTTCTATACCTATGGCATTTCGCAGTTAGGATTGTCATATTAATCCACAATTAAATATAGGAACTAGCCATATTTGGAATGTTAAACTGGCTGCAAATAGAGAACGCCCACGTTTTGTATTGATTGCTTTTCAACAAGAAAATAAGTTTGTTCATTGTGATTTGACTAATTTAAAAGTACATTTAAATTCAGTCTCATATCCATATGATGATCTTAACATAAAGTTTAAAAATGAACGATATGCAACTCTATATGATATGTATATAAGATTTCAACAAAGTTATTATATGAAAGAATCTCAACCGCTTCTAACTGCACCAGAGTTTAACACAAAAGCTCCTATTATTGTAGTAGATGTCAGTCATCAGAATGAATCACTCAATAATGGACCGATTGATATTAAAATAGAATTTGAAGCAGCAGCTAATATTGCAGCAAAGACAACAGCTTACTGCATTCTTATTCATGATCGTATAATAGAATATATACCTATCAAAGGACAAGTTCGAAAAGTCTTATAAATTGAGTAATATGGATAACAACATAATTTTTAAAAACATACAAGGTTTCAAGAGTAATTCAAATGGTTTCATCGCAAAAGAAGTAGCGATTGTTTTCAACAATTATGAATATAACCATTTCATTATAAAATCCCCATTTGATTTTAAATGGTTATCAACAAAAAAGCAAAGAGAAGCAAAGTGGCTAACAAAAAACTATCATCACCTAAACTGGACTGCTGGATCAGTTTCATTTCAAAGCGTTTGCAATTTTTTAAAAGCCAACGCAAGATGTTCAAAAATTTATGTAAAAGGTGAAGAAAAAAGACGATGGTTGGAAAAAATGTTACACCGAAAAATTTCTAACGTTGAGGATATAGGCTGCATCAACTTTAAACAAATGGAAATCAAGTATCCAGAATATCTTTATTGTAGTTGTCATAATTTTGGTGTTTGCGCATTAAAAATTGCTATTTTACTAACAAAAGAAATGTCTTGCTTTAAATGAACTTTTTTACTTCTTAAAATATGAATTTACATATGTATGTATTATTATAAAATTAAAAAAAAAATGTTAAACAATAAATGAAAACAAAATAAAAGAATGTACAAGTCTTTTCTTATTTCAAATACAAACTACATAAATGAAAGAGAAGGAAGTGGGGAGGAGGAGAGTTAACTTTATTGCCTACTTGCAAATTTTTACTTTTTTTGTTTCTCTGCTGATGATTGTACTTAATTGAAACTTTGCTGCTTTAAAATAATCGCAGACAAAGAAAATGATTACGTTGCAAAATATAAATGTATTCTACAAAATATTTTACGCACAAGTATCCTCAGTCATACATACAAATACACATACATACATACATACAAGTAACATGGAAAGTTTATTCCCATAGTTCTTTTTTTACCTTATTAAAACTTTAATATATTATATTAACCAAATCTGCTGATTTGCAAAAATGTTTAAATTAATAATAAAATGAACACTTGTTGTTTCCTGTCAAAACTAATTTCCCAGACGCAACAAGACACCTCATTGCTGTTGCAGCATAATGAACTTAATGTTTGTAATATACTTTAAGAACAACTATTTGAATTGTAATTTGATTTCTCTTTTGTTATTTATGTGCTTGCAAATAATTATTGTATTGTGCAACTAGTTTAAGAATTTTTGGATTGAAAATAAAATTAGAATTGAAATTGACCACAAGCAAAACGGTTTATTTTCGTTCCCGTCTAAAAGCATAGAGCTTAATAGAACGTCACTGGCGCAGTCGGTTACAGCAAACCAAAAATATAGTAACATAAATAATAGAACTATAGTGCTGAAAAAAAAAACAAAATTAAAAGAAATTTTTGTTTAAAACAAACGAATTATTGAATAAATAAATTTTGAGTGCTAAAACATATAAAACAAAGAAACAAATATTTAAAATTTTTCATAATCAATAAAAAAAATAATAATAAAAACCACAAAAAAAAATACATATGTTCAAGCAATAACCATTTATGGCTGAAGTAGAAGACTTGGCCAACAAAATAAAAAACATTAGACTAGAGAAAGAAAAAACCAATAGAAGATCACTACCAGCAATGGAGGCAGCAAAGGACAGAAGGGACTTATTCCTGCAAAACATAAAACTGTTACAACCTTTCGATGGAGACCGAAACTACCTGTCGCTATTTGTAGACAGTATTTCGACAATCATCCCAACAGAACCATCTATGTCAATAGAAGAGCGCAGATTTTATTTCAACGCCGTTACAACACAACTAAGGGGAGCAGCGTTGAACATTTTAAGAAGAGAACAACCATCGGATTGGAACTCCCTGAAGAAACTTCTTATCGAGGAATTTGGTGAGCGAACGCCTGTTAGCAGGCTTATCTTAGAAATAAGTAATATTAAGTTAAGAAAAAATAATATAAAAGAATTTTGTAATAAACTGAACAATGAAATGTGTCGAATTAAAGACGCAATAAAATTAAAAGCCGAGGATATCTCCACTAGGAATTTTTTGAGTACGGAATTGAGTCAAGCATGTTTGATCCAATTGAAAAGGGAACTACCAAACCATCTAACAGCATTGATAAACGCAAATTTAGCTAATGACTTAAAAACTGCAATTAAGATTTTAGCAGAAAACGGGGAACTGGAACCTTTACCACAAATAGAATACAGTAGGAATAAAAATTATAGTAACAATACCTTTCATCCAAAAAATTACTCACAATATAATTCCAATTTTCGACAAACGAGACACTTTCAAGCAAATTCTTATACCGATAAATTTTTAGGAAACAACCACCCTTCAAATTACCAACATAACTTTATTCCACAGCAACATACTCACAACTACAATTCAAACGTTCGATCAGTTAACCATCCACAAAATAATCCAAACTGCTCTAATTTAAATTATTCTCAATATAACCATGACTGTCGAAACCCAAAGAGGCAAAGAGAGTATGACTCAAATCAATCGAGAATTAGACGATATGGGGCTCCGTTGCCTATGGAAGTTGACCCCGAAAATTTTCATGCAAGGGCCTCGGGAAATTACCAAATATAGAATTAAAAATTGATAATACATTTTATAAGTTTTTGATAGATACAGGTTCTTCCGTAAGCTTGATTAGGCCTGGAATATTGAAAAATGAAATTAAAATAGTTACACCAGTAACTGTATCCACTGTTGCAGGAAAGATAGTATTAGATATTAAACAAGAGATATTTGATGAGAAATATGAAAAGCAATTAGAATTCTATGTCCATGATTTTTCAAATAATTATGATGGGTTGATGGGCTACGATATTTTAGAAAGGTTGAATGCGATAATTGATTTAGGAAAACAAACTGTAAAACTTAATGAAAGAATCTATAAATTTTTGAATGATGATCTAGATGAATATAATAATTTAATAAGAAATTTTGGCATAAATAAATTAGAAGCGGAACAACTTGACGATAAGTTTAGAACCGATCATTTAAACAAAGAAGAGAAAACCCAATTGGGAAAACTTTTAAACAAATACAAATCACTTTTCCATTCAGACAACGATAAATTGACATTTACTAATGCGATTCAACACAAAATCGTAACAAAACATGAAAGTCCAATTTATGTGAAATCATATCGTTATCCACAAGTTCATAAGGCAGAAGTCAATAGGCAAATTAAAGAAATGCTTGAGCAAAATATAATAAGACACAGTCAATCCCCTTACTCTGCTCCATTATGGGTCGTACCAAAGAAAATGGACGCCTCAGGAGAAACTAAATGGAGAATAGTTGTAGATTATCGTAGGTTGAACGATATAACTATTGATGATCCTTTTCCTATTCCCAACATGGATGAAATTTTTGATAAATTGGGTCGCTGTCTTTATTTTTCTACCCTTGACTTGGCGAAGGGGTTCCATCAAGTGGAAATCGATGAGGCAAGTCGTGCAAAGACCGCTTTTTCTACACAAGATGGCCACTATGAATTTCTCAGAATGCCTATGGGTTTAAAAAACGCACCCGCTACTTTTCAGCGGCTGATGAATTCTGTACTGAGCGATTTGGTAGGCACTCATTGTCTGGTATACCTGGATGATATTATCGTCTTTGGTACCTCATTGCAAGAACACATAATTTCATTGGACAAAGTTTTCAAACGATTGAAGGATGCAAATTTAAAGTTACAAATACACAAATGCGAATTCATGAAAACAGAGGCAGAATTTTTGGGACATATTGTCACCCCAAAGGGTATAAAACCGAACCCGAAGAAGATTGAAGCAATTAAAAATTTTCCAATTCCGAAAAATGAAAAACAAATTAAACAATTTTTGGGACTTGCTGGTTTCTACAGAAAATTTATAAGGGATTTTGCAAAGATATGCAAACCTTTAACCGCTTGTTTGAAAAAAGGTAACAAAGTTGATTGCAATGACAGCGAATATGTTAAAGCTTTCGAAACAATAAAACTTCTTATAACAAGTGATCCAATATTGAAAAGTCCAGATTTTACTAAAACATTCACCCTTACCACTGATGCTTCAAATGTAGCTCTGGGAGCGGTCCTTAGCCAAGGGAGCCATCCCATCTGTTTTGCGAGTAGAACTCTCAATGAACATGAGATTAACTATTCCACTACAGAAAAAGAACTTTTAGCGATCGTTTGGGCAACTAAATATTTTCGGCCCTACCTATATGGTAGAAAATTTATAATTAATAGTGACCACAAACCCTTGCAATGGTTGCGTAATTTAAAGGAGCCTAATGCAAAGTTGCAGCGATGGAAGATAAAATTAAACGAGTTTGACTTCGATGTGAAATACATTCCGGGAAAGGAAAATCGTGTGGCCGATGCCTTATCACGAATAAATAATAGTGAATGTTATATGAACGATGTAGCCTCTAATGTAGCAACAATACACTCAGCTGAGGAAGATAATTCAGGATTTATTTCTATAACGGAGAGACCATTGAACGTTTTCCGGAGACAATTTTTATTTAGGCGAGCCCCTATGCAAAAGGAAACCCTAAAAATCATATTTAAAAATACTAGAACATTTGTGGACTACAACGAGATGACGCAAGAGTTTGCAAAAGATTTTATTTTGAACAAACTTGCTGGTATTACAGCAGCAATATATTTTGAAAACGATAACGATTTCATACTATTTCAGTCTGTTTATGCAAATCTAGTAAGCCAAACAAGGAAAAATCGTATTTTGAGAACTACAAAGTTGTTGGAAGATATAACATCTTATGACAAATTTAAAGAAATTATTTTAACAATACATTTAAAAGGATTACATCAAGGAATAGAGAAGATACAAGCGGAGTTTAGAAATAAATACTACTATCCCAACTATGTCACAGAAATATCGAATATAATAAATAATTGCGATTTATGCAATGAGTGTAAATTTGATCACAGAATCACAAAAATGCCTTTCAAAGTCACACCTCCTACATACTATATTCGTGATAAATATATTATTGATATTTGGAAGTGGGAAAATTCTTCATACCTCACCTGTATAGATATTTTTTCTAAATATTCTATGGTAGAGAATCTAAATCACACCAATTGGGTTGAAGCAAAAAGAGCATTGCTAAAAATATTTAATACCATGGGTCCTCCGAGGGCAATAAAAACGGATCAAGATGCGGGATTAGTTAATATAAATTTGCAGGAATGGTACAAAAATTTAAACATAGAACTCGAAATCACAACAGGGAAAACAGGAATAGCAGACATCGAAAGATTTCATAAAAGTTTGAATGAAAAATTAAGAATTATTAATACAGGCAATGATCAGGAACTAAAGCAATTAGCGATTGAACAAACGGTTTTCACTTATAACCACATCATAAAACACTCAACCACTAGCGAAATTCCATACCAAATTTTTTTCAACAAGGAAGCTCTTAAAAAAGATGTACAAGCCATAAAAGAAAAGAGAATAAATAACTTAAACAGGAATAGAAAGGATTATGAATTAGATACACGGTTTTTGAATGCGGAAAATTCGAGGAAAAGATTAGATAAAAAAGCAAATCCATTTAAGAAAGCACAGGTATTACGTAGGGAAGGTGATGAGCATTATATTGTTAAACTTAAAAGTAGAAATATAAAAAAATATAAAACACATTTCAAAAAGAAAAAATATTCTCATAGTGATTACTATTCCAGGAATCAAAATATCCAAGATGATGCTAACAACCTTGATATGCCTCTTACTAACGATGACAGTAGCGACTCAGACCATACAGATTCAGGAGATAAACAATGACCGAGGATATGTAACGCTTCAGAGGGGAACAATAGATTTACCTGATAAGTATAATGAACTTATATTAAAAATAAATAAAACAGAAATTCAATTAGCATACGAGTTATTGGAAAAGGAATATCTTGATAACCCATTTTTACAAACAACAATGATTAGAAGATATTTGAAAATAGCTGACGCAGAAAGGAAATTATTCAATATTAGACACAAACGCGGACTTTTTAATGCTGTGGGCAGTGGAATAAAATTTTTATTTGGAACTCTTGACGACGAGGATAGACGCGAAATTCAGAACAGGTTGAAAACAATAGAAGATAACACACTCACGCAGGATGATATTAACAATATTTTATCGCATATAAATGACGAAACTAAACTTGTTCAGGGCCTGAAGAACGCCACTAATGTACTACAAAATCAAATTGTTAGGAAGGTGGTATCAGACAGTTTTTTGGACAACGTAAAAAGTTATTATGAACATTTGAAAGACATTCAGCTGGGACTAGTGCTGAGTAAACAGGGTATCCTGAATCCAAAATTAATAGACCCAGATAAAATTTCAGAATTAAACACAAATCAATTTGAATTCATTAAAACTTCTCTATGGCAACAGGAAGATGTATTGTATTTCATAACACAAATTCCAACCGCAATGAAAACTTATCCCATTTTAAAAGTGGTTCCCTTTCCGACGATGGTCAACCATACTGAACTAAATTTTGACATGACTAAACAACTTACAAATGTTGATGATTTGTTGTATGAAATAAAAGGCTCAAAAATTAAATACTTGGAAAACAAGTGTATCAGAAATCTACTTAATAAGAACGAAACTGAATGTGAATTTATAACAAATACTAAAAAGGAAATAAATTTTATTGAACCTAGTTTTATTGTAACAAAAAACATTGATGAAACAATTATCAAACAAACTTGTAACAATCTAGAACTCAAAGTAAAAAATCATAATTTAATTTTCTTCTCAAACTGTAAAATTAACATTAATGAAATTGTATTTGAATCTCTCGATGATTATAGTAGTATTTTATATGTACCATATGTCAATGACATAATTAATAAGACATTAATACAATTACCTAGTACTAATTTAAGCGATTTAAAATTAAGCTTGCATAGAATTAAAACTGGAAACAGCATTACTTACGTAATATTAATGATTGTAATGATTATATTGATTTTATCTATGGTATTTCAATGTTACAAAAAGAAATATGATGTAAACGGTCAAGGTATTCGCGAGGACGCGAATGTTCTTGAAGGGGGGAGAAGTAACATGGAAAGTTTATTCCCATAGTTCTTTTTTTACCTTATTAAAACTTTAATATATTATATTAACCAAATCTGCTGATTTGCAAAAATGTTTAAATTAATAATAAAATGAACACTTGTTGTTTCCTGTCAAAACTAATTTCCCAGACGCAACAAGACACCTCATTGCTGTTGCAGCATAATGAACTTAATGTTTGTAATATACTTTAAGAACAACTATTTGAATTGTAATTTGATTTCTCTTTTGTTATTTATGTGCTTGCAAATAATTATTGTATTGTGCAACTAGTTTAAGAATTTTTGGATTGAAAATAAAATTAGAATTGAAATTGACCACAAGCAAAACGGTTTATTTTCGTTCCCGTCTAAAAGCATAGAGCTTAATAGAACGTCACTTACATACATACATACATACATATACAAGTGACGTTCTATTAAGCTCTATGCTTTTAGACGGGAACGAAAATAAACCGTTTTGCTTGTGGTCAATTTCAATTCTAATTTATTTTCAATCCAAAAATTCTTAAACTAGTTGCACAATACAATAATTATTTGCAAGCACATAAATAACAAAAGAGAAATCAAATTACAATTCAAATAGTTGTTCTTAAAGTATATTACAAACATTAAGTTCATTATGCTGCAACAGCAATGATGTGTCTTGTTGCGTCTGGGAAATTAGTTTTGACAGGAAACAACAAGTGTTCATTTTATTATTAATTTAAACATTTTTGCAAATCAGCAGATTTGGTTAATATAATATATTAAAGTTTTAATAAGGTAAAAAAAGAACTATGGGAATAAACTTTCCATGTTACTTCTCCCCCCTTCAAGAACATTCGCGTCCTCGCGAATACCTTGACCGTTTACATCATATTTCTTTTTGTAACATTGAAATACTATAGATAAAATCAATATAATTATTACAATCATTAATATTACGTAAGTAATGCTGCTTCCAGTTTTAATTCTATGCAAGCTTAATTTTAAATCGCTTAAATTAGTACTAGGTAATTGTATTAATGTCTTATTAATTATGTCATTGACATATGGTACATATAAAATATTACTATAATCATCGAGAGATTCAAATACAATTTCATTAATGTTAATTTTACAGTTTGAGAAGAAAATTAAATTATGATTTTTTACTTTGAGTTCTAGATTGTTACAAGTTTGTTTGATAATTGTTTCATCAATGTTTTTTGTTACAATAAAACTAGGTTCAATAAAATTTATTTCCTTTTTAGTATTTGTTATAAATTCACATTCAGTTTCGTTCTTATTAAGTAGATTTCTGATACACTTGTTTTCCAAGTATTTAATTTTTGAGCCTTTTATTTCATACAACAAATCATCAACATTTGTAAGTTGTTTAGTCATGTCAAAATTTAGTTCAGTATGGTTGACCATCGTCGGAAAGGGAACCACTTTTAAAATGGGATAAGTTTTCATTGCGGTTGGAATTTGTGTTATGAAATACAATACATCTTCCTGTTGCCATAGAGAAGTTTTAATGAATTCAAATTGATTTGTGTTTAATTCTGAAATTTTATCTGGGTCTATTAATTTTGGATTCAGGATACCCTGTTTACTCAGCACTAGTCCCAGCTGAATGTCTTTCAAATGTTCATAATAACTTTTTACGTTGTCCAAAAACTGTCTGATACCACCTTCCTAACAATTTGATTTTGTAGTACATTAGTGGCGTTCTTCAGGCCCTGAACAAGTTTAGTTTCGTCATTTATATGCGATAAAATATTGTTAATATCATCCTGCGTGAGTGTGTTATCTTCTATTGTTTTCAACCTGTTCTGAATTTTTATTCCACTGCCCACAGCATTAAAAAGTCCGCGTTTGTGTCTAATATTGAATAATTTCCTTTCTGCGTCAGCTATTTTCAAATATCTTCTAATCATTGTTGTTTGTAAAAATGGGTTATCAAGATATTCCTTTTCCAATAACTCGTATGCTAATTGAATTTCTGTTTTATTTATTTTTAATATAAGTTCATTATACTTATCAGGTAAATCTATTGTTCCCCTCTGAAGCGTTACATATCCTCGGTCATTGTTTATCTCCTGAATCTGTATGGTCTGAGTCGCTACTGTCATCGTTAGTAAGAGGCATATCAAGGTTGTTAGCATCATCTTGGATATTTTGATTCCTGGAATAGTAATCACTATGAGAATATTTTTTCTTTTTGAAATGTGTTTTATATTTTTTTATATTTCTACTTTTAAGTTTAACAATATAATGCTCATCACCTTCCCTACGTAATACCTGTGCTTTCTTAAATGGATTTGCTTTTTTATCTAATCTTTTCCTCGAATTTTCCGCATTCAAAAACCGTGTATCTAATTCATAATCCTTTCTATTCCTGTTTAAGTTATTTATTCTCTTTTCTTTTATGGCTTGTACATCTTTTTTAGGAGCTTCCTTGTTGAAAAAAATTTGGTATGGAATTTCGCCAGTGGTTGAGTGTTTTATGATGTGGTTATAAGTGAAAACCGTTTGTTCAATCGCTAATTGCTTTAGTTCCTGATCATTGCCTGTATTAATAATTCTTAATTTTTCATTCAAACTTTTATGAAATCTTTCGATGTCTGCTATTCCTGTTTTCCCTGTTGTGATTTCGAGTTCTATGTTTAAATTTTTGTACCATTCCTGCAAATTTACATTAACTAATCCCGCATCTTGATCCGTTTTTATTGCCCTCGGAGGACCCATGGTATTAAATATTTTTAGCAATGCTCTTTTTGCTTCAACCCAATTGGTGTGATTTAGATTCTCTACCATAGAATATTTAGAAAAAATATCTATACAGGTGAGGTATGAAGAATTTTCCCACCTCCAAATATCAATAATATATTTATCACGAATATAGTATGTAGGAGGTGTGACTTTGAAAGGCATTTTTGTGATTCTGTGATCAAATTTACACTCATTGCATAAATCGCAATTATTTATTATATTCGATATTTCTGTGACATAGTTGGGATAGTAGTATTTATTTCTAAACTCCGCTTGTATCTTCTCTATTCCTTGATGTAATCCTTTTAAATGTATTGTTAAAATAATTTCTTTAAATTTGTCATAAGATGTTATATCTTCCAACAACTTTGTAGTTCTCAAAATACGATTTTTCCTTGTTTGGCTTACTAGATTTGCATAAACAGACTGAAATAGTATGAAATCATTATCGTTTTCAAAATATATTGCTGCTGTAATACCAGCAAGTTTGTTCAAAATAAAATCTTTTGCAAACTCTTGCGTCATCTCGTTGTAGTCCACAAATGTTCTAGTATTTTTAAATATGATTTTTAGGGTTTCCTTTTGCATAGGGGCTCGCCTAAATAAAAATTGTCTCCGGAAAACGTTCAATGGTCTCTCCGTTATAGAAATAAATCCTGAATTATCTTCCTCAGCTGAGTGTATTGTTGCTACATTAGAGGGTACATCGTTCATATAACATTCACTATTATTTATTCGTGATAAGGCATCGGCCACACGATTTTCCTTTCCCGGAATGTATTTCACATCGAAGTCAAACTCGTTTAATTTTATCTTCCATCGCTGCAACTTTGCATTAGGCTCCTTTAAATTATGCAACCATTGCAAGGGTTTGTGGTCACTATTAATTATAAATTTTCTACCATATAGGTAGGGCCGAAAATATTTAGTTGCCCAAACGATCGCTAAAAGTTCTTTTTCTGTAGTGGAATAGTTAATCTCATGTTCATTGAGAGTTCTACTCGCAAAACAGATGGGATGGCTCCCTTGGCTAAGGACCGCTCCTAGAGCTACATTTGAAGCATCAGTGGTAAGGGTGAATGTTTTAGTAAAATCTGGACTTTTCAATATTGGATCACTTGTTATAAGAAGTTTTATTGTTTCGAAAGCTTTAACATATTCGCTGTCATTGCAATCAACTTTGTTACCTTTTTTCAAACAAGCGGTTAAAGGTTTGCATATCTTTGCAAAATCCCTTATAAATTTTCTGTAGAAACCAGCAAGTCCCATTTTTCGGAATTGGAAAATTTTTAATTGCTTCAATCTTCTTCGGGTTCGGTTTTATACCCTTTGGGGTGACAATATGTCCCAAAAATTCTGCCTCTGTTTTCATGAATTCGCATTTGTGTATTTGTAACTTTAAATTTGCATCCTTCAATCGTTTGAAAACTTTGTCCAATGAAATTATGTGTTCTTGCAATGAGGTACCAAAGACGATAATATCATCCAGGTATACCAGACAATGAGTGCCTACCAAATCGCTCAGTACAGAATTCATCAGCCGCTGAAAAGTAGCGGGTGCGTTTTTTAAACCCATAGGCATTCTGAGAAATTCATAGTGGCCATCTTGTGTAGAAAAAGCGGTCTTTGCACGACTTGCCTCATCGATTTCCACTTGATGGAACCCCTTCGCCAAGTCAAGGGTAGAAAAATAAAGACAGCGACCCAATTTATCAAAAATTTCATCCATGTTGGGAATAGGAAAAGGATCATCAATAGTTATGTCGTTCAACCTACGATAATCTACAACTATTCTCCATTTAGTTTCTCCTGAGGCGTCCATTTTCTTTGGTACGACCCATAATGGAGCAGAGTAAGGGGATTGACTGTGTCTTATTATATTTTGCTCAAGCATTTCTTTAATTTGCCTATTGACTTCTGCCTTATGAACTTGTGGATAACGATATGATTTCACATAAATTGGACTTTCATGTTTTGTTACGATTTTGTGTTGAATCGCATTAGTAAATGTCAATTTATCGTTGTCTGAATGGAAAAGTGATTTGTATTTGTTTAAAAGTTTTCCCAATTGGGTTTTCTCTTCTTTGTTTAAATGATCGGTTCTAAACTTATCGTCAAGTTGTTCCGCTTCTAATTTATTTATGCCAAAATTTCTTATTAAATTATTATATTCATCTAGATCATCATTAAAAAATTTATAGATTCTTTCATTAAGTTTTACAGTTTGTTTTCCTAAATCAATTATCGCATTCAACCTTTCTAAAATATCGTAGCCCATCAACCCATCATAATTATTTGAAAAATCATGGACATAGAATTCTAATTGCTTTTCATATTTCTCATCAAATATCTCTTGTTTAATATCTAATACTATCTTTCCTGCAACAGTGGATACAGTTACTGGTGTAACTATTTTAATTTCATTTTTCAATATTCCAGGCCTAATCAAGCTTACGGAAGAACCTGTATCTATCAAAAACTTATAAAATGTATTATCAATTTTTAATTCTATATTTGGTAATTTCCCGAGGCCCTTGCATGAAAATTTTCGGGGTCAACTTCCATAGGCAACGGAGCCCCATATCGTCTAATTCTCGATTGATTTGAGTCATACTCTCTTTGCCTCTTTGGGTTTCGACAGTCATGGTTATATTGAGAATAATTTAAATTAGAGCAGTTTGGATTATTTTGTGGATGGTTAACTGATCGAACGTTTGAATTGTAGTTGTGAGTATGTTGCTGTGGAATAAAGTTATGTCGGTAATTTGAAGGGTGGTTGTTTCCTAAAAATTGATCGGCATAAGAATTTGCTTGAAAGTGTCTCGTTTGTCGAAAATTGGAATTATATTGTGAGTCATTTTTTGGATGAAAAGTATTGTTACTATAATTTTTATTCCTACTGTATTCTATTTGTGGTAAAGGTTCCAGTTCCCCGTTTTCTGCTAAAATCTTAATTGCAGTTTTTAAGTCATTAGCTAAATTTGCGTTTATCAATGCTGTTAGATGGTTTGGTAGTTCCCTTTTCAATTGGATCAAACATGCTTGACTCAATTCCGTACTCAAAAAATTCCTAGTGGAGATATCCTCGGCTTTTAATTTTATTGCGTCTTTAATTCGACACATTTCATTGTTCAGTTTATTACAAAATTCTTTTATATTATTTTTTCTTAACTTAATATTACTTATTTCTAAGATAAGCCTGCTAACAGGCGTTCGCTCACCAAATTCCTCGATAAGAAGTTTCTTCAGGGAGTTCCAATCCGATGGTTGTTCTCTTCTTAAAATGTTCAACGCTGCTCCCCTTAGTTGTGTTGTAACGGCGTTAAAATAAAATCTGCGCTCTTCTATTGACATAGATGGTTCTGTTGGGATGATTGTCGAGATACTGTCTACAAAGAGCGACAGGTAGTTTCGGTCTCCATCGAAAGGTTGTAACAGTTTTATGTTTTGCAGGAATAAGTCCCTTCTGTCCTTTGCTGCCTCCATTGCTGGTAGTGATCTTCTATTGGTTTTTTCTTTCTCTAGTCTAATGTTTTTTATTTTGTTGGCCAAGTCTTCTACTTCAGCCATAAATGGTTATTGCTTGAACATATGTATTTTTTTTGTGGTTTTTATTATTATTATTTTTTTATTGATTATGAAAAATTTTAAATATTTGTTTCTTTGTTTTATATGTTTTAGCACTCAAAATTTATTTATTCAATAATTCGTTTGTTTTAAACAAAAATTTCTTTTAATTTTATTTTTTTTCCAGCACTATAGTTCTATTATTTATGTTACTATATTTTTGGTTTGCTGTAACCGACTGCGCCAGTGACGTTCTATTAAGCTCTATGCTTTTAGACGGGAACGAAAATAAACCGTTTTGCTTGTGGTCAATTTCAATTCTAATTTATTTTCAATCCAAAAATTCTTAAACTAGTTGCACAATACAATAATTATTTGCAAGCACATAAATAACAAAAGAGAAATCAAATTACAATTCAAATAGTTGTTCTTAAAGTATATTACAAACATTAAGTTCATTATGCTGCAACAGCAATGAGGTGTCTTGTTGCGTCTGGGAAATTAGTTTTGACAGGAAACAACAAGTGTTCATTTTATTATTAATTTAAACATTTTTGCAAATCAGCAGATTTGGTTAATATAATATATTAAAGTTTTAATAAGGTAAAAAAAGAACTATGGGAATAAACTTTCCATGTTACTTACATACAAATATACATACATACATACATACATACAATTATATTTCTTAAAGAAATAAATAATAACACACAAGTATAGGGTGTTCATATACAACAGAACATTTTATACATAAATAAAATAATTAGATTAATTGTTTATTAATTTATTTAATTATTTTATTTATAAACAATTTATTAGCGTGAGGAAATCATACACACATTCTCCCGTATTGCCGTAGGCATTTGAAAAAAATATTAATCATGTATTGCCGTCGGCATTACGAAAAATTATCATGCATTGCAGTAGGCATTACGAAAAATTATCATGCATTGCCGTAGGCATTAGGAAAAATTATCATGCATTGCCGTAGGCATTAGGAAAAATTAATAATCACTATTTCACCATTGGTATTAGGAAAAATCATTTTCAAAATTTGCCGTCGGCATATACACTTGTGAAATCTTAATCTTATAAAACCCCTTAAACCACACCCACAGGTATCAAATTTCACAAATTTCCAAGAATTTAACAATTTTCAAATTTTAATTACCCAAATTTAACAATTTCAGCCACAATTTAACAATTTTAATCGGCGCCCGAACTGCCAGTTCACTACTACTTCTAATTTCGAAATAATATTAGCCTTCGGTAGTCGTGAAAAAATTCCTTAGATGTTAGGAAGTGGATATGCATCTTTTTTTGTAACTTGGTTAAGTTTTCTATCATCAAGACATAGGCGAATTTTATTAGGTTTTATAACTAAGCGTATCGGTGAACTCCAAGGCGATGACGATTCTTCTATTACACCTAACGATTTGATCCGATCAATTTCTTGAAATATCAATTTTTCCACAGCTGGTGAAACGGGATAAAATTTTTGTTTAATCGGCCTAGCATTTCCTACATCGATTTCATGTTTAATTAAACTAGTTCGTCCTATGCATTGTTTTTCAAAGTTTGGAAACAAATTTATTGCTACTGATAATTGTTGAAGTTGCCGGGTAGTTAATGGAAATTTGCAGTTGTCTACTTTTTCTGTCTTGGACTCATTTTCAGAGTCGACTTGGGCCTTGCTATCCCACACAGTTAAATCAGAAATACTTTTGGAAATAGAAGTCTGTACAGTCGAATCTGACAAAACTGCTGATTCAAAAATATCCGCTGCAAGCTCAAATGATTTCCAAAAATTTAACCCTAAAATTAAGCGTTGAGAGAGTGAGGGAAAAATTAAAATTTCTAATTTTTTTCTTGACCTTTGAAACACACTGGGATATTTAGTACACCTAGCGTCTTTTGTGTTTTACCATCCGCGGTTTTAACAAACGACTTAATGCGACTGAATTCGAGAATTTTGGAAAAATCAAATCTTGCAAGTTTTGCGCCTATACATGAAACGTTTGCGCCAGAGTCTAAAAGACCGTATTCTACAAAATTTAAAAATTTAATTTTAGCATAGTACCTTTTATCGTCTATATTGTTTACTATGGCAGATATGACAACTTTTGCAAATTTTTTTGTATCCTTGAAATATTTTCTTAAGCGTATAGTTAATCTTTTTGGTACTTTACTAGCACAGCTAGATATGACTGACATATTAAAAATTTCATTACGTTTGCGCAAGTAATTTTCGTATTTTTCATGAAATGGCCTAATTGGACATAGTACCTTTTCATTTGGTAAAAGTGTTCGAGCGGAATTCATCAAGATGGTTTTTTTATTATTTTCTTTAATAGGTTGCATATCATTATCTGGGGTTAAATTTATTGACGGGATCTGAGCTGGTATTATTTCGTTGCTTAGTTTTTTGCAAAGTTTAATATTTTTGCGGAACAACGTGAGCATTGTGGCTTATACGTATTTTTTTCCCCACACCCATAACAGAACACTTTTCTATCTTCTACACAATCCTCCCAATGGTGACCCTTTTTATCAAAGTTCCAGCAAGTAAGGGTTAAAGGTACGGATCTTATTGCTTCTATCGTTGGTTCAACTATTGGCGAAGATGCTTTATCGCAGCTATTTGAAAAATCAAGCTCAGATATAACACGCTTCGAAAAATTTTGCCGTACATTTTTTGATGCTACGTTTCGCTTAAAATATTCATCTCTTAGTAAAGTTTCCCTCATCTGTACGAGTTTTCTAAGATGCGCTACTGAATATATTGGTACGTACAATAGTTCATGTCGAATGTCTGCTAGTAAGTTTCTTGTCAAAATATGTAAAAATATGTAAAATATGTAAGTTTTTGCATATTACGATGAAATCGCTATTGAAATTTTCAGCTGTTAGAGATCTAACTCTGTACAAGAATTCCTCAACATTCAAACCATTCGTGGAGCCATCGAATTTCAAATTCCAATTCTGAATTATAGAGGTGATTCGTTCAGATCTTACAGTGAACATATCCTCTCTATATGACGGGTTGATCGAGTAATTATTTCGATTGCCATGGAAGTTACCATTAGGAGTAGAGGGCGTTGGTACTGATTGAACGTTAGGGTTATTCCTGTCATTATTTCTAGGAAATTGGTTATTATGTGTAAAAATCATATTACTAAGCAGCCTAGCTAAAGTATTCTCTATCATTTGGTTAATTTGTGATGCACTGAGAGAAGCCTGATGATGTGCTACCTCAGAAATAGCTGAGTTTTGAGTTAATGGAACATAATTTCAAAGCATATAAAAAAATAGGGTATCACGCATGGGACTATTAATCGCAACATTTTCAGAATTTGGAACACTGGTATCTAGCAATTGGGATTGCGAAAAATCTGAACTTAGGTTCTTAGTATAATTTCTTGTGAAATGTACCTTTGCCATAGCACCACGCGGCTTACTACGACTCTGATAATTGGACCTCGGTTCCGGACTATTTTTCGTCGCCGGTTTTTCACTTCCCGATTTTTTCATTACAAGGTCTGCTAACTGGCAACTTATTCTACACGAAGGACATTTCGCTTATTGGGATAAGCATTCTTCAATGCAATGGCGATGATATTCGTGATAGCAATTAGTAATAACTAAAATTTCTTGGGAATCCAACATACTCTCATTACAAATACTGCATTTAAATAACAAATTTGTAGACAAATTTGTAAATTTTACATATGTTTTCTTGCAAATTTGATAATTAATGCAAAAGTGGAAGGTGAAGTTTCGACCTAGTTGACTAGAAAGGAATTTTACTTGGGCTATAGAGATTATATGAAAAATTGAAGCCTATTATGTGACAATCCACATTTACACGTATTTAACAAAAAAAAACTCAACTGATAACTACCGGACATTAAACTGATTGCTGCTAAATTAATGTTAATCCAGGCAATTATAAAACGTTGATACTAATTTCATAAGCTTAACTCCAATTTTACATATAAATCTATCAAAGGATAATGATAATTTTTATTACCTTTAAAATTAGTCAAAAACAGGATGATTGAATCTTTGGTCACTAAGCGTCTTAAAAGACAAAAAAATTAATTCCTAAAAATTTTCAACACTTTTTGACCCACTCAAAAAAAGTAATAAAATAAGATTCCACTTTCTCAAAAAAAAAAATTAATAATAAATATAATTACGAGCGAAAAGTTCACTAACATGCTATATGGTGGAAAAGTACGGATTGTTTACGTATGAGAAAAACATTGAACTACTTCGCCCCACGTTGGGCGCCAATTATGTAATGAACAGTAGTTTACCATAATTGATTTGTAGAGTAATAAATTCAATTGAGTAAATAATAGATTTTATTGTAGGCATATATATCTTTACTAGGTGACATGGCTTATAATTTCATTTAAGGCTGGTCTAGGAAGGACTATGGGAGCCATTAAAGCCACTAGCAAGCAGTTGATTTGGGGGTTCGCGTCCACCTTTCCACGCCTATACTGATCCTGCTACATAATAATATTATAGACTCCCTATTTAGTATTTAAATTGTATCAAAAAAAAAACAAGAATAGTTCAAAAAGAGCTAGTTTATCGGGTTCTAATCAACAGGTGTGTAAATTGGTTGTCTTCATGATGACGAAATTAAAGACAACTGGCTCATAACCCTCCCTACCTATGGTTTTAGTAGCCAAAATATTACTAAAACCCCATAATGAGTTCTTCCAGGTCGCTTAAATCATTTTGTTCTGGTTATTTTAACACCAATGGTACGTTTATTGTTAGAATAGATGTTTCTTTCGAAAAATAAGAAAGATTCTCACTTAGTAATATTCGGTCATTACAAATCACGCAATACAAACATCTCAAAAAAACTAAGTTCTGCTACTGTGAATTCAATTTCTTTGGTTTAGCAAAATGTTTGGGGCTTAAATACTAAACTTTCTTCACTTTTTGTTAATAACTTCAATTTTAATCATCAAAACATAATTTTTACCGAAACTTGTCTTAGTGGTAACGTTCTAAATTTTGAGATAATGTGTGAAAATTTCCATGTTTTCAGACGTGATAGCGAAACCAACAGGAAATCCGGAGCCGTTCTCATCGCCGTTTCAAAATGTTTCCTTCTGAAGCATTAATTTATGATTCACCTTCCAATATTGAATTAACTGGTGTTGTAATACAACTGAGACATAAAAACATATATGTACATTAATTGCTCTTATATTCCGCCGTCATCGTCTCACTCAGTATATATCGAACATGCTACTGCAATCAAATCTGTTTGCCACAATCCTAAACTAAACGATTTGGTAATTTCAATTGGTGACTTTCACAAGCCTTCAATCACATGGAATTATTCACCCGATGATGGGTTTCTTACACCAATAACATCAACAAAGAATTTAATATGTATTGAGTTTCTAAACTCTCTTATAGATTTATCACTTTATCAGTTGAACGGTATATTAAATGATTATGGTAAATTATTGGATTTAATATTTGTAAATGATTATGTGGACATTGTTGTTAAGCCTTCTGAACCAATTACCGGAAGATCGATATCACCATACAATGGAAGTAAACTTACATATTTTCTGTACATCTAACTCGCAACGTACTCAGTTACACTATAAGGTACTGGTTTTTAAAAATACGAATTACGATATGTTTAATAGTCGTTTGTATGACTTAAACTGGAAGGAAATATTTTTGCCCTCAAGTATTACTTTGGATGAAATAATAAAGCGTTTTTATCCAAAACGTTATTCTCTAATGGAAATAATTATTCCTAAGCAATCTCCATGCAAACCTAGTGGCCCTCTGGAGCAAAAAATGTCTGGTTAGAGTCAAAAATAAGAAAAATAAGCTGTATAAAATTACAAATTGATGTATAGATTATATAAAATATGTAATTGCTCGTGCTGAGTATAATGCATTAAGCAAATCTTGTTACAATTATTACCTAAGTAAAATGAGGAATGATTTAAAAAAAATCACAAATCATTCTATAATTTTGTAACTCTAAAAGAAGATCTACCGTATTTCCTACAGTAATGAAGTTTCAGGACAGTGAATCCAGCGATAACCTTGACATAAGTAACATGTTTGCCGACTTTTTTTCTATGACGTATTCTGATGCCGATTATAATGGTTATACTATTCCTTCATGTTTTCAGTCAGCTAATCCAATTATATCAATTCCATTATTTGATATTTCCACAATTTTATTTAATTTAAAAAAGCTCAAATTTTCTAATAGAAGTGGTCCTGACAATATTCCCAGTTGTAATTGATAGACTGTGCTGGACTGTTCAACTTGTCAATAAAATATGGATATTTCCCTAATTTTTGGAAAAGCTCTTTTATTATTCCATTTTTCAAATCCGGTACTAAGTCAGATATTTTTAATTATTGAGGTATTGCTCATCTAATTATTATTCCAAAACTTTTTGAAAAGATAATAATTGAATACATTTCTCACCATGTATCATCTCTATTGTAATCTGCTTAAATGGCTTTCAAAAAGGCTGCTCTACCTATCTCTATCTTTTACAGCTGACAACAATTATAAATCGGGGGTTTGTGCAACCTTAACAAACTTACATCGTATACACTGATTTTAGTAAGGCGTTTGAAAAGGTAAACCATAAACTACTTTTGAAGAAACTTTACGATATTGGATTTTCATATAATTCTCGTAAATGGTTTAAGTCTTATTTATTAAATCGAAAACAAAGTTTCCGTTTTAAAAATGTCAAAATTAAATCGATATATGTTATATCTGAAGTGCCACAAGGTAGTTATCTTGGATTATTGCTGTTTACCCTTTTTATTAATGACCTTCCTAATGTGATAAAAGTCTCCAACGTTTTAATGTATGTGAATGATGTAAATATTTTCCTAAGTTTTAATCAATATTCAGATCACAGTTTACTTCAGCAAGACTTGAACTCGTTTCAGTCATGGTGCAATTTAAATTTAATGAAACTTAACTTTAAAAAATGCAAACATATGTCTCTATACAGAGGAAATCATATAAAAGTAAATTACTCTTTAGGAAACTACCAGCTAGAAAATTTTGTTTTCTTGGAGTTTTGTTAGACGCCAAATTGAACTTTATTAAGCATATTTACGTAACGGTAAACAAAGCACGTTGTATTCTTGGTTTTATCAAACGATGGGCAAAAGAATTTAAAGACCCATACGTTACAAAACAACTTTATATTTAAATCGTGAGACCTTTGAATTGCTATCAATTAAAAACTTCACATCTAATTATTCAAATGCTGATCCATTTATAAGGATGCGCAGTCAATTTAATAAATATTATAAAGTTATAGGAAATTTATTTGCTGGTGGTTCAGCTTGGTCTATATACGTATTTCATTGGCGCTTGAACCAAGCTGAACCACCAGCAAATAAATTTCAACTTAAAATATGATTATGACAATATGTCGAATAATAAATTTCTTAGATATAAAGTTATAGGTTTTTCTTTAAATGTAAATGTCATTAAATGTAAAATTATCGTCTTGTTAAACACTCAATAATTTTGTACTTTATTTGTATTTATTATATTGTATAATCTAGGCGCACAGCAGTGCGCCAGGCCAAGTTCCGGCTAATACACGCATTGTGTATATTTACAGGAAGCCATTCGAGCTGTTTTTACCCCCCTCATAACTTTGTTCCCCGTAATCGTAAAATTATAAAATTACCATAATTAGAATAAATTCATGTGACCTTATATGCATAGTTTGAAAATTTTACATTGAAATGTTCCGGAGATATGAAGGTGCTAAAAGTGCATATTTTAAGACATACTCACTGACCACTGGTACACAAGTAGATCTAGGTGAGCGATGAACTAGAAAAATGTGAAAATCCGAAAATTTTAATCAGGGGGCGAGCAACGCCCATAAAAATTAAACTTTGTGCTAGTGAGCTGAAATTTGGTACACAAGTAGAACTATGTGAGCTATCACCTAGAAAAATCTGAAAACCCGAAAATGTTTACCAAGGTTCCAGGGCTAAGTCCATAAAGCTCTGAATTAAAAACACATATCTTAAGCGTTTAACTAAAGCAATTTTATTGAAATTTGGCACACATGTTACAATAAAACAAGGCTATAAATTTTTATAAAAAAGTGGGCGTTAAAACGCCCATACAATTTTGACCTCCAATTTCATGTACTTCCGGCCAGTACATTTAAATGTACTAGTTATGTAACTACTATTATCCGTTTCCCATGAAACTACACAGGAAGGATAAACACTAGCCAGAAAAAATTTTAAATTAAAAAAAGTGGGCGAAAATGCGCCCATAATAATAAAAAATTAAAACTTGCGCTATTGAGCTGAAATTTGATAATCGAGTAGTTATAGATTAGCAAATTACTAGAAACATCTGAAAACTCAAAAATGTTACCAAGGTGGGCGGGGTTGCGCCCATGAGGCTCAGAATTTAAAATACAAATCTAAGGCCTTTAACTGAAGCGATTTTATTGAAATATGGCATACATGTTGCAATAATGCAAGGCTATAAATTTACATTGAAAAAAGTGGGCGTTAACGCGCCCATAAATTTTAAGCCTACTATTTCATATACATTTGAATATACTAAATATTTATAAATTTATTACTATCCGTTTCCAACGAAACTCGACAAGAAAGATAACTACTGGCCAAAGAAAATCTTGAGATTGAAAAAGTATGCGGTATCACGCCCATTAGAAAATATAATTAAAATTTGCACTAGTTAGCTGATATTGAAAACCTGAAAATTATAGCCAAGGACGTAGGCCCGCCGTCCAAAAAGCTCAGAATTAAAAAAAAACAAATGCGTTTAACTCAATCGTTTTTATTGTAATTTGAGTTACATGTTGCAATAATACAAGGTTGTAAATGTTCTTTAAACAAAATGGTAGTTAAAACCCCACAAAATTTGATTCCTATTTAATGTATGTATTTCGATTCAGAACATTTAAATATACTATTTTTGTATTAATTATTACACGTTCCCAGTGAAACTCAACAGGAGAGATAAACACTCGCCAAAGAAAATCTTGAGTTTTAATCCAGGTTTTGTTAATCCAGGCAATTATAAAACGTTGATACTAATTTCATAAGCTTAACTTCAATTTTATATATAAATCTATCAAAGGATAATGATAATTTTTATTACCTTTAAAATTAGTCAAAAACAGGATGATTAAATCTTTGGTCACTAAGCGTCTTAAAAGACAAATAAATGAATTCCTAAAAATTTTCAACACTTATTTGACCCACTCAAAAAAAGTAATAAAATAAGATTCCACTTTCTCAAAAAAAAAATTAATAATAAATATAATTACGAGCGAAAAGTTCACTAACATGCTATATGGTGGAAAAGTACGGATTGTTTACGTATGAGAAAAACATTGTACTACTTCGCCCCACGTTGGGCGCCAATTATGTAATGAACAGGAGTTTACCATAATTGATTTGTAGAGTAATAAATTCACTTGAGTAAATAATAGATTTTATTGTAGGCATATATATCTTTACTAGGTGACATGGCTTATAATTTCATTTAAGGCTGGTCTAGGAAGGACTATGGGAGCCATTAAAGCCACTAGCAAGCAGTCGATTTGGGGGTTCGCGTCCACCTTTCCACGCCTATACTGATCCTGCTACATAATAATATTATAGACTCCCTATTTAGTATTTAAATTGTATAAAAAAAGCAAGAATAGTTCAAAAAGAGCTAGTTTATCGGGTTCTAATCAACAGGTGTGTAAATTGGTTGTCTTCATGATGACGAAATTAAAGACAACTGGCTCATAACCCTCCCTACCTATGGTTTTAGTAGCCAAAATATTACTAAAACCCCATAATGAGTTCTTCCAGGTCGCTTAAATCATTTTGTTCTGGTTATTTTAACACCAATGGTACGTTTATTGTTAGAATAGATGTTTCTTTCGAAAAATAAGAAAGATTCTCACTTAGTAATATTCGGTCATTACAAATCACGCAATACAAACATCTCAAAAAACTAAGTTCTGCTACTGTGAATTCAATTTCTTTGGTTTAGCAAAATGTTTGGGGCTTAAATACTAAACTTTCTTCACTTTTTGTTGATAACTTAAATTTTAATCATCAAAACATAATTTTTACCGAAACTTGGCTTACTGGTAACGTTCTAAATTTTGAGATAATGTGTGAAAATTTCCATGTTTTCAGACGTGATAGCGAAACCAACAGGAAATCCGGAGCCGTTCTCATCGCCGTTTCAAAATGTTTCCTTCTGAAGCATTAATTTATGATTCACCTTCCAATATTGAATTAACTGGTGTAATATAACAGATACATAAAAACATATATGTACATTAATTGCTCTTATATTCCGCCGTCATCGCCTCACTCAGTATATATCGAACATGCTACTGCAATCAAATCTGTTTGCCACAATCCTAAACTAAACGATTTGGTAATTTCAATTGGTGACTTTCACAAGCCTTCAATCACATGGAATTATTCACCCGATGATGGGTTTCTTACACCAATAACATCAACAAAGAATTTAATATGTATTGAGTTTCTAAACTCTCTTATAGATTTATCACTTTATCAGTTGAACGGTATATTAAATGATTATGGTAAATTATTGGATTTAATATTTGTAAATGATTATGTGGACATTGTTGTTAAGCCCTCTGAACCAATTACCACTCCGGAAGATCGATATCACCATACAATGGAAGTAAACTTACATATTTTCTGTACATCTAACTCGCAACGTACTTAGTTACACTATAAGGTACTGGATTTTAAAAATACGAATTACGATTTGTTTAATAGTCGTTTGTATGACTTAAACTGGAAGGAAATATTTTTGCCCTCAAGTATTACTTTGGATGAAATAATAAAGCGTTTTTATCCAAAACGTTATTCTCTAATGGAAATAATTATTTCTAAGCAATCTCCATGCAAACCTAGTGGCCCTCTGGAGCATACAATGTCTGGTTAGAGTCAAAAATAAGAAAAATAAGCTGTATAAAATTACAAAAAAACTGGTTGATATATAGATTATATAAAATATGTAATTGCTCGTGCTGAGTATAATGCATTAAGCAAATCTTGTTACAATGATTACCTAAGTAAAATGAGGAATGATTTAAAAAAAAATCCCAAATCATTCTATAATTTTGTAACTGTAAAACAAGATCTACCGTATTTCCTACAGTAATGAAGTTTCAGGACAGTGAATCCAGCGATAACCTTGACATAAGTAACATGTTTGCCGACTTTTTTTCTATGACGTATTCTGATGCCGATTATAATGGTTATACTATTCCTTCATGTTTTCAGTCAGCTAATCCAATTATATCAATTCCATTATTTGATATTTCCACAATTTTATTTAATTTAAAAAAGCTCAAATTTTCTAATAGAAGTGGTCCTGACAATATTCCCAGTTGTAATTGATAGACTGTGCTGGACTGTTCAACTTGTCAATAAAATATGGATATTTCCCTAATTTTTGGAAAAACTCTTTTATTATTCCATTTTTCAAATCCGGTACTAAGTCAGATATTTTTAATTATTGAGGTATTGCTCATCTAATTATTATTCCAAAACTTTTTGAAAAGATAATAATTGAATACATTTCTCAACATGTATCATCTCTATTGTAATCTGCTTAAATGGCTTTCAAAAAGGCTGCTCTACCTATCTCTATCTTTTACAGCTGGGGGTTTGTGCAACCTTAGCAAACTTACATCGTATACACTGATTTTAGTAAGGCGTTTGAAAAGGTAAACCATAAACTACTTTTGAAGAAACTTTACGATATTGGATTTTCATATAATTCTCGTAAATGGTTTAAGTCTTATTTATTAAATCGAAAACAAAGTTTCCGTTTTAAAAATGTCAAAATTAAATCGATATATGTTTTATCTGAAGTGCCACAAGGTAGTTATCTTGGATTATTGCTGTTTACCCTTTTTATTAATGACCTTCCTAATGTGATAAAAGTCTCCAACGTTTTAATGTATGTGAATGATGTAAATATTTTCCTAAGTTTTAATCAATATTCAGATCACAGTTTACTTCAGCAAGACTTGAACTCGTTTCAGTCATGGTGCAATTTAAATTTAATGAAACTTAACTTTAAAAAATGCAAACATATGTCTCTATACAGAGGAAATCATATAAAAGTAAATTACTCTTTAGGAAACTACCAGCTAGAAAATTTTGTTTTCTTGGAGTTTTGTTAGACGCCAAATTGAACTTTATTAAGCATATTTACGTAACGGTAAACAAAGCACGTTGTATTCTTGGTTTTATCAAACGATGGGCAAAAGAATTTAAAGACCCATACGTTACAAAACAACTTTATATTTAAATCGTGAGACCTTTGAATTGCTATCAATTAAAAACTTCACATCTAATTATTCAAATGCTGATCCATTTATAAGGGTGCGCAGTCAATTTAATAAATATTATAAAGTTATAGGAAATTTATTTGCTGGTGGTTTAGCTTGGTCTATATACGTATTTCATTGGCGCTTAAACCAAGCTGAACCACCAGCAAATAAATTTCAACTTAAAATATGATTATGACAATATGTCGAATAATAAATTTCTTAGATATAAAGTTATAGGTTTTTCTTTAAATGTAAATGTCATTAAATGTAAAATTATCGTCTTGTTAAACACTCAATAATTTTGTACTTTATTTGTATTTATTATATTGTATAATCTAGGCGCACAGCAGTGCGCCAGGCCAAGTTTCGGCTAATACACGCATTGTGTATATTTACAGTAAGCCATTCGAGCTGTTTTTACCCCCCTCATAACTTTGTTCCCCGCAATCGTAAAATTATAAAATTACCATAATTAGAATAAATTCATGTGACCTTATATGCATAGTTTGAAAATTTTACATTGAAATGTTCCGGAGATATGAAGGTGCTAAAAGTTCATATTTTAAGACATACTCACTGACCACTGACCACTGGTACACAAGTAGATCTAGGTGAGCGATGAACTAGAAAAATGTGAAAATCCGAAAATTTTAATCAGTGGGCGAGCAACGCCCATAAAAATTAAACTTTGTGCTAGTGAGCTGAAATTTGGTACACAAGTAGAACTATGTGAGCTATCACCTAGAAAAATCTGAAAACCCGAAAATGTTTACCAAGGTTCCAGGGCTAAGTCCATAAAGCTCTGAATTAAAAACACATATCTTAAGCGTTTAACTAAAGCAATTTTATTGAAAATTGGCACACATGTTACAATAAAACAAGGCTATAAATTTTCATAAAAAAGTGGGCGTTAAAACGCCCATACAATTTTGACCTCCAATTTCATGTACTTCCGGCCAGTACATTTAAATGTACTATTTATGTAACTACTATTATCCGTTTCCCATGAAACTACACAGGAAGGATAAACACTAGCCAGAAAAAATTTTAAATTAAAAAAAGTGGGCGAAAATGCGCCCATAATAATAAAAAATTAAAACTTGCGCTATTGAGCTGAAATTTGATAATCGAGTAGTTATAGATTAGCAAATTACTAGAAACATCTGAAAACTCAAAAATGTTACCAAGGTGGGCGGGGTTGCGCCCATGAGGCTCAGAATTTAAAATACAAATCTAAGGCCTTTAACTGAAGCGATTTTATTGAAATATGGCATACATGTTGCAATAATGCAAGGCTATAAATTTACATTGAAAAAAGTGGGCGTTAACGCGCCCATAAATTTTAAGCCTACTATTTCATATACATTTGAATATACTAAATATTTATAAATTTATTACTATCCGTTTCCAACGAAACTCGACAAGAAAGATAACTACTGGCCAAAGAAAATCTTGAGATTGAAAAAGTATGCGGTATCACGCCCATTAGAAAATATAATTAAAATTTGCACTAGTTAGCTGATATTGAAAACCTGAAAATTATAGCCAAGGACGTAGGCCCGCCGTCCAAAAAGCTCAGAATTAAAAAAAAACAAATGCGTTTAACTCAATCGTTTTTATTGTAATTTGAGTTACATGTTGCAATAATACAAGGTTGTAAATGTTCTTTAAACAAAATGGTAGTTAAAACCCCACAAAATTTGATTCCTATTTAATGTATGTATTTCGATTCAGAACATTTAAATATACTATTTTTGTATTAATTATTACACGTTCCCAGTGAAACTCAACAGGAGAGATAAACACTCGCCAAAGAAAATCTTGAGTTTTAATCCAGGTTTTGTTAATCCAGGCAATTATAAAACGTTGATACTAATTTCATAAGCTTAACTTCAATTTTATATATAAATCTATCAAAGGATAATGATAATTTTTATTACCTTTAAAATTAGTCAAAAACAGGATGATTAAATCTTTGGTCACTAAGCGTCTTAAAAGACAAATAAATGAATTCCTAAAAATTTTCAACACTTATTTGACCCACTCAAAAAAAGTAATAAAATAAGATTCCACTTTCTCAAAAAAAAAATTAATAATAAATATAATTACGAGCGAAAAGTTCACTAACATGCTATATGGTGGAAAAGTACGGATTGTTTACGTATGAGAAAAACATTGTACTACTTCGCCCCACGTTGGGCGCCAATTATGTAATGAACAGGAGTTTACCATAATTGATTTGTAGAGTAATAAATTCACTTGAGTAAATAATAGATTTTATTGTAGGCATATATATCTTTACTAGGTGACATGGCTTATAATTTCATTTAAGGCTGGTCTAGGAAGGACTATGGGAGCCATTAAAGCCACTAGCAAGCAGTCGATTTGGGGGTTCGCGTCCACCTTTCCACGCCTATACTGATCCTGCTACATAATAATATTATAGACTCCCTATTTAGTATTTAAATTGTATAAAAAAAGCAAGAATAGTTCAAAAAGAGCTAGTTTATCGGGTTCTAATCAACAGGTGTGTAAATTGGTTGTCTTCATGATGACGAAATTAAAGACAACTGGCTCATAACCCTCCCTACCTATGGTTTTAGTAGCCAAAATATTACTAAAACCCCATAATGAGTTCTTCCAGGTCGCTTAAATCATTTTGTTCTGGTTATTTTAACACCAATGGTACGTTTATTGTTAGAATAGATGTTTCTTTCGAAAAATAAGAAAGATTCTCACTTAGTAATATTCGGTCATTACAAATCACGCAATACAAACATCTCAAAAAACTAAGTTCTGCTACTGTGAATTCAATTTCTTTGGTTTAGCAAAATGTTTGGGGCTTAAATACTAAACTTTCTTCACTTTTTGTTGATAACTTAAATTTTAATCATCAAAACATAATTTTTACCGAAACTTGGCTTACTGGTAACGTTCTAAATTTTGAGATAATGTGTGAAAATTTCCATGTTTTCAGACGTGATAGCGAAACCAACAGGAAATCCGGAGCCGTTCTCATCGCCGTTTCAAAATGTTTCCTTCTGAAGCATTAATTTATGATTCACCTTCCAATATTGAATTAACTGGTGTAATATAACAGATACATAAAAACATATATGTACATTAATTGCTCTTATATTCCGCCGTCATCGCCTCACTCAGTATATATCGAACATGCTACTGCAATCAAATCTGTTTGCCACAATCCTAAACTAAACGATTTGGTAATTTCAATTGGTGACTTTCACAAGCCTTCAATCACATGGAATTATTCACCCGATGATGGGTTTCTTACACCAATAACATCAACAAAGAATTTAATATGTATTGAGTTTCTAAACTCTCTTATAGATTTATCACTTTATCAGTTGAACGGTATATTAAATGATTATGGTAAATTATTGGATTTAATATTTGTAAATGATTATGTGGACATTGTTGTTAAGCCCTCTGAACCAATTACCACTCCGGAAGATCGATATCACCATACAATGGAAGTAAACTTACATATTTTCTGTACATCTAACTCGCAACGTACTTAGTTACACTATAAGGTACTGGATTTTAAAAATACGAATTACGATTTGTTTAATAGTCGTTTGTATGACTTAAACTGGAAGGAAATATTTTTGCCCTCAAGTATTACTTTGGATGAAATAATAAAGCGTTTTTATCCAAAACGTTATTCTCTAATGGAAATAATTATTTCTAAGCAATCTCCATGCAAACCTAGTGGCCCTCTGGAGCATACAATGTCTGGTTAGAGTCAAAAATAAGAAAAATAAGCTGTATAAAATTACAAAAAAACTGGTTGATATATAGATTATATAAAATATGTAATTGCTCGTGCTGAGTATAATGCATTAAGCAAATCTTGTTACAATGATTACCTAAGTAAAATGAGGAATGATTTAAAAAAAAATCCCAAATCATTCTATAATTTTGTAACTGTAAAACAAGATCTACCGTATTTCCTACAGTAATGAAGTTTCAGGACAGTGAATCCAGCGATAACCTTGACATAAGTAACATGTTTGCCGACTTTTTTTCTATGACGTATTCTGATGCCGATTATAATGGTTATACTATTCCTTCATGTTTTCAGTCAGCTAATCCAATTATATCAATTCCATTATTTGATATTTCCACAATTTTATTTAATTTAAAAAAGCTCAAATTTTCTAATAGAAGTGGTCCTGACAATATTCCCAGTTGTAATTGATAGACTGTGCTGGACTGTTCAACTTGTCAATAAAATATGGATATTTCCCTAATTTTTGGAAAAACTCTTTTATTATTCCATTTTTCAAATCCGGTACTAAGTCAGATATTTTTAATTATTGAGGTATTGCTCATCTAATTATTATTCCAAAACTTTTTGAAAAGATAATAATTGAATACATTTCTCAACATGTATCATCTCTATTGTAATCTGCTTAAATGGCTTTCAAAAAGGCTGCTCTACCTATCTCTATCTTTTACAGCTGGGGGTTTGTGCAACCTTAGCAAACTTACATCGTATACACTGATTTTAGTAAGGCGTTTGAAAAGGTAAACCATAAACTACTTTTGAAGAAACTTTACGATATTGGATTTTCATATAATTCTCGTAAATGGTTTAAGTCTTATTTATTAAATCGAAAACAAAGTTTCCGTTTTAAAAATGTCAAAATTAAATCGATATATGTTTTATCTGAAGTGCCACAAGGTAGTTATCTTGGATTATTGCTGTTTACCCTTTTTATTAATGACCTTCCTAATGTGATAAAAGTCTCCAACGTTTTAATGTATGTGAATGATGTAAATATTTTCCTAAGTTTTAATCAATATTCAGATCACAGTTTACTTCAGCAAGACTTGAACTCGTTTCAGTCATGGTGCAATTTAAATTTAATGAAACTTAACTTTAAAAAATGCAAACATATGTCTCTATACAGAGGAAATCATATAAAAGTAAATTACTCTTTAGGAAACTACCAGCTAGAAAATTTTGTTTTCTTGGAGTTTTGTTAGACGCCAAATTGAACTTTATTAAGCATATTTACGTAACGGTAAACAAAGCACGTTGTATTCTTGGTTTTATCAAACGATGGGCAAAAGAATTTAAAGACCCATACGTTACAAAACAACTTTATATTTAAATCGTGAGACCTTTGAATTGCTATCAATTAAAAACTTCACATCTAATTATTCAAATGCTGATCCATTTATAAGGGTGCGCAGTCAATTTAATAAATATTATAAAGTTATAGGAAATTTATTTGCTGGTGGTTTAGCTTGGTCTATATACGTATTTCATTGGCGCTTAAACCAAGCTGAACCACCAGCAAATAAATTTCAACTTAAAATATGATTATGACAATATGTCGAATAATAAATTTCTTAGATATAAAGTTATAGGTTTTTCTTTAAATGTAAATGTCATTAAATGTAAAATTATCGTCTTGTTAAACACTCAATAATTTTGTACTTTATTTGTATTTATTATATTGTATAATCTAGGCGCACAGCAGTGCGCCAGGCCAAGTTTCGGCTAATACACGCATTGTGTATATTTACAGTAAGCCATTCGAGCTGTTTTTACCCCCCTCATAACTTTGTTCCCCGCAATCGTAAAATTATAAAATTACCATAATTAGAATAAATTCATGTGACCTTATATGCATAGTTTGAAAATTTTACATTGAAATGTTCCGGAGATATGAAGGTGCTAAAAGTTCATATTTTAAGACATACTCACTGACCACTGACCACTGGTACACAAGTAGATCTAGGTGAGCGATGAACTAGAAAAATGTGAAAATCCGAAAATTTTAATCAGTGGGCGAGCAACGCCCATAAAAATTAAACTTTGTGCTAGTGAGCTGAAATTTGGTACACAAGTAGAACTATGTGAGCTATCACCTAGAAAAATCTGAAAACCCGAAAATGTTTACCAAGGTTCCAGGGCTAAGTCCATAAAGCTCTGAATTAAAAACACATATCTTAAGCGTTTAACTAAAGCAATTTTATTGAAAATTGGCACACATGTTACAATAAAACAAGGCTATAAATTTTCATAAAAAAGTGGGCGTTAAAACGCCCATACAATTTTGACCTCCAATTTCATGTACTTCCGGCCAGTACATTTAAATGTACTATTTATGTAACTACTATTATCCGTTTCCCATGAAACTACACAGGAAGGATAAACACTAGCCAGAAAAAATTTTAAATTAAAAAAAGTGGGCGAAAATGCGCCCATAATAATAAAAAATTAAAACTTGCGCTATTGAGCTGAAATTTGATAATCGAGTAGTTATAGATTAGCAAATTACTAGAAACATCTGAAAACTCAAAAATGTTACCAAGGTGGGCGGGGTTGCGCCCATGAGGCTCAGAATTTAAA
Organism: Tachina fera; assembly: GCA_905220375.1. Taxonomy (NCBI): domain Eukaryota; kingdom Metazoa; phylum Arthropoda; class Insecta; order Diptera; family Tachinidae; genus Tachina; species Tachina fera. The sequence goes on along the minus strand of LR999963.1, from coordinate 117,453,652 downwards.
ATACAAATCTAAGGCCTTTAACTGAAGCGATTTTATTGAAATATGGCATACATATTGAAATATGGCATACATAAATTTACGTTGAAAAAAGTGGGCGTTAACGCGCCCATAAATTTTAAGACTACTATTTCATATACATTTGAATATACTAAATATTTATACATTTATTACTATCCGTTTCCAACGAAACTCGACAAGAAAGATAACTACTGGCCAAAGAAAATCTTGAGATTGAAAAAGTATGCGGTATCACGCCCATTAGAAAATATAATTAAAATTTGCACTAGTTAGCTGATATTGAAAACCTGAAAATTATAGCCAAGGACGTAGGCCCGCCGTCCAAAAAGCTCAGAATTAAAAAAAAACAAATGCGTTTAACTCAATCGTTTTTATTGTAATTTGAGTTACATGTTGCAATAATACAAGGTTGTAAATGTTCTTTAAACAAAATGGTAGTTAAAACCCCACAAAATTTGATTCCTATTTAATGTATGTATTTCGATTCAGAACATTTAAATATACTATTTTTGTATTAATTATTACACGTTCCCAGTGAAACTCAACAGGAGAGATAAACACTCGCCAAAGAAAATCTTGAGTTTTAATCCAGGTTTTGTTAATCCAGGCAATTATAAAACGTTGATACTAATTTCATAAGCTTAACTTCAATTTTATATATAAATCTATCAAAGGATAATGATAATTTTTATTACCTTTAAAATTAGTCAAAAACAGGATGATTAAATCTTTGGTCACTAAGCGTCTTAAAAGACAAATAAATGAATTCCTAAAAATTTTCAACACTTATTTGACCCACTCAAAAAAAGTAATAAAATAAGATTCCACTTTCTCAAAAAAAAAATTAATAATAAATATAATTACGAGCGAAAAGTTCACTAACATGCTATATGGTGGAAAAGTACGGATTGTTTACGTATGAGAAAAACATTGTACTACTTCGCCCCACGTTGGGCGCCAATTATGTAATGAACAGGAGTTTACCATAATTGATTTGTAGAGTAATAAATTCACTTGAGTAAATAATAGATTTTATTGTAGGCATATATATCTTTACTAGGTGACATGGCTTATAATTTCATTTAAGGCTGGTCTAGGAAGGACTATGGGAGCCTTAATGGCCACTAGCAAGCAGTCGATTTGGGGGTTCGCGTCCACCTTTCCACGCCTATACTGATCCTGCTTCATAATAATATTATAGACTCCCTATTTAGTATTTAAATTGTATAAAAAAAGCAAGAATAGTTCAAAAAGAGCTAGTTTATCGGGTTCTAATCAACAGGTGTGTAAATTGGTTGTCTTCATGATGACGAAATTAAAGACAACTGGCTCATAACCCTCCCTACCTATGGTTTTAGTAGCCAAAATATTACTAAAACCCCATAATGAGTTCTTCCAGGTCGCTTAAATCATTTTGTTCTGGTTATTTTAACACCAATGGTACGTTTATTGTTAGAATAGATGTTTCTTTCGAAAAATAAGAAAGATTCTCACTTAGTAATATTCGGTCATTACAAATCACGCAATACAAACATCTCAAAAAACTAAGTTCTGCTACTGTGAATTCAATTTCTTTGGTTTAGCAAAATGTTTGGGGCTTAAATACTAAACTTTCTTCACTTTTTGTTGATAACTTAAATTTTAATCATCAAAACATAATTTTTACCGAAACTTGGCTTACTGGTAACGTTCTAAATTTTGAGATAATGTGTGAAAATTTCCATGTTTTCAGACGTGATAGCGAAACCAACAGGAAATCCGGAGCCGTTCTCATCGCCGTTTCAAAATGTTTCCTTCTGAAGCATTAATTTATGATTCACCTTCCAATATTGAATTAACTGGTGTTGTAATATAACAGATACATAAAAACATATATGTACATTAATTGCTCTTATATTCCGCCGTCATCGCCTCACTCAGTATATATCGAACATGCTACTGCAATCAAATCTGTTTGCCACAATCCTAAACTAAACGATTTGGTAATTTCAATTGGTGACTTTCACAAGCCTTCAATCACATGGAATTATTCACCCGATGATGGGTTTCTTACACCAATAACATCAACAAAGAATTTAATATGTATTGAGTTTCTAAACTCTCTTATAGATTTATCACTTTATCAGTTGAACGGTATATTAAATGATTATGGTAAATTATTGGATTTAATATTTGTAAATGATTATGTGGACATTGTTGTTAAGCCCTCTGAACCAATTACCACTCCGGAAGATCGATATCACCATACAATGGAAGTAAACTTACATATTTTCTGTACATCTAACTCGCAACGTACTTAGTTACACTATAAGGTACTGGATTTTAAAAATACGAATTACGATTTGTTTAATAGTCGTTTGTATGGCTTAAACTGGAAGGAAATATTTTTGCCCTCAAGTATTACTTTGGATGAAATAATAAAGCGTTTTTATCCAAAACGTTATTCTCTAATGGAAATAATTATTTCTAAGCAATCTCCATGCAAACCTAGTGGCCCTCTGGAGCATACAATGTCTGGTTAGAGTCAAAAATAAGAAAAATAAGCTGTATAAAATTACAAAAAAACTGGTTGATATATAGATTATATAAAATATGTAATTGCTCGTGCTGAGTATAATGCATTAAGCAAATCTTGTTACAATGATTACCTAAGTAAAATGAGGAATGATTTAAAAAAAATCCCAAATCATTCTATAATTTTGTAACTGTAAAACAAGATCTACCGTATTTCCTACAGTAATGAAGTTTCAGGACAGTGAATCCAGCGATAACCTTGACATAAGTAACATGTTTGCCGACTTTTTTTCTATGACGTATTCTGATGCCGATTATAATGGTTATACTATTCCTTCATGTTTTCAGTCAGCTAATCCAATTATATCAATTCCATTATTTGATATTTCCACAATTTTATTTAATTTAAAAAAGCTCAAATTTTCTAATAGAAGTGGTCCTGACAATATTCCCAGTTGTAATTGATAGACTGTGCTGGACTGTTCAACTTGTCAATAAAATATGGATATTTCCCTAATTTTTGGAAAAACTCTTTTATTATTCCATTTTTCAAATCCGGTACTAAGTCAGATATTTTTAATTATTGAGGTATTGCTCATCTAATTATTATTCCAAAACTTTTTGAAAAGATAATAATTGAATACATTTCTCAACATGTATCATCTCTATTGTAATCTGCTTAAATGGCTTTCAAAAAGGCTGCTCTACCTATCTCTATCTTTTACAGCTGGGGGTTTGTGCAACCTTAGCAAACTTACATCGTATACACTGATTTTAGTAAGGCGTTTGAAAAGGTAAACCATAAACTACTTTTGAAGAAACTTTACGATATTGGATTTTCATATAATTCTCGTAAATGGTTTAAGTCTTATTTATTAAATCGAAAACAAAGTTTCCGTTTTAAAAATGTCAAAATTAAATCGATATATGTTTTATCTGAAGTGCCACAAGGTAGTTATCTTGGATTATTGCTGTTTACCCTTTTTATTAATGACCTTCCTAATGTGATAAAAGTCTCCAACGTTTTAATGTATGTGAATGATGTAAATATTTTCCTAAGTTTTAATCAATATTCAGATCACAGTTTACTTCAGCAAGACTTGAACTCGTTTCAGTCATGGTGCAATTTAAATTTAATGAAACTTAACTTTAAAAAATGCAAACATATGTCTCTATACAGAGGAAATCATATAAAAGTAAATTACTCTTTAGGAAACTACCAGCTAGAAAATTTTGTTTTCTTGGAGTTTTGTTAGACGCCAAATTGAACTTTATTAAGCATATTTACGTAACGGTAAACAAAGCACGTTGTATTCTTGGTTTTATCAAACGATGGGCAAAAGAATTTAAAGACCCATACGTTACAAAACAACTTTATATTTAAATCGTGAGACCTTTGAATTGCTATCAATTAAAAACTTCACATCTAATTATTCAAATGCTGATCCATTTATAAGGGTGCGCAGTCAATTTAATAAATATTATAAAGTTATAGGAAATTTATTTGCTGGTGGTTTAGCTTGGTCTATATACGTATTTCATTGGCGCTTAAACCAAGCTGAACCACCAGCAAATAAATTTCAACTTAAAATATGATTATGACAATATGTCGAATAATAAATTTCTTAGATATAAAGTTATAGGTTTTTCTTTAAATGTAAATGTCATTAAATGTAAAATTATCGTCTTGTTAAACACTCAATAATTTTGTACTTTATTTGTATTTATTATATTGTATAATCTAGGCGCACAGCAGTGCGCCAGGCCAAGTTCCGGCTAATACACGCATTGTGTATATTTACAGGAAGCCATTCGAGCTGTTTTTACCCCCCTCATAACTTTGTTCCCCGTAATCGTAAAATTATAAAATTACCATAATTAGAATAAATTCATGTGACCTTATATGCATAGTTTGAAAATTTTACATTGAAATGTTCCGGAGATATGAAGGTGCTAAAAGTGCATATTTTAAGACATACTCACTGACCACTGACCACTGGTACACAAGTAGATCTAGGTGAGCGATGAACTAGAAAAATGTGAAAATCCGAAAATTTTAATCAGGGGGCGAGCAACGCCCATAAAAATTAAACTTTGTGCTAGTGAGCTGAAATTTGGTACACAAGTAGAACTATGTGAGCTATCACCTAGAAAAATCTGAAAACCCGAAAATGTTTACCAAGGTTCCAGGGCTAAGTCCATAAAGCTCTGAATTAAAAACACATATCTTAAGCGTTTAACTAAAGCAATTTTATTGAAATTTGGCACACATGTTACAATAAAACAAGGCTATAAATTTTTATAAAAAAGTGGGCGTTAAAACGCCCATACAATTTTGACCTCCAATTTCATGTACTTCCGGCCAGTACATTTAAATGTACTAGTTATGTAACTACTATTATCCGTTTCCCATGAAACTACACAGGAAGGATAAACACTAGCCAGAAAAAATTTTAAATTAAAAAAAGTGGGCGAAAATGCGCCCATAATAATAAAAAATTAAAACTTGCGCTATTGAGCTGAAATTTGATAATCGAGTAGTTATAGATTAGCAAATTACTAGAAACATCTGAAAACTCAAAAATGTTACCAAGGTGGGCGGGGTTGCGCCCATGAGGCTCTGAATTTAAAATACAAATCTAAGGCCTTTAACTGAAGCGATTTTATTGAAATATGGCATACATGTTGCAATAATGCAAGGCTATAAATTTACATTGAAAAAAGTGGGCGTTAACGCGCCCATAAATTTTAAGCCTACTATTTCATATACATTTGAATATACTAAATATTTATAAATTTATTACTATCCGTTTCCAACGAAACTCGACAAGAAAGATAACTACTGGCCAAAGAAAATCTTGAGATTGAAAAAGTATGCGGTATCACGCCCATTAGAAAATATAATTAAAATTTGCACTAGTTAGCTGATATTGAAAACCTGAAAATTATAGCCAAGGACGTAGGCCCGCCGTCCAAAAAGCTCAGAATTAAAAAAAAACAAATGCGTTTAACTCAATCGTTTTTATTGTAATTTGAGTTACATGTTGCAATAATACAAGGTTGTAAATGTTCTTTAAACAAAATGGTAGTTAAAACCCCACAAAATTTGATTCCTATTTAATGTATGTATTTCGATTCAGAACATTTAAATATACTATTTTTGTATTAATTATTACACGTTCCCAGTGAAACTCAACAGGAGAGATAAACACTCGCCAAAGAAAATCTTGAGCTTTAATCCAGGTTTTGTTAATCCAGGCAATTATAAAACGTTGATACTAATTTCATAAGCTTAACTTCAATTTTATATATAAATCTATCAAAGGATAATGATAATTTTTATTACCTTTAAAATTAGTCAAAAACAGGATGATTAAATCTTTGGTCACTAAGCGTCTTAAAAGACAAATAAATGAATTCCTAAAAATTTTCAACACTTATTTGACCCACTCAAAAAAAGTAATAAAATAAGATTCCACTTTCTCAAAAAAAAAAATTAATAATAAATATAATTACGAGCGAAAAGTTCACTAACATGCTATATGGTGGAAAAGTACGGATTGTTTACGTATGAAAAAAACATTGTACTACTTCGCCCCACGTTGGGCGCCAATTATGTAATGAACAGGAGTTTACCATAATTGATTTGTAGAGTAATAAATTCACTTGAGTAAATAATAGATTTTATTGTAGGCATATATATCTTTACTAGGTGACATGGCTTATAATTTCATTTAAGGCTGGTCTAGGAAGGACTATGGGAGCCATTAAAGCCACTAGCAAGCAGTCGATTTGGGGGTTCGCGTCCACCTTTCCACGCCTATACTGATCCTGCTACATAATAATATTATAGACTCCCTATTTAGTATTTAAATTGTATAAAAAAAGCAAGAATAGTTCAAAAAGAGCTAGTTTATCGGGTTCTAATCAACAGGTGTGTAAATTGGTTGTCTTCATGATGACGAAATTAAAGACAACTGGCTCATAACCCTCCCTACCTATGGTTTTAGTAGCCAAAATATTACTAAAACCCCATAATGAGTTCTTCCAGGTCGCTTAAATCATTTTGTTCTGGTTATTTTAACACCAATGGTACGTTTATTGTTAGAATAGATGTTTCTTTCGAAAAATAAGAAAGATTCTCACTTAGTAATATTCGGTCATTACAAATCACGCAATACAAACATCTCAAAAAACTAAGTTCTGCTACTGTGAATTCAATTTCTTTGGTTTAGCAAAATGTTTGGGGCTTAAATACTAAACTTTCTTCACTTTTTGTTGATAACTTAAATTTTAATCATCAAAACATAATTTTTACCGAAACTTGGCTTACTGGTAACGTTCTAAATTTTGAGATAATGTGTGAAAATTTCCATGTTTTCAGACGTGATAGCGAAACCAACAAGAAATCCGGAGCCGTTCTCATCGCCGTTTCAAAATGTTTCCTTCTGAAGCATTAATTTATGATTCACCTTCCAATATTGAATTAACTGGTGTTGTAATATAACAGATACATAAAAACATATATGTACATTAATTGCTCTTATATTCCGCCGTCATCGCCTCACTCAGTATATATCGAACATGCTACTGCAATCAAATCTGTTTGCCACAATCCTAAACTAAACGATTTGGTAATTTCAATTGGTGACTTTCACAAGCCTTCAATCACATGGAATTATTCACCCGATGATGGGTTTCTTACACCAATAACATCAACAAAGAATTTAATATGTATTGAGTTTCTAAACTCTCTTATAGATTTATCACTTTATCAGTTGAACGGTATATTAAATGATTATGGTAAATTATTGGATTTAATATTTGTAAATGATTATGTGGACATTGTTGTTAAGCCTTCTGAACCAATTACCGGAAGATCGATATCACCATACAATGGAAGTAAACTTACATATTTTCTGTACATCTAACTCGCAACGTACTTAGTTACACTATAAGGTACTGGATTTTAAAAATACGAATTACGATTTGTTTAATAGTCGTTTGTATGACTTAAACTGGAAGGAAATATTTTTGCCCTCAAGTATTACTTTGGATGAAATAATAAAGCGTTTTTATCCAAAACGTTATTCTCTAATGGAAATAATTATTTCTAAGCAATCTCCATGCAAACCTAATGGCCCTCTGGAGCATACAATGTCTGGTTAGAGTCAAAAATAAGAAAAATAAGCTGTATAAAATTACAAAAAAACTGGTTGATATATAGATTATATAAAATATGTAATTGCTCGTGCTGAGTATAATGCATTAAGCAAATCTTGTTACAATGATTACCTAAGTAAAATGAGGAATGATTTAAAAAAAAATCCCAAATCATTCTATAATTTTGTAACTGTAAAACAAGATCTACCGTATTTCCTACAGTAATGAAGTTTCAGGACAGTGAATCCAGCGATAACCTTGACATAAGTAACATGTTTGCCGACTTTTTTTCTATGACGTATTCTGATGCCGATTATAATGGTTATACTATTCCTTCATGTTTTCAGTCAGCTAATCCAATTATATCAATTCCATTATTTGATATTTCCACAATTTTATTTAATTTAAAAAAGCTCAAATTTTCTAATAGAAGTGGTCCTGACAATATTCCCAGTTGTAATTGATAGACTGTGCTGGACTGTTCAACTTGTCAATAAAATATGGATATTTCCCTAATTTTTGGAAAAACTCTTTTATTATTCCATTTTTCAAATCCGGTACTAAGTCAGATATTTTTAATTATTGAGGTATTGCTCATCTAATTATTATTCCAAAACTTTTTGAAAAGATAATAATTGAATACATTTCTCAACATCTCTATTGTAATCTGCTTAAATGGCTTTCAAAAAGGCTGCTCTACCTATCTCTATCTTTTACAGCTGGGGGTTTGTGCAACCTTAGCAAACTTACATCGTATACACTGATTTTAGTAAGGCGTTTGAAAAGGTAAACCATAAACTACTTTTGAAGAAACTTTACGATATTGGATTTTCATATAATTCTCGTAAATGGTTTAAGTCTTATTTATTAAATCGAAAACAAAGTTTCCGTTTTAAAAATGTCAAAATTAAATCGATATATGTTTTATCTGAAGTGCCACAAGGTAGTTATCTTGGATTATTGCTGTTTACCCTTTTTATTAATGACCTTCCTAATGTGATAAAAGTCTCCAACGTTTTAATGTATGTGAATGATGTAAATATTTTCCTAAGTTTTAATCAATATTCAGATCACAGTTTACTTCAGCAAGACTTGAACTCGTTTCAGTCATGGTGCAATTTAAATTTAATGAAACTTAACTTTAAAAAATGCAAACATATGTCTCTATACAGAGGAAATCATATAAAAGTAAATTACTCTTTAGGAAACTACCAGCTAGAAAATTTTGTTTTCTTGGAGTTTTGTTAGACGCCAAATTGAACTTTATTAAGCATATTTACGTAACGGTAAACAAAGCACGTTGTATTCTTGGTTTTATCAAACGATGGGCAAAAGAATTTAAAGACCCATACGTTACAAAACAACTTTATATTTAAATCGTGAGACCTTTGAATTGCTATCAATTAAAAACTTCACATCTAATTATTCAAATGCTGATCCATTTATAAGGGTGCGCAGTCAATTTAATAAATATTATAAAGTTATAGGAAATTTATTTGCTGGTGGTTTAGCTTGGTCTATATACGTATTTCATTGGCGCTTAAACCAAGCTGAACCACCAGCAAATAAATTTCAACTTAAAATATGATTATGACAATATGTCGAATAATAAATTTCTTAGATATAAAGTTATAGGTTTTTCTTTAAATGTAAATGTCATTAAATGTAAAATTATCGTCTTGTTAAACACTCAATAATTTTGTACTTTATTTGTATTTATTATATTGTATAATCTAGGCGCACAGCAGTGCGCCAGGCCAAGTTTCGGCTAATACACGCATTGTGTATATTTACAGTAAGCCATTCGAGCTGTTTTTACCCCCTCATAACTTTGTTCCCCGCAATCGTAAAATTATAAAATTACCATAATTAGAATAAATTCATGTGACCTTATATGCATAGTTTGAAAATTTTACATTGAAATGTTCCGGAGATATGAAGGTGCTAAAAGTTCATATTTTAAGACATACTCACTGACCACTGACCACTGGTACACAAGTAGATCTAGGTGAGCGATGAACTAGAAAAATGTGAAAATCCGAAAATTTTAATCAGTGGGCGAGCAACGCCCATAAAAATTAAACTTTGTGCTAGTGAGCTGAAATTTGGTACACAAGTAGAACTATGTGAGCTATCACCTAGAAAAATCTGAAAACCCGAAAATGTTTACCAAGGTTCCAGGGCTAAGTCCATAAAGCTCTGAATTAAAAACACATATCTTAAGCGTTTAACTAAAGCAATTTTATTGAAAATTGGCACACATGTTACAATAAAACAAGGCTATAAATTTTCATAAAAAGGTGGGCGTTAAAACGCCCATACAATTTTGACCTCCAATTTCATGTACTTCCGGCCAGTACATTTAAATGTACTATTTATGTAACTACTATTATCCGTTTTCCATGAAACTACACAGGAAGGATAAACACTAGCCAGAAAAAATTTTAAATTAAAAAAAGTGGGCGAAAATGCGCCCATAATAATAAAAAATTAAAACTTGCGCTATTGAGCTGAAATTTGATAATCGAGTAGTTATAGATTAGCAAATTACTAGAAACATCTGAAAACTCAAAAATGTTACCAAGGTGGGCGGGGTTGCGCCCATGAGGCTCAGAATTTAAAATACAAATCTAAGGCCTTTAACTGAAGCGATTTTATTGAAATATGGCATACATATTGAAATATGGCATACATAAATTTACGTTGAAAAAAGTGGGCGTTAACGCGCCCATAAATTTTAAGACTACTATTTCATATACATTTGAATATACTAAATATTTATACATTTATTACTATCCGTTTCCAACGAAACTCGACAAGAAAGATAACTACTGACCAAAGAAAATCTTGAGATTGAAAAAGTATGCGGTATCACGCCCATTAGAAAATATAATTAAAATTTGCGCTAGTTAGCTGATATTGAAAACCTGAAAATTATAGCCAAGGACGTAGGCCCGCCGTCCAAAAAGCTCAGAATTAAAAAAAATCAAATGCGTTTAACTCAATCGTTTTTATTGTAATTTGGGTTACATGTTGCAATAATACAAGGTTATAAATGTTCTTTAAACAAAATGGTAGTTAAAACCCCACAAAATTTGATTCCTATTTAATGTATGTATTTCGATTCAGAACATTTAAATACATATACTATTTATGTATTAATTATTACACGTTCCCAGTGAAACTCAGCAGGAGAGATAAACACTCGCCAAAGAAAATCTTGAGTTTGAAAAATCGGGCTTTATCACGCAAATAAGAACAACAAACTTAAGTTTTCGCAAATGAGGTGAAATTTGATAGACAAGTATTTCTAAGCTAAAAACTAACTAGAAAAATCTTAAAGCCAGGAAAATATAGCCATACGCCCATTAAATTTACAACTAAAACACGAAATTTAAATCGTTGGCACTGACTAAAAAAAAATTTTCTTTTGAACAAGTGGGCAGCAATACGCCATAAAAATAAAATAATTAAACTTCCGCTAGAGAGCTGAAACTTGATCCGCCAGTAGGTCAAGATGAGAAATCAACTAGAAAAATCTAAAAACCCAAATATTTAAAGCAAGAGTGGCAGGGGCATCGCTAATACTGTAATGAAGCTTTTAAGTGAAACTTTAACTTAAAACAAAATCTTGAGTTTAAAAATATGATGGAGAGTGGGGGTAACAGTCAGTATATTTAAAGCTAGAATTTGAACTAGAGAGTTTAAATTCAATACCCTTAAAAAAGGGGTGAGTTGCGTACAGGAGAAATCAGAAAGCACTGGTTGTTACAATAGGGTTGTAGGGCCATGTTTATAAAAACTTAGATCAATGTTATACGGCAGAGAACTGTAATTTTAAAGAAAAAAATTGACTTAGGTAAGTTACCAACTAGAAAATATATAAAACACAAGCTACTCTATTGAAACTTTACATGCACATTTCACTTATGCTAGCCTTTAACTTTGCATTTTCAAAAGTACTACGTGTAAGCAGACTTTAGAAAAATAGGCGGGGTTACTTCCACTAAAATGTACACTATATTTTACATATTTCTACTCTGATGATTCTTAAAAAATTAAGTACATCAGTCGGTCCTTGCAATGACACAATGGTGCACATAAAACACTCTAACCCATTATTGTATGTAGGTCTGCCCTTTTAAAATGACGCAGTCATTATGAATAGAACTATAACATACTAGAAATTTAAAGTTTAATAAGCTTTATTAAGAAAACTTTATTAAGAAGTTATTCTTGTTAATGTAGGCGTTGTTGTGTCGCATGCATATGTAATGATTTTTCAACTAAAAAAGGTCCTATTCAACATCAATCATACCCTATAGAACACATTCATACTTAGATTGATCCAGATACAATTGCTGTCTGCGAATTCATTATTAAATAAATTCAGTGATGTACGACTTTGACCCGCGCACGAAGGGTTCCGTACGGACACGAGATATGTAATTAAATACAAACTTTAGCCTATATAATATATAGTTTTTGCATTTTCTTTTCGTTTTTGACGTTTTTTTAATTTTTGGGTTTTTTTATTTTGCCGATTTTTTTCATATAGGCGTTTTATTTATTTTGGCGATTTTTTTAGTTTTTGGGGTTTTTTTGCATAGTCAAAATTGCATTATTTGATGGACAACCCTTTAATTTAAATTTTTTTTAATTTAAGTGTTAAAAATACACTAATTTTAGCAATTTCAAGTATCAATATACATATGTATGTACATTACACGGGATTTTAAAATTTTTTATTTAAAAAACAACCTTTAATTTTTAATTTTCATGTATTTTTTTGTTAGCGGCCAAGGTTCTTCAAACTCTGTCCAAATTTCAGGTCCGTAGCTATTACAATTCCTGAGCAAATAGCGTGTGACGGACAGACGGACAGCGTGGCGAAAACAATACGGTGCCTTTTTTCACCTTTGGTGTACGGAACCCTAAAAACTCTTCATCACCATCTTACAGTTTTATACATATATTTTGCTAGTATGCATGCCTTAGCATACTTCTATCGATAGTGACGCGAGAGTACGAGATGTAGTGGTGTTTCAATTGAAAATCTATTACTATTTCTTTCTAGTTGTCAAAAAATTTTATGATTTTATTTATTGTGTCGGTAACTGACCTATTCCATATCATATCTCAGCCCAGCAAACCATCTGCTGGCAAAATTTTGCTCTTTAGTACTACGTGCTAATATTTTTTCATAGTCATAATTAACAAAAACAAAAAACCGTAATAAAAAACAAACAAAAATGCCCTTCTCTACCCAGCTAAAAAAATTATTTATGGTCCATATATTTTTAATATATAAATGTATATAACTATATATGACTATGTATGAATTCATGTATGGAAATATATGGGATTATACATGGCAAAACTATTACATATGAACTAATATATGGACTAATATATGAAATGTATTATAACATATGAGCTCATATATGAAAATTTAATTATGAACCCAGCTAAAAAAATTATATATGGTCCATATATTTTTAATATATGAATGTATATAACTGTATATGAGTATGTATAAATTCGTGTATGGAAATATATGGGATTATACATGGCAAAACTATTATATATGAACAAATATATGGACTGATATATGAAATGTATTATAACATATATACTCATATATGAAAATTTAATTATAAAGCTCTTCATATGTGGATCCATATATAAATATAAGATATTATATATGGAGCCATATAAGAATGTATACATACATGATATCTCACATTAGATCGTTTTTCCAATCAAAAAAGCTTGGAATTTTATCACTGCTGAATTGCAAATCCATTAGAAAATACATACGGTATGCAAAGTTTATATGCGTACCCTCAACGTTTAAAAAAGAAAAACTTTTTGTTACAAAAAAAACATTCTGGTATGATTTTATACATTGTGGTCCCATTTAACATATCAAATAATTAAAAGGATAATTCAGTCAATAATTTTCATAAATAACAAAATTCTCTAGATAGGAAACAAAGTTCATATTACTGTATTGAAAACTATTGTTAGACGGATTATTTTTTTCTTTTATAATTCATTGCATTAGTTTTTAATCTGATTGCTGAAGCTAAATGTTATGTACGAATATGATTTATGTGTTTTTTTAAATAATTGATTCACCTTTTGATGAATGAAATGACTTTTAGTTCGTTTTGAATTATTTGTCCAAACAAATGTTTCATTAAATACAACAGTGAGCTTTTGTGAATCAAGAGTGTATGAATATAAACTTTGCATACTGTGGAGGGAATTTACACATACACACATGTATGAAAATGTATGAATATATATAATCATATATGCCCATATACCCTCATTTTTCGGATCCGAACCATATATAGGATATCATATATGCTCCATACATATTTTTTAACTGGGCTCTTACTCTCTTTATTCAAAAAGCGCACTGCTGCTGTGCAATAAATTAAATTACTAAAATTATTTTTTTTAAGTTTGAAACCGGGAGGTTGTATTTAACGAAACATTTAATTGCCCAGATAAAAAAATATGTATGGAGCATATATGATATTCCATATATGGTTCGTATCCGAAAAATGAGGGTATATGGGCATATATGATTATATATAATTATACATTTTCATACATGTTTGTGTAAATTCCCTCCACAGTATGCAAAGTTCATATCCATACACTCTTGGTTCACAAAAGCGCACTGCTGTGCAATAAATTAAATTACTAAAATTAAATTTTTTTAGACTTGAGACATTTGAAACATTTGTTTGGACAACTAATTCAAAACGAACTAAAAGTCATTTCATTCATCAAAAAGTTAATCAATTATTTAAAAAAACACATAAATCATATTCGTACATAACATTTAGTTTAAGAAATCAGATTAAAAACTAATGCAATTTATTATAAAAGCAAAAATAATCCCTTTAACAATAGTTTTCAATACAGTAATATGAACTTTGTTTCTTATCCAGAGAATTTTGTTATTTTCTATAAAATTAAAGACTGGATTGTACTTTTGATTATTTGATAAATTAAATGGGGTCACAATGTATAAAATCATACAAGAATGGTTTTTTTGTAACAAAAAGTTTTTATTTTTTAAACGTTGAGGGTACGCACATAAACTTTGCATACCGTATGTATTTTCTAATGGATTTCCAATTCAACAGTGATAAAATTCCAAGCTTTTTTGATTGCAAAAACAATCTTATGTGAGATATCAGTTATGCATACATTCTTATATGGCTCCATATATAATATTTTATATTTATATATGGATCCACATATGAAGAGCTTCATAATTAAATATTCATATATGAGCTCATATGTGATAATACATTTCATATATTAGTCCATATATTAGTTCATATATAATAGTTTTGCCATGTATAATCCGATATATTTCCATACATGAATTCATGGACCATATATAATTTTTTTAGCTGGGTGGACAAAATAATTAAAAACGAACTAAAAGACATTTTGGTCATCATTTTAAGAGAAGAGGTGAATCGATTATTTAAAAAACACAAATCTCAAATTCGTACATAAAATTTAATTTAAGAAATTAGATTAAAATCTAATGAAATTAGAAAACATAATATAATCCGTTTTTTCTTTCAATACAATTTTTTGCAGTAATATGAACTTTGTTTCTTAAAAATATCTAAAGGATTCTGTTGTTTTCTATCAAATTAATAACTGAATCATTTTAATTATTTGATTTACTAAACAGGGCCACAATGTATAAAATCGTACAATAAGAATAGTTTTTTAAATACAAGTTTTTGTGTTTTAACATTGAGGGTATACGAACATATATAAACTTTGCATACTGTATGTATGTATATATTTTATAATACATTTTCAATTCACCAGTGATAAAAGAGTTAATAAAATAAAATTTTTTTTATTGCAAAACGATTTTAAGTGAAATAGAAGGTATGCATACATTCTTATATACTTATATGGCTCCCTATATTAGATCTTATTTCTATATATAGACCCACATATGAAAAGCTTCTTAATTAAATGTCCATATATGAGCTCATATATTATAATACATTTCATATATTCGTCCATATATCAGTTTATATATAATACTTTTCGCATGTATAATCCTATACATTTCCATACATGAATTCATACGTATTTATATATATTTATATATATTCATATATTAAAAATATATGTATATATATATGTATGGTCCATATACATAATTTTTTTAGCTGGGTTAAGAAAAAATTTAAATATCAAGTGTACTAAATACTAGACATATGTTTGACATGTTTGCTACATAGTTTATACACAGTTCTATTAATTTGATAAATGAAATTTCGTTTAATGATCCTTAACGTACATTCCGCAATCGATAAAAGTTTATTTAAGTTTTTAAATAAATCCTAATATGTAAAAATGCGATTGTTACTCATAATTTTGTGTTTTTGATATTTTTTGTAATATATTTTATGTTGCGAAATATTTATTTAATATCAATTAATAGTATCATTTATTAAATAAATAAATAAATAACAAGAGAAATTACCTATGCATACAAACACACACAATTTAACAAAAAATTAGAAAATCATTGAACGATTTTTCCCACCCATAGATGCACACACAATTCTAAGAATTCATCTTCATTCTATGTCCTTCCACACTAACAAAATTAAACATATAAAAAAGTGAAAAGAATTAACATATCGAAATAAAAGCACAAAAATGTAATCAAGTTACCTGCTGGAAATGCGTGATTTGTTTTGTTTCATCCTTTTAAAAAAATTACTGATCCTTTTTATTTGAAAAGCTATAAAATATATGAAATAAAAATAGCCAAATAAACAGATGAGGCGAACGATTATAAAAATTCCATCTAAAAAAAATAACGGCATCTGTTGTGGTTTACAACTAATTGGATAGTTTTTTTGTTGTTGCAAATTTGTATTATGGATTACAACTTTTTTCACCATGAGACAACTTCATTTTATCAGTTGTATTTTTTTATTTCTAATGTTGTATTTGTTTTGCTTCATTATTCCAGACGCCAACCAATTCCAATTGTCAACCAATATTGTTGCCATATTCATAAAACATGAAATTTAAACAAACAAAAAAAGCAATTCAAACCCAGTTCTCGTTGTACATTCATAGTGAACAGTCGATTTAGCGGAGTTTTTATTTCATACCAAGCAAAAAAAAATCGTACGAAAAAATATTCGGAATACATATTGTTATTGACAAATAAGCTTTATTTGCATTGCTAACATTTTTTACATAGTCATAAATAACAAAAACAAGAAAAACCGAAAACAAAAAAAAAAACAAACAAAAGTGCCCTTGAGGAATACTCTATATGAGTACCTCAAAAACAAATAACTGTGAAGTGAGTTCTAATGGCAGAAATGCCTATTTTACTGTGAGTTCTGAAGCTCTTCATGAAAATAATAAAAATAAAAAATCTGATGATAGACTTACTGAGAGCTCTGAAGCTCTTAATGATAACAAAATAAATAAGAAATCTGATAGTAGACTTTTTTTAACGGCGAGGTCACTTTTTCGTCAGCGAACAACTTCGCTTTGTCCAATAACTCAGCGATATCATCCGCTTCGGGCTCGTGGTCATCACTTAACCAAGTTTTTACTGAACTTAAGAGCAGCCCAAAACCCAAGGTCCAAGTGGGAATGGACAGATATATAACAGTGGTAAAGCGCGGACGAAGCCCAAAGTCTTCGAAAATTTCATCTGCTCCAAAAATATCTAGGGATAACAGCGCATCCTCTATTAACCGTCAAAATCGTTTTCAAATATTAAAAGATGATAACAACGAACCCGATTTATCTACGAACAAAACATCCACATCTAATAAAAAATTTAATTTCGGTCATTGGTGAGAATAAATTTCACATAGTTCCAATAAAACGTGGTAACATTGATGAAACCAAAATTCAAATTTATGAAGAAAAAGATTTTCGCAAACTGATTACTGAATTTGAAAAAAGTAAAAAAAGTTTCTACACATATCAGCTTAAAAGTGCTAAAGGCCTGCAGATCGTATTGAAGGGCATCGATTCCTATGTTGCTCCCGAAGAAATAAAAGATGCACTCGTCCTCCAGGGATTTAAGGTAACAAATGTATCTCACATAATAAATAGGGAGAAGATTCCTAAACCTCTATTTCGCGTCGAACTTGAGCCAAACGATATAAAATTGAAAAAAAGCGAGACTCATCCAATTTATAATTTGAAATATCTCTTATATCGAAAAATAACATTTTAAGAACCACACAAGCGTTCTGGACCCGCACAGTGCCATACTTGTCAAGAATATGGTCACACAAAAACTTACTGCAAGTTACCTTCAGTTTTTGTTATCTGCGGTGAATTGCACAGTACTGCTGGATGTACTAAGCCTAAAGATCTAGCAGAAAAAAATGTAGTAATTGTGGAGGTAATCACACTGCTAACTACAGAGGATGTCCTATCTATTCTTTCGTTAAACAGACTATGGGGCAAAAACCTAAATTAGCTCCAGCACAAACAGCACACGTTTACTCCTCCATTTTACTCCAATGAGCCAATCTGTCACTTCACGTGTATCGTATGCTGATGCAACTGAGAGTAGTTCTATTCCCACACAAAATATTCCGCCTCAAAATAATTCAACGAATGCAAACAAACTCAAGCTTTAATTTTAGTCGCCTTGAAGCTACTATTGAAAATCTAGTGCTGACTATAAATAATTTTACAACAAATATGACTAGCATGATGCAAAAAATGCTACGAATGCAGTCTACCCTGCTTCAAGCATTAGTTAACAAGCCATGAACACGTTAAAGATAAGTTTCTGAAACGCAAACGACATTCGCCAACATAAAAATTAACTTGAGCACTTCCTCACGGAAAAAAATATTGATATAATGTTGGTTTCTTAGACTCATTCAAGAAGCCTTTTTAAAATTAATGACTACATTTTATATGATTCAAAGGACCCAAGAGGAAGAGCTTGCGGGGATCAGTCAAGACTCAAGCATTATATTCTTGACAACATTTGTGAAGAACATCTACAAGCAACGAATATTTGTATCGAAAATGTTTGCACAAATTTTGTCATATCATCAATTTACTCCCCTCCTAGGTTCGCAATTACTGAGGATCAATACGAGGATTTTTACAAATCTCTTGGTCCTTGTTTCGTAGCAGCTGGAGACTATAATGCAAAACATACTTTCTGGGGTTCGCGTCTTATCATACCTAGAGGACGAGCGTTGTTCAACACAATTTCAGAAATGGGCTTGGACGTCATTTCGAGTGGGGAGCCCACTTACTGGCCTACTGACATACATAAAATTCCGGATGTTATAGATTTTGGCGTCATGAAAAATATTTCTAGGGAATTAATTCATGTTGAAGCTTCCCTAAATCTGACTCCGAGAACTGCTTGCATATGAAAAAACTGCATCTCTTATAAACTATCTGGAAAATCTCGATGTCACACCAGCATCTGATTATTCTTTGTGGCGCGCTGCGAAAAGAATTAAAACACCCGTTGAGTTTAAACAACCTCTGCGCACTTCTACCGGAGTTTGGGCCAGGAGTGATATTGAAAAAGGTAACTTGTTTGCAAAACATTTAAAATCCGTATTTACCCCAAACACATGTACTGGTGTTGTTGATTTCCTGAGTGTAGTTGCGCTACCCCCTCGACCCATAAAATTTAAAAAGTGTGATGTACAAAATCTAATTGCTGAACTCAACCCGAAGAAAGCACCGGGTATTGATGAAATTAGTAACCAAATGCTAATATAATTGCCTCGTATTGCATTTAGGATCATGTTATTAATTTTTAATGCCATTTTACGACTAGAGTATTATCCCCACAGCTGTAAGCTTGCCAAAGTTAGAATGATTCCAAAACCGGACAAAGATCTTACCAAGGCAGAATCATACAGGCCAATAAGTCTGCTATCAACAATGTCAAAACTTTTCGAAAAACTGCTCATGTAAAAATTGTCCCCAATTCTAATTGGTAGTGGGTACATCCCAGACCACCATAAGTTGTTTTTTATTTGTTTAATTTTAATGATGTGAAAAAGTGTAAACCGTTTATTTTATTTAAAAAATGTATTTATTGTTGGGGTAACACATATATATGCGCTTCCTTGATTGTAAAAAAAATTTTAAATTCGTACAAAATTTTGACATGCGTTTAATAAAAATAAAATATTGAGATAAACATTTATATTATTTTCCTAAAGTGGAAAAATGTTTAACTTTTTAACCAATTTCAATATCTGATATTAAATTGTTTGTTTGGAGTTATCATTTGGAGGTAAACTGTGCTATTTTGTTCTAAGATTTTCTCAACCGAAAACGTCAACGAATTTGAAAACGTGAACACCCTTGGTAAAAATTATTTCACGTTATCGCGAGTTCACTGTATAAACAAAACAATATTTTCCTACATAAGTTTTAATAAAAGATCAATAAAATTTGTAATAAGGGCCAACTTATACTAAAAGTATTTAGACGATTTGCTAAGAAATATTGGATTCCATTTTAACCTCAGTTGTTTAAGGCAATGTAAACTTCAGGATTTTAAATGATATTTTCAAGTAGGGAGCCATAATATTTTATCAACGCAACAGTTATGGAGTATTGAGATCATATTTGAGATTGGAAGTTTTTGAAGACCCTTCCAATCTATCTGAATCAATGCTTTCTGAATGGAATAAGAAACCTACAAAATATTATTTGGAACTCCTTTCATATTCCTTTGGACTTTTAACTTATTTTAATTAAATACTAATTGCACAAAAGCTGGGGGCAAATTACGGTACTCGTTATCGAACGAAATTACGAAATATTTCCATATAAACTCTATTGAAATATTTCGTAATTTCGTTCGATAACGACTGCCGTAATTTGCCCCCTGATTTTTTAAACAAAATGAATTATTTTTGGTTCACTATAAAAACGAGAAACTTTTTATGCAACAAATCTAAATTTATATTGTTTTAGCTGCACAAGATACTTTTTATACTATTCCAAGGCGCAACAAAATGAAATGTATCTTAGAAAGTTTACTATTGAAATAATTATACAAATTAAAGATGATTTAATTTTTATGGTGACTTTTATAAGTTTATTAATGTAGTAGAGCCAAAATTTGAACATTCATTGAGATAGATTATCAAAAGTGGCGTTAGGTTAGGTTTAATAATGGTCACTAAAAATTTACCTAATCTGTTTTGGACTACACATATGGTATTATATCATATTGTGCGCTCTTGATAAGAAATATTCGAGAGATACCCAATAAAAATCATGGACACCTGTTAAACTTAATCAGGTTAGGAACCTGCTCAATATACTTTCTCATGTTTTTCCAGTTTGAACCCCTAACAGATTCTATGTCTGGTATATTTTCCAGATGGAAAGTTTCTCATCTTCATTGACAAGTAATGTTTGAGTAGCGTTAACATGCACTCTCATATCACAAAGACATTAATGATTAATTAATTAATGGTGCAAAATATTTCAAATTAATAACTCTGCTGGCGATATTATCTTTTTATATTTTAATTTGTAATAAAACTTCTCATAAATTACCATTCTCAAACATTTCTGTTATGTCCTTAGTACACTGAACTTAATTAAAAATGATACCATAAACAAGTTATCAGCTAATACAGTAACATCGATTTTATTTCTAAATCAGGAGCCTATATTGAAATGTTAAAAAAATATTGAAAAAATAATTTCGTGAAAATATGTACATACATATGTTCTAAAAATTTTAAGTACATACATATATCGCCCATTTCTTCTACTTAAATGAATTTAAATTATTAAAAAAAGGTTGATAACTTTATTCTCAAACGCACGGTTTAAATAATATTTTATGAAATTTTGACACAATTTAAGGTGTGTTCACATTATATGTATTTGTTGTGTGGAATGTCACTTTACCACATGGTAAATTTGTACATATAGTCTGAACACCTTTAACCAATAGCATTTATTTTTTCTCTGTGTGCAGTATAAACGATAATTTTGATTTAGAGCATGTTCTATTTTCAAGTGCCAAGGCATCTGACACCAGCTGGTTTTAAATAAATTAAGTGCTTGTGGCATTAAAAATGAAGTAAAATTGTAAGATAAATTTAAGTAAAATGGATTTAATAGATTAAAAACTAAAAATTAAAGAAAAAATTGAAAACGCATTTGCTTACCTTTGTAGGTTAGGTCATATGTAGATAACATACCAACGTGTGAACAAAAAAATTATAAACCGTATGTAAAATGCAAATATTGACAAACTCACAAAATATCATGTGCAAAAAAAAGTTCCATTCCATAAGGGAAATACAATTAATGTCAGTACAGCTTTAAAGAGGAAGGTGATAATTATTTTTCGTTAAAGTAATTAAGCGATATATGTACCTATGTATGTATTTACCTAGCAATTTGTGCATTAGTGAATTTTATGTTATGTTTTTAATTTTATTATGGTATATTTGATTTGAATAAATATCCTTAACGTGATCGGATATGTTTTATAAGAGCTCTTCAATTTGTGTTTATTTATCTCAATAAAATACATGGTTGTTTGTTTGATACAGTAATTTCTACTAAACACTTATTTTTTGATATAATAAGAAAGACAAAAAATAATAATTTAAACAAGGACGTATAATTGGTTTATTTATTTATTATTCTTGTGTAAACTGCAATTTTTGTTAAAACATAAACAGAGATAAAATAAAAATTTTAAAAATCTACAAACTCTCAAATAACAACGACATCTTACTAAAATATAACATCAGCATAAAGATCATGATGAGACATTTCCAGTTATATTAAAATTCTTTTTCTCCTTTACACTTTCAACAAAAAAATTAATGCAATAAATAACACAATAAGTAATATACATGCATACAAATAAAACAAAAATAAAATACATACATATATGTATATGTTTTAATTATTAAAACCAATTTAATTCTCTGTGCTCAGCAAACCACAAACAATAACTTTTAAAGCAGTACTAACTGCCTAACAAACACAATAATTATTACTAAAGAACTGTTGAAGAAGTAACAATAAAAACAACAACATTAACAGCAACAAGCATTGCATCATAACAAGAGTGTTGTCACCTTGTTAATTTCAAAAGTACTAAAACCAGAACAAAAGCAGGTAATTTAATGTACCCCAACAAACACAATTTTATAATTTCAAGAAAAATCCTTAAGAATATTGTAAATAAAATTTTTACTTGCTTGTAAAATATTCAATGTATAATTTAAGGAATAAAAATAAGATGGATGCAAGTGCACGTGAGTTTCGTTCAACAACCACTTCTACTCTTGGAACTCCTGCTCATAGCAGTATTCATGAAAATCTACAAACCCCTCAGCTTGGTAATAGTGAAATCCATACAGACTCATCCTCCAAGCAAGATGATAACAATAATGGATAGACGATTTGAACGACTCACTGAGAAAATTGAGAATGTCATAGTGAAAAAACTCAGTGAATACAGAGAAGATCTCTTATGTGAACTGGATAAAAGATTCAATATGATTATAAACGAACTACTCGTTATTTATGATAGAGTTTCTGCTCTTGAAAAAGTTGCGGGTGAATTTAATAATATGAAAGAGGAACTTGCATTCTTAAAGCACAATTAGTTAAATCTGGAGTATCTGAGGTACAGAATGAAATAAAGTGGTAAAAAATACAATCGCTAAAACAGTCAAATTCTGTTGTCGCCTGCGACTTACGTATTAGCCTAGTCCCTTTTTCTGAACATGAAAAACTTCACTCTATGTTTGACACTATTTGTAAAACACTAAAAATTCCTACGCTCAAGCTGAAATCTATTCATCGTCTGCATAATAAAAACAACGAAAATTCTGCTGATAGTGTTACAGGGTGGCCCAGAAAGACCGAAGTGGTGTGAATTCCTTATAACTTTTTATTTAAGACATATTTTTTTAATTTTTTGTTTTTTAAATACAGTAAATTTATAGGGAATATTTTTAGATTAGTTATTAAAAATTGTATCCCGCAAGTGGTGGCCATTTTCTGCTTCGCACAAATGTGCTCTTTCCATTTCCATTATTCATAACTTATTTATGAGTGACGAAGCCCATTTCCAATTAAATGGGTTTGTTAACAAGCAAAACTTTAGGATATGGGCTAAGGAAAACCCGAGAGTACTTCATCAACGACAATTACACCCAGTTAAGTGTACTGTTTGGTGAAGTGTTTCTTCAGAAAGGATCATTGGCCCATATTTTTTGGAAAATGAAAGAGATGTCGCCATTTCCATCAATGGTGATCGATATCGGGCCATGTTGGAAAATTTTGTAAGGCCAGCCGTGGAATACCATCCGCAAATATGGTTCCAACAGGATGGAGCCACAGCGCACACTCCGAGGGCCACAATGGCTATTTTACGCGACATCTTTGGGGAAAGAATAAATTCGCGTAGAAGCAATTTTAATTGGCCTCCGCGTTCCCCGGATTTAACCGCTCCAGACTGTTTCCTTTGGAGTTATTTAAAAGGGAGAGTTTATGTTAATAAGCCTAGGACTATTGAGGAATTAAAAACCAATATTCCAGACGAAATTAACAACATAACACCGGAAGTTTTGCGAAAGGTCATGGAAAATGTGTTGAAAAGAGATCATTTGTGCGATGCAGAAAATGGCCTCCACTTGAGGGATATCATTTTTAACAACTAATCTAAAAATATTCCCTATAAATTTACTGTATTTAAAAAACAAAAAATTAAAAAAATATGTCTTAAATAAAAAGTTATAAGGAATTTACACCACTTCGGTCTTTCTGGGCCACCCTGTATAATTGTCAAACAAATGTTGCCGTATGACAAAAAATTTTTTCTCAAATCTTTAATTGTATATAAGAAGCAAAAGTCAAATTTAACATTGGATATTCTTGGTTTTTATCTTCATGAAAAAAAAACAAATATTTTTATGTCAATGAAAACCTTACGAATGGCAATTTTAAAATAATTCGAGCATTTCTCAATTTGAAAAACAAAAGCGTCCACACTCTGCGTATTCATATCGAGGTCTTGTTTATGTCAAAAGAATGGATGCTGATAACCCAACTTGCATTGAAAGCATTCATGCTCTGAATCATCTTTTTTGTGAAGGAACTGGATCGCTTTCTTGACATAATATATTGTGTAGCTAAATTATTTTCTTTTTTAGTTATAATAATTCTAATTTTTGTCTCTGTTATTTTTATGAGCAAATTGGTAATAATACTTATTACTTTCTATCCCCTTCTTTTTACTCTTTATAACTATCTTTTATGCAAGTACAATTAAATGATCTCTCACGTAACATTCCTCGCTCTTAATTCTGTTTTCATTATAGTTTTTGATGAGTCAACTTGATCGAATATATGGTATTGTCGAAAATAATTATGCTTTATTGAATATTCAATGTAAGCAGAGAAATGGTTTAAATGTAGTTCACTTCAATGCCACGAGTCTGCATGGTTTAAAATTAGATGACGTTAAGTCCACTTTGAAAATTCAAGTATTGATGTTGTTTGTGTCACTAAAAAAGGTTTCATAATGATGTGTCTACTGTTCATTATGATATAAAAGGATATACGCTCTATCATAACAATAGAAATGAAAAAAAGGTGGTGGCGTAGCAATATATTAGAAGTCTACTTTAAAATCTAAATTGTCAGCAAGTCGAGCAACAGTGTACTAGTAGTGGAATTTCTTAATATTAAGGTCTATGATAATGCAACTAGGGTTTTAGTGTCATGTGTTTATAATCCTACTAAAAAATTTGACATTAATGCTTTTTTCATTGATTTAAACAACTATATAATATATTATGATTTCTATTTACTCATAAAGAAATTTTGCTTAACTATGTGAGTTCGGTTGGTATGTCGATAGTTAATCAGCATATGCCTACACGTTTTTCAACAAATTGTATCCCAAGTCTACTTGACTTGTTTTTATTATCAGATACTAACCATTTACTGTTATTTGATCAACTGTCGTTTGTGTTAGATCATGACCTTTTGTTTTGCGCGGTGAATATTAATCTTAACAGAACTGAGAATTCCTGTCTGATATCATATAGGGATTTCAAATCATTTAATTACCCTGCATTATTTTCTGATCTTATCAATCGTAATTTAACGGATTGCTGGTATGAATCGATGGTAGATAGCAAGTTAGATGTGTTTCTAGCATCAATTCGTGACATTTATAATCAACATGTACCAGTGCATAGTCTTTCCATCAAAAATCGTTCTTGTTCTTGGTTCAATACAACTGTAAATCAGTCCATTCGTGATCGCAATCGTTGTTATAAGAGATGGAAAAAGAATCCATCAACTTTAAACAGGACTTTGTATAATAGAGCCAGAAATCGTGCTAATTTGACTACAAGAGAAGCTAAAAAAGCTATTTTTCTCGGAAGCTAAGTACGTCCCTACCATCTGAATAGCTTTGGGAAAATATTTAAAACTTAGGCATCTACTCGCGTAGAAACTCGAATTCCCTTATTGACCCTAACACTTTAAATTTCTTCTTCTCTGTAAATAATTCAAATAACCTTAACTTATCTAATATTCAGTATTTTTATTATTGTCCACATAGATTTGAGTTTTCCACAGTATCTCATGATGAGGTATATAGAGCTGTGATGATCGGCAGGATTATAGCAGTTGCAAGAAAGAACTCTCCAAATGTCCTCAGTGATTTTAGACCCATAAGTATACTTTCTGTTTTTTGTAAGGTGTTTGAAACACATTGACAAATGGTTGATTTCATCAATGTAAATTCTCTACTGTATCCGCCCCAATCTGGGTTTCGTTCTAACCATAGCTGCACTACTGCTGTACTAAAAGTACTTGATGATATCAGACCTGCGTATGATACGGGTGACTTGTCGCTCATGTGCTTATTAGATTTTTCAAAAGACTTTGATAGAGTAAATCATTATATTCTTTGTAGAAAACTGGAGTGCCTCTTTGGGTTTAATCATAGCGCAGTATTGTTAATAAGTAACTACCTTTCTGAACGCTTACAAAAATTAGTTGTTGGTACAAGGGAATCAGCGCTTATATGTGTGAATTCTGGTGTCCCTCAAGGCGCAGTCCTTGGACCTTTGCTCTTCAGCATTTATATCAATGATATAATGATATGTAGTTAGTTTTGTCAATATTCATGCATTAGCTGATGATATCCAGCTGTCTATATCCAGCCGTATTGGCCTTGTTGATGATATGTGCTATAAACTTACCGAAGATCTAAAAAGCATTAGTATGTGGGCTAATATGAACAACCTTATGCTCAAATCAAGCTTCATTTCAATCAGCTTCCAGCTGTTAGCTTGGGTGACACTCCACTTGCTTACGTAGAGAAGGTTAAATATCTAGGTTTTCACGTCAATTCCTCACTATCATGCAATGATCATATTAATAGCATAGTACGCAGTGTGTATCTGACGCTACGTAATTTAAGAATAACCTCAATTTATATGCCGACTGAGGTCAAGAAAGGTCTCGTATTACAACTCATTATACCTCTTATTACTAATTCTGCAGAGGTATATAGTAAATTGGACTCATGCTCACTTCATAAGTTACAAGTCTCTTTTAATAATACTACGCGATATGTATATAGTATTCATAGATTCAGTAGTGTCTCGGCTTGGAGAACTACATATCATTCTCGGTTGCGACATTGTGAACTATCTTCACAAACTTATAAATATCAATATGCACAGACTTTCAAAAACTATATGAGAACTCATAGAATACTAATATTTTTGAAAATCACAAAGACAAAATAAGCTTAATAGGCTTTGAAACTCATACAAAACCCAGCAAATAATTTATATTCGATATGAATCTATTTTATTTTTCTACACCTTCATACAATTAGAAATCCATTGGATAACAATAAAAGTAATTACAAGGCAAAATGAAAAATAAAATCAAAAATTTAACATTTAAGAAATTTATTATTCGACATATTGTCATAATTATATTTTAATTTGAAATTTATTTGCTAGTGGTTTAGCTTGGTCTAGACTTCAAACCACAAATTGTGAACAGCCACAAACCTCTTACTTTATGCACAGACTTTCAAAAACTATATGAGAATTCATAGAATAATAATATTTTTGAAAATCACAAAGACAAAATAAGCTTATATGAGCTTCAAAGCCTATTAAGCTTATTTTGTCTTTGTGATTTTCAAAAATATTATTATTCTATGAATTATACATATATCATATAGTTTTTGAAAGTCTCTGCATAAAGTAAGAGGTTTGTGACTGTTCAAAATTTGTGGTTTGAAGTCTACTGATGATTTGGTTCAAGCGCCAATGAAATACATATATAGACCAAGCTAAACCACCAGCAAATAAATTTCAAATTAAAATATAATTATGACAATATGTCGAATAATAAATTTCTTAAATTATTTACGAGTATTATTTATAAATGTAAGATTGGTTGTATGTATGTATGCATACTATTTTTTAATTTTTATATTTTTTTATCATTTTATAATTTGTTAAATTGTTTTAGTTAACATTGTTAATGTGTGGCGTTTTTTATGGACTCGTTTTTATGGAATTCGATTCTTAAAGTCCTAGCTAAATAAAATAAATAAATATTAATATATAAATATAAGTATCTTTTATTACATTTTAACTTAAAATGTAAAGCTTACCAAAAAATTATAAGAAAAACATATATTCTTAGATTTGTGCACTGTTTCATTCCGTTTTGCACTAGTTTAGACTCGCACCTGTGTAATTTCATGTTCCACTGGTGGCAATGCTGTATAGAGTATTCTTCAAGGGCACTATGTTTGTTTGTGTTTTTTTGTTTGCGGTTTTATGTTTGTTTTTGTTATATATGACTATGTAAAATATATTAGCAAAGCAAACAAAGCTAGCTTATTTATTAGGGTTGTTATCCGTCCTCTTTTCCTGAGACACTGTCCTTTTTTTGGGACCTGTGTCCTCGGAAAAAATTAGCGTCCGTGAAAGTCCTACTTTTTATAGACATTTTTTGGTTTTTGCAAGTAGTGCGGTAATGGTGGCCTGAGTCCTGTTTTGGGGAATTCTAAACAGGGGAAAATAGGACTCAGACCACCATTACTACAAAAGTGATGGTAAGCCTGTTCCGAATGACAAGGGGATTTTGGGGATTATCATGCTGAGATTATGTGGGTGTGTGTGTCTGCTTGTGTATGTGTGTGTGAGAGTTTGATTCTTTCTATGTTTGTATGTACATGTGTGTACAGCTTTTGTTGTTATTGTAGAGAAACGTTGTGCTTTCAGTAGACATAGACATTTAACATGTGCTTATTATTGAAAACCTACTAAAAATACTAAAACAATTGACTAGATAGTGACTACGTAGGTGTTATGGAAGCATGGAAAAATATCAACCAGAAAGTTAGTTACTCGTACATTTCTATAATTTACGTACGTAAAAATTTATGTATATTGACAAGTTGTTGACAATTCCACCGTATTTGTGTTGATCTATCTGCTTTCTCTCTTTCTTTTATAATAGAAATATTATAACTTATTATACTACAATTGTCTCTTGTATTTTTAGTGTTGATACAAAGACACTTGCTCACAGTATGACTGCAGGGTAGTGACAAGAAATTTGTGTATATGTAGTAATCGTGATTTCATCGATTTTGGTTTGCTGTTGTGAGTTCTCGTGCCTATGCGTATGTATAGTTACTGTATGTAAATTAAAGTTTTTACTTTTTGGTTAATTAAAAAAATAAATTTTTTAGACGTCTATGCGTCTTTTTTATTTTATTTTTTTTCTTAACTCTAGTGAGTTAATCTTAATACATATGTTAATACTTAACTGAGCTTATAATTCTGAAATATGTTGCTTAAATACTAGAAAATACATACTATCTTATCAACTAAATAATTGTAGGCAGTTACCTACATTTTAACATGATAAACCTTCTTTCTTTGTTTTCTTAAACAAGATTGATCATGTTTTATTCTGAGGGTGTTTACAAAAGAACATTTAGATAATTTGTTTACAATTTACAAGTACATTTAGGTAAAGTGTCTTTGTTTCTTATGATTGAACATGGTTTATTATCTTACAATTTAGAGAAAGTGTTTGTGTTATGAATCGTTGCTTATACCTACATAGTTATCGTTTGTCTGTGAGGGTATTCTACCTATCGTACTTAACTCTCCCCTTACTTAAAATGAATCGTCCCGATTTATATTTATTTAATGTTTATTTCTTGTCTGATTTTTTCTAGTTCTCTATTATATAAAGCCTGAAGATTTTTTTGTGTCTTAATTTGCCTGAGGGTTATATAATACTTTGTTACCTTCAGTATAATATGTATAGATATTAATATGGTGATAATTATTAATGTTATATATAAGAAATATTTGATAGGGTGTCTTTCTATTGGGATTAAAAATTTCTTTAATGAATCAATGTTACTGAATGCGAATTCTGAAGAAGATGTCATTATTTTGATAATCTCTAAGTCATCGTTATGTTTGTCGTGTACAGCTTCTATTATGCTTTTATGAATGTTTATGTAAGTTATATTATTAATTATCACTTTGTCCGTATATTTTACTAATATAGTTCCTTTTACGAGTTTGTTGTTTACGGTATTTGTACCGTCCAAAAGAATGAATCCCTCGTCTATTTCTAGTAACGGATAATTATATTCTTGTATTATTATGCATTTAGCTTTCCTATTTTCTATTAATGGTTTAATACAGTCATCATTTATTTTGTTGATTTTACAAATATTTTTGCTCAAGTAATTTTTACAGTTATTTACTCTCGTATAAATATTATTGCAGAGAGCAATTTCTTTGTCAGTGGATACTTTCCCATGTTTAATACTTATTGGTGTAAATTTAAACAATTGGCAGTAGTTATTTATAAGTGGATACTTATAGATATTGATGAAGGTGTCATTACTTCTTGCAATATAAATGTCAGAATATTCCAATATATTTATAATTGGTATGAACGATAATTTCTGTTCTGATACTTCCTTTACATCGTCCAAGCTTAGTGATTCTGCTAGATATTCGTTACTTTTAGCAGCGTTTATAGTTCTTACTAATGTTAATAGTTGTTCATGAATTTGTTCGAGCAGGATGTGGCTTTCTGTCATTTGGCCTTGCATGGAATCCAGTAACTTTTCAAATCTGGAGTTAATGAATTTTTGTTTTTCATTATTTTCAATTAAGGCATTTATTTTCGTTTCTATTTGAATTACGTCATCATGGTCTGGTATACCAGTGATAAACTTCAGTGTGGATCCTAAGAAATTTAGTCCTCGTTTCTCAATTCTATGTTGATTAAGTTGGTCAATTAATATATCTATTTTTTTATCCAGATGTGTTCTTCTATGGTAAAGTAAGAATATTTGTTACGTATTCCTTCATATGTCGTATAGATTCTTGTTAAGTTGGTTACATGGAATAAATACGCGAACTTGTCAAATAGGAATACGTCATCTGTTCTTGTTAAAATAAACTTTTTATTTGTTACGTCTTCGATTTCAGTTATTGCTTCTGGTGTCTGGAATGATATTGCCAGTGCGACTAATATCAGGTATACTTGGTTCATTTTTGTTAATTGTCGTATTTTTTATATTATTTTTATGTATAATTTTTCCTCCTTGAGTTAAAATCGTGTCCCCACGGTCTTCGTTAACAATTTCTTTTTTGTATCTGGGCAAATTCTTGTTTCTGATTCCTTTGATTTTTACCAGGATTTGTGTACCTTCTTCAAATATTCGGTGTTTTGCTTTTTTATTCAGTCTTTCTAATACTTTATTTGATGCTTGTCGTAATTTTCTTATGATTTCTTCCTTGTTAAATTTTATTGTTCCAAAATATACTTCCCTAGGCCTATATCCTGTTACGGAGTGTATTGAATTGTTAAGCTCCTTGATGGCTTTGAATATTTCGTCTTTTGTTGTAGATGAATTCTTTATTTTGAAAATACGCGTTAGCTCACTTATAGAGTTATGAGCTCTTTCTACTTGTCCGTTTGCTGATGAGCGATGAACTGGTGTCTCTATTTTTCGCACATTATGCTTTATACACATCTGTTTGAATGCTGGCGTGATAAAACTTGCTTCGTTATCGGTCATGAGTCGTTTGCATTCAGGAAAGTTATTAGTAATTATTTCTTCCATCTTATTCTCTATATTAGCTTTAGTGCTAAGTTCGTGAGCGACTATATATTTGGAAAACTTATCTATGGTTACTAAATAAGTGACTTTATCATTGTAGTAAATATCTGCATGTATGTATTCCCTAGGTTGTGTTGGTATGTCTGAATCGCGAAGTGGTTCTTTAGTTGGATTTCTTTCATAACGTCCAAATAAACAAGCGGAACAATGGTTATTAAATTGTTTGGCATCTTTCTTTATGCTTGGCCAATAATATTTTTCAAGTATTTCTTTTGTTATATTATTAAAGCTCCTATGGGCTCTATTGTGGGTTTCTTCTATTATATGAAGTTGTTCATTTCTGTCTATTATATCTTTCCGTTTCTTTGGCGTATGTATGAAATGATTACCGACAAATGTTTGTTTTATTATTTCTGCGCATTTGTATAAGTCTTCTGTATTCATATGTATAGCTATGACTCTGTTGGGCTGAAGTATTTTCTTTAATTCGATTATAAGATCGTCGTTATTCATAAAATTAATAGTATGACGTATTTTATTAGAAAAAATAGTTCGTGTTCTTGTTTCAGTAAGGTTTGGTGTTGGTACGAGTTCTAGTTGTATGCCGTATGTATTAAAGGGTTGTGAAACAATTTTTATTATCTCACTAGCGGAACTTTCGGCGGAATGTGTAGTGTCGATGGATGAAGTATTGATTATTTGTCGAGACAAGGCGTCAGCTACAACATTTTGTGTTCCTGGCTTATATTTGATTTTCGCGCCATAGTCTTCTATGATAGACTTCCAGCGTTTTAGTTTGTGATTTGGATTTTTTTCGGAGATTGCGTAGGTGAGTGACTGGTGGTCAGTAAAAATAGTTAAATCGGCTATGCCATAAATGTAATTTCTTAATTTCTGTAATGACCATATAATTGCCAATAATTCTTTATCATTAGTACTATAGTTTTGTTCTGTACTACTCAATGTGCGAGATAAAAAATATATTGGGTTCTTATTTTGGCTTAATACTGCTCCAATAGCTATGTTGGATGCATCTGTAGTAAGCTCAAAAGGTTTTTCGTAATCAGATTGAAATAATTCGACCTGTTCTTTCAGTTTTGATTTTAACGTATCTACAGCATCAATGGCTGCTTGGTCTAAGTAAATTTTTGTGTTATTACTTTTATTCTTGCCTATATGGGCATTTTCTCCTTTTAAATGAACCGTTAATGGTTTCGTAATTTGTGCATAATTTTGTACAAATCTCCTATAATATCCAGTTAATCCTAGAAAACCTCGTAAATCCTTAAGTGTAGTGGGAATGGGAAATTTCTCAATAGCTTTTATTTTCTCTGGGTCTGTTGTTATTTTATTATGTTTAATAATATGACCTAGATATTCTACTTCAGTCATAAAAAATTTAGATTTTTCGTCCGAAATTTTAAGAGTGGCTTGATTTAAGGCATTAAACACCATGTGTATGTGTTTCATATGTTCTTCTAAAGAAGATGAAAAAATTAAAACATCGTCGATGTAGACGTACACGAATTTCCCTATGAATTCTCTAAGTATGTCATCTACACAACGTTGGAAAATAGATGGAGCGTTTTTTAAACCGAAAGGCATACGTACAAATTCGTATTTACCTCCATTAATGCAAAAAGCTGTTTTTTCTCTATCCTCCTTTTTTATTTTTATCTGGTGAAAACCAGATTCTAAATCTAGCGTGGTGAAGTATTTGACATTTCCTAAGTTTTGTAATGTAACATTGACATCAGGTATGATGTATCTATCTGTTACAGTATGTTCATTAAGTTTCCTAAAATCTATCAACATTGGTGAATTATAAGGGCTATAGCTTTTTTGTATAATCCCTTGCTCTAGTAGGTTCTTTATTTCTTCATTCACGAATTCGGTATCATTTAAATTGCCTGGATATTGTTTAGTCCAGATTGGTTCTTTAGTTGTTGTTCTAATGCTAGCTTCTATGGCTGTTGTGAATGGTAAAGGTCCTATTTTATTATTTTGTTTCATAAGTTCGTTAATCTCTAATTCGTATTTTTTATCTCCTATGGAGTAGTTTATTTTTTGTATTTTTTCGGGGACTATAAACAATTTTTTTCCAATGTCTATGACTGCTTCTAATTGTGTTATGCCCTCAACTCCTAACATTAAGTCGTAGTCGTCATTAGTTTGTAATTCAAAAAATTCTAATTCCTTCTTTAATACACTTATTTTTTGTTTGTAATTTAATATCGATTCACCGTGCATGGTATTCATTCTAAATGGTTTAGTCTTAATTCTATTACCTAAAACTAAATTTTTATTAATATAGTTATGGGTTGCACCGCAATCAATGAAAATTTTATATTCTTTGTTACCCTCATCTTTCAAAAATATATAGTACAACCCGTCTATTAGTTTAAATTCTTATATATACTGTTATTAGAAAATGAATTGCTACCTTTTTGTGCTGTAGTGCTGGTATTATCGTCTTCTTGATGATTTGTTTGTATTCGGTTGTTCCTCTGTATTTTATATTGTTGTTGAAAATTACCGCTTTGGTCTCTCATTCTTTTCCACGGTTGACTATGGAAACCTTGTTGTGGTAGTTGTTTGGTGTTGCCCGAAGATGTATCCATTGGCTCTGGTCTAGGTACATTCTGATGTTGCCAATTCGGTCGTTGTAAGTTGAATGGTTTGTACGACGGACGTCTAAAGTTGTTATTTTGCTTGTTGAACTGTAGTTGGTCTTTCTGGTGATGTTTTGGAGGTTGTAATCTGCTTACATTGGATGTCTTTCCTAGTTGAAAGTCCCTATGGGTGTTGTCATGCTCAATTGTCTGTGCTATGGCATAGGCGTGCTCCAAATCTCTAATGGGATTTCCATATAGTGTTGATCGTATGAATTCATTATGAATTCGGATAAGGTTTTTCTCCCTTGAGTTAGTTTAGTTAACTCATCTTTGAGTACATACAGTGGACGTCATATACTACAATATGTGTAGTCCAATCTGTTTATTATGGCCTCAAAATTAAAAATGGTGTTGTGGTTCAATAAAATGTCGGCAGCAGGGCCGGTTACTTTCGATTTAATTATTGAAAGGGCCTCTACGTATCGATTTGAATGACAGTGTTGGCTGATGCTATCCATTAGTCTCATTGCGTCTTCTCGCCATAGACGGTACTTGTTTTGCGTGCCGTCAAATGTGGATAGGGCTTTAAAGATTTCCAAATTTATTTCGTTTGGATTATTGTAGATGGCAGTCCTTGGTTCTAATGCTTCGGCTTGGGGATAATTTACTGCCGGATTCGTTGGTATTTGGTCGAGTCTACTTCTTAGTGCCGCGTTTTCTTCCATTACTTTTTCTAGTGTTGCTTGCAAATTAGCCATTTGCTGGATGATTTGACTCAAATCTGTTTGTGCCATCTTTTCCAAATCTCTATTGCTGTCGAATATATTTTGTCTGAATCTTTTCATTAAAAGTATTGTTTTAAAGATTTTCTTCACTATGTAACTGCTTTTCATTTGCTGGATGATTTGACTCAAATCTGTTTGTGCCATCTTTTCCAAATCTCTATTGCTGTCGAATATATTTTGTCTGAATCTTTTCATTAAAAGTATTGTTTTAAAGATTTTCTTCACTATGTAACTGCTTTTCACTTAATCCTTTTTATGAGGATTTAAAATTTTTTTTTTTTTGTTTTCACTATGTGACTTAATCCTTTTTTGACAAGGAGGTTTGGTCCGCTCTCTTAGAGTAACAAAGTATATGCTACTCCTGGCAGGATCGCCAATTAAAGTTTTTACTTTTTGGTTAATTAAAAAAATAAATTTTTTAGACGTCTATGCGTCTTTTTTATTTTATTTTTTTTCTTAACTCTAGTGAGTTAATCTTAATACATATGTTAATACTTAACTGAGCTTATAATTCTGAAATATGTTGCTTAAATACTAGAAAATACATACTATCTTATCAACTAAATAATTGTAGGCAGTTACCTACATTTTAACATGATAAACCTTCTTTCTTTGTTTTCTTAAACAAGATTGATCATATTTTATTCTGAGGGTGTTTACAAAAGAACATTTAGATAATGTGTTTACAATTTACAAGTACATTTAGGTAAAGTGTCTTTGTTTCTTATGATTGAACATGGTTTATTATCTTACAATTTAGAGAAAGTGTTTGTGTTATGAATCGTTGCTTATACCTACATAGTTATCGTTTGTCTGTGAGGGTATTCTACCTATCGTTCTTAACTTGTATGCATTAATTTTTATTTTTTATTTATATCACTGGGAAAATAATCTTATACCTCCAGAGAGTGGCAAGACTGATATCTGTTGTGAATGGAAATGGAGAGAGAATGCATTTGATAATGTATGAATATGTTTTTGGACTAATGTACGTGATCGTATGGTGGGGGACGAAGGCATTGTTATCAAACCTTCGGTTATTTTTTTAGGAAATATTAGGTTTGTTTCTTTACTTTTTGGGTAAAGTTCGGTAAAATGAGAGGAAACTATAATTTCGCTCAATAACATACAAAAATGCACAAAAGTACCGGAACGCGAAAAACAAAAATTTTAACACGAAAATAAACGTCAATGCTTGTATGCATATACATACATAGATATGTACGTATCCAAATAACTAAACACATGCTTATGTACATACACACGCACATATTTATTTACATGATTCGGCATACTTATATGATAAAAGGGTATATATAGGTTTGTCATTCCGTTTGTAATTTCTACAATATTAATAAGAGACACATAAAGTATATATATTCTGGATCCTTATGCATAGGGAAGACGAACAAGCGATGTCCGTCTGTCCGTCTGTCTGTACGTGAAATCAGTTTTCCTAAGCTACCAGAACAGCTAGAGACTTTGTTCTTGGACTGGTGTGTCAGAAATTTTCCGAAAAATTTTGCTATTGAAAATCAGCAAAATCGGGCAGACCGTTTCAGAGCTGGAAAACTCAAACTCTATTTTCCCATAGAAAATAACTACCGAAAACAAGTTTTTATTACTTTTTTATTAAATTAACTTATTTTATACTTCGGTATGAATAAAATTGGTATTTATAATTACAAAAAAAATTTAAAATTTAACAAAATAAAGAAACGTTTCCAGGGTTGGAAAACTTTAACTTTTTTTCCTAATAATTAAGCATATTTCATGTTTTAGGAAGAAGGCTATTTTCTCAGGAACGGTAAAAGCTACGGGTCTGAAATTTGGACAGTGTATGTAGACCTTTGGTCGCTACAACAACAAATATATAAAAGTTAAATATTAAAGGGTGGTCCAAAACGAGTGACGAAAACTTTTAAAATCCCATGTAATATGCATACAATTGTATGTACATATGTGTATTTTTTTTTTTCAAGTAAATGCACATTATGTAATGCAGCATCCTCTTTTTTATTTATTATTATTATTATTATTATTATTATTATTATTATTATTATTATTATTATTATTATTATTATTATTATTATTATTATTATTATTATTATTATTTATTTCTTTTCGATGTCCCATACACAAGACTTAAGTCTTATATTGCAGTATGGAACTAAGCATATGCAAATACAATAAATCAAATAAAAAAATTTATAAGTCTTAAT
Source organism: Tachina fera (assembly GCA_905220375.1). Taxonomy (NCBI): domain Eukaryota; kingdom Metazoa; phylum Arthropoda; class Insecta; order Diptera; family Tachinidae; genus Tachina; species Tachina fera. The sequence goes on along the minus strand of LR999963.1, from coordinate 117,416,085 downwards.
TAAGTAATTTTGACATAAATTGTAGGTAATTTTAATAAAATATATATGTAATAAAATTTAAAATTTAATAAAATTTAATGTTATAAAGCTAGTGAAAAGTTAGCACACAAACAAAAAACGTTTTTATTCAATCATAATTTTTATATATTCAACTTGAAAAATGAGAAAAAATATTTTTCCTAAATTGACTAAAATTAAAAAAAATTTAATTAAAGGGTGGTCCGTCAGTTAATGAAATATTGACTATGTAAAAATTTAAAATAATCGCCAAAACGAAAAAAATCGCCAAAATGAAAAAAACGCTAAAATTAAAAAAAACGGCAAAAACCGAAAAAAATTTCCAAAACGAGTAAAACGTGTCAAAACTAAAAATAAATTTCCACAATGACAAAAAACCGCCAAAAACCGCAAAAATCGCCAAAAATTAAAAAAAAAATCGCCTAAATGAAAAAAATCGCCAAAATCAAAAAAATCGCCAAAACGAAAATAAATCGTCAAAATTAAAAAAACGCCAAACACCGAAAAAAATCGCCAGAACAAAAAAATTGCCTATATGAAAAAAATCGCCAAAAAATAAAAAAATCGCTTATATGAAAAAAAATAGGCAAAATCAAAAAAATCGTCAAAACGAAAAAAAAAATTGCATATATGAAAAAAATCGCCAAAAATTAAAAAAATCGCTTATATGAAAAAAAATTGGCAAAATCAAAAAAATTGCCAAAACGAAAAAAAAATCGCCAAAATTTAAAAAACGCCAAATATAGGGAAAAAAATCGCCAAAACGAGAAAAAAGTGTTTAAACAACAAAAAAATTCCCACAATGACAAACATCCGAAAAAATTGCCATAACAAAAAAAATCTTATATGAACAAAAATCGCCTAAATGAAAAAAAATCGCCAAAATCAAAAAAATTGCCAAAACGAAAATAAATCGTCAAAATTATAAAATAAACGTCAAAAACCGAAAAAAATCGCCAAAACAAAAAAAAATTGCCTATATGAAAAAAAATCGTCAAAAATTAAAAAAATTGCTTAAATTAAAAAAAAAAACAAAAAAATCCGCCAAAACGAAAAAAATCGCCAAAATTAAAAAAAACGCCAAAAACTGAAAAAAATCGCCAAAACGAGAAAAAGTGTCAAAACTAAAATATTGGCAAAAAGAAATATAAACGCCAAAAAACCGAAAAAATCGCCAGAACAAAGAAAAATTGCCTATATGAAAAAAATCGCCAAAAAATATAAAAATCGCCTAAATGAAAAAAAAAAATTTCAAAATCAAAAAAAATAAAATTGCCAGAAGGAAAAAAGTCACCAAAAATAAAAAAAACGCCAAAAACCGAAAAAAGTCGCCAAAACGAGAAAAAAAGTGTCAAAACTAAAAAATTGCCACAAAAAAATAAAAAAAAATATATATATAAAAAATAAAAAAATCGCCTAAATGAAAAAAAAAATCGTCAAAATCAAAAAAATCACCAGAACGAAAAGATCGCCAAAATTAAAAACCCGCCAAAAACCGAAAATATCGCCAAAACCAAAAAAAATTGCCTATATGAAAAAAAATCGACAAAACTAAAAAACTCAGCAAAATAAAATAAATCGCCAAAATTTAAAAAGCACCAAATTAAACATAATGCCAAAAACCTAAAAATTGCACTAGAGAAAAAAATATGCATTTTTTCACAAAATTAATATGTACCTACATCTCTCTGTGCTTATGTATGTATCTCTGAACTACACAAACGCACTTTGGTAAAGGGTATATAAGATTCGGCACAGTCGAATATAGCACTCTTACTTGTTTATCTTAATTTCATATAAAAACTTATAAAACTTTGTTTACCACTAGTTTTTAAACATTTTTTCATAAATTTTTTCATTTTTTTAGTGTTTAGGCAAATGTAATTTTTCTTTGTAATTGCTTATTTTTCAAACAGCTGCTTGATTTTGTGTTTGCCCAAACTAGCACGAAGAAAAATTACGGGCTGTTTCGTGCAAGAAGAAGAAGAAGAACATTACTCTCACCAAACCTCTCTCAAAAAGTGACAAAAGTGCCAGCGTTAAAGTCTGCTTGTGAGAAATTTGTTTATATTACAGATTTTGTTTATTTAACTATATCTGCCTGCTTTGACTTGGCGATAAACACATTAACGAAGGTTTAGTCATATTAAAATTTATTATTTCAATATGAAATTTGTTACACGAGTAGATCTAGGTGAGCAATGAACCAGAAAAATCTGAAAACCTGAAAATTTTAACCATGGGGGCGAAATTAAGCCCATACAAATTGAAATTTGCGCTAGTGAGTAGAAATTGGGTATTCAAGTAGAACTAAGTGAGTACTCACCTAAAAGAAATCTGAAACCCCGAAAATTTTAACCAAGGGTGCGGGTCTACGCCCATAATGTTAAGAGTTAAAAAAACATTTCTAAGGCGTTTAACTCAAGCGATTTTATTAAAATTTGGCACACATTTTGCAATAATACAAGGTTCTAAATTTAAATTTAAAAAAGTGGGCATTAACACTCCCATACAATTAAATCCTTCTATTTCATGTGTTTCTAGTCAGCACATGTAAATGTACTATTTATGTATTTAGTATTATCCGTTTTCAACGAAACTAAACAGGAAAGATAAATGCTAGCCAAATAGAAATTTGGGGTTAAAAAAAGTAGGCGGGAACACGCCCATAAAATTAAAAATTAAAATTTGCGCTAGTGAGCTGAAATTTGATAAAAGAGTAGCAAGAGTATATTAGCAAATTACTAGAAAAATCTGAAAACCCAAAAATTTTACCTAGGAGGGCGGGGCTACGCCTATAAGGGTCAAAATTTAAAAAAAAAATCTTAGACGTTGAACTCAAGCGATTTTATTTAAATTTGGCATACATGTTGCAATGGTACAAGGCTATAAATTTTCGTTGGAAAAGTGAGCGTTAACACGCCCACACAATTTAAACATCCTTTTTCATGTACTTCGGGTCAGCATATTTGAATATACTACATATTTATATTTATTACTATCCGTTTTCAACGAAACTCGACAGGAAAGATAACTAATGGCTACAGCAGGTATTGAGATTCAAAAAGTGGGCGTTATCACGCCCATAAGAACAAAATAAATAAAATATACGCTAGTTAGCTGAATTTTAATAAACAAGTAGGTCTAGATTAGCGACTGACTAGAAAATTCTGAAAACCCGAAGATTTTAACCAGGGGGTGAAGCTATTCCAATAAAGCACACAATTAAAAGAGCAAATTTAAAATGTTTATCTCAAGCGATTATATTGGAATTTGGCTCAAATGTTGGAATAATGCAAAGTTATAAAATTTCGTTAAAAAAGTGGAAGTTAACACGCTCATATAAATTAAACCACCTATTTCATGTACTTCGGATCAGCAGATGTAAATATAGTATTTATTTTAATATTAATATCCGTTTCCAATGAAACTTGACACGTATGATTGGCACTGGCAAACAATTTATTTAAAAAAAGTGGGCGGGAATATGCTCACAAGAATTAAATTTTCGCTAGAGAGCTGAAGTTTGATACGCAAGTAGGTCAAGATGAGAAACCAAATAGAAAAATCTAGGAACCCAAATATTTTAACAATGAGTGAGGCCACGATAATTTTTTACTGAAGGTTTTAACTGAAGTTTTAACTTACAGCTACCATCTTAAAAAGGGTACGATGATAATTGTGCGCTGCTCATAACAAGATCTTTAGTTTAAAAAACTGACGGAGACTGGGGGTAACGGACATAACATTTCAAGCTAGAATTTGCACTAGAGACCTTAAATTCAATACACAAATAAATCTAAATTAGAGATCACCAAGAAAGATTTTAAATCCTGGAAGTTTCAATTGGGGGCATCGACACGCACTTTAAGCTCAAAATTAAGAATTTAAGTTAAAGGATTTACAGACAGGAAAAATCTGAAAGCACCGATTGTTAAATTAGGGAAGTAGGGCCACGTTTATCAAATTTGTGTTAAAATATTATACGGAAGAGAACTGAAATTTTGCAAAAAAAAAATAGGCTTATGTAAGTTACCAACTAGATAAGTTTAAAATACAAGCTACTGCATTGAAACCTTGCATGCACATTTCACTCATGCTAGCATATTATTTCGCGTTTTCTAAAGGACTTTGTCTCAGCAGACTTTACTACACTAAAATTTACCCTATATTTTACATATTCCTATTCAGATGACTCTTAAAAAATTAATCAAATTACTCGGTCCTTATTATGACACAATGGTGCACATATCACCCTATAACCCAATATTTTATGTAACTTTGGTTTTTGAACTGGCGCAGACATTATGAATAGAATTACAACAGAATAGAAATTTAAAGTTTAAAAAGTTTTATCCTCACAAAAACATAAATATGAAAAAATGCGCTATATATTTGCTAGATAATGTGCTAACTTGGCAATATTTTTACTCCTCTAAGAAAGGAGAAAATAATGTATATTTGTTCGTTTCCTTATATCGGGAAACATTTTGTCAAGCAAGCAGATTATCTAGAAATTATATAACACCCTTACGATTACAAATTTATATAATGCATACCTATTGCAGTGATAGGTATTGTACCAAACACGAACTTTGTCAAAATTTGTATCTCGCTACTTTTGATGACCGAAATTTTGGAAAGGAACTTGGCCTTTTTTCACATATATGTTTTTGTGAGGATATTAATTTAGAGTATTCATTTATTAAACTGATTAGTTTGTAAATATCTCAATATACATTGTCTATTATATTGAAAATTATTGAATTAATGTGAGGCATTCTTATTTTTAAGCAGCATAACTTCTCTCATTGTATGATCATGCGAATTTATGCTTCATATATTTTCATGATGTAGATATGTAAGTGTGATTGTTAAGATCTAATAAATACTTGAGCATTGATAATAAATCTGATATGTATACATACATATCTACAAATTGTTTATCTCAATCTTTGAATTAGAGATGTGCAAATGTCGTGATTTTATCATGTCACGCGTGAATCACCCATGATCCTGATCAAATTTATAATTAATCACGCGTGAGTGCGTGAGCGTGACTTAAAATAAATTACTCGTGCGTGATCGTTCGTAAACTTTTTTTAAGAATCACGCACGAGTTCTCACGCTCTCACGAGATATCATTCCTGCATAGATACAAATGTATGTATGTAACTGTATTGAATCTTTTGAAATAAATTATTTAATAATAATAAATAAGTATGTTTTAGTTTGAAATTTATTTGCTGGTGGTTAAGCATTGTCTATATGCATTTCATTGCTGTTTAACAAATCGTCAGTAGACTTCAACCAGATACTTTGAACAGTCACAAACCTCTTATCTTATGCACAGAATTTCAAAAACTATTTGAGAATTTACAAATAATATTTTTGAAAAGCACTTAAGGCTCAGTTAGCCGACTGAAATGTAATGTAACTGCCACGTAGGAAACAGCTGATCGATATTTTTATATGAAAATTAGGTTACGTTACATTACATCCTACAACTATTTTCATTACTTTTTCCATAACAATATCGATCAGCTGTTTCCTACTGTTACAGTTACTTTACATTACAGTCGGCTAACTGAGCCTTTAGGCTGAGTTAACATCTGTCATTTCATGTGTACCATATTCCCAAAAGAGAGTAACCACTAATCAGTAATGAAAAACTGTTTGATTCAGACACGTATTTATTAACTTAAACAGTTTTATACATGACTAATAGATAATTTTATAGAATCCAATATGATTGGAAAATCATATATATATAAATCGATAAATACAAGTCTGAATCAAACAGTTTTTCATTAGTAATTAGTGGATTCGTTTTGTTTGGCACATGGCACCCAGATGTAAACCCGGTGTTATACAAAACCCAGCAGTAGCATAATCAGGTAGTACCTCCCGATGCAGCTGTAAAATAATGCTCGAAAAAATTTTTTTAAAAACAGTAGCTAGCTACCTTTTACAAGCATTAACTACACTTTAATGGAAAAACACATAGTATAATTATGAGAAATATTTTTTATTGCTAAAAGTGTACATATATGTACTTATTGTATAATATTTTGTTTATTATTTATGTAGAATTTTAGAAATCATAACAGTTCAAAACAGCTTTTGTGTGAATAAAAGGAGATAAGTTATACTTATTCTATATATTTTTTTAACTGCACCCTGCAACCGGAAGTAGTCAAATATATATATTGTTAAAATTTTTCAGGCGTAGTAAACAAACTCATATGAAATTCAAAAAAAAAAACAATTTAGGAAAATAAAATTATTTTAATATATATTTTTCCCTAAAGTTTGACTTTTTCAGAAAATGTGAGCGTATATCCGCATATATGAAAATGCACTTTTCAGTTTTGGTTAAAAATTTTGAAAACTATCTACATAAAAAAATTTGGTATTTGAAATTCTCAGTTCTCGTTGTACATTCATAGTGAACAGTCAATTTAGCGGAGTTTTTATTTCATACTAAACAAAAAAAAATTGTACGAAAAAATATTCGGAATACATATTGTTATTGTTAGCTTTATTTGCATTGCTAATATTTTTTTTACATAGTCATAATTAACAAAAACAAAAAAACCGTAATCAAAAAAAAAACAAACAAACAAACAAAATTGCCCTTGAGGAATACTCTATATGAGTACCTCAAAAACAAATAACTGTGAATTGAGTTCTAATGGCAGAAATGCCTATTTTACTGTGAGTTCTGAAGCTCTTCATGAAAATAATAAAAATAAAAAATCTGATGATAGACTTACTGAGAGCTCTGAAGCTCTTAATGATAACAAAATAAATAAGAAATCTGATAGTAGACTTTTTTTAACGGCGAGGTCACTTTTTCGTCAGCGATCAACTTCGCTTTGTCCAATGCCAACTAGTGATTCGTTAACATTACCGTTGCCTAGTACTTCTACATTTAACTCAGCGATATCATCCGCCTCGGGCTCGTGGTCATCACTTAACCAAGTTTTTACTGAAGTTAAGAGCAGCCCAAAACCCAAGGTCCAAGTGGGAATGGACAGATATATTACAGTGGTAAAGCGCGGACGAAGCCCAAAGTCTTCGAAAATTTCATCTGCTCCAAAAATGTCTAGGGATAACAGCGCATCCTCTATTAACCGCCAAAATCGTTTTCAAATATTACAAGTTGACAACAACGAACCCGATGTATCTACGAACAAAACATCCAAGCCGCCTCCAATCTATTTGAGAGAATAAAATTCAAACGCTATTATAAAAAATTTAATTTCAGTCATTGGTGAGAATAAATTTCACATCGTTCCAATAAAACGTGGTAACATTGATGAAACCAAAATTCAAATTTATGAAGAAAAAGATTTTCACAAACTGATTACTGAATTTGAAAAAAGTAAGAAAAGTTTCTACACATATCAGCTTAAAAGTGCTAAAGGCCTGCGGATCGTATTGAAGGGCATCGATTCCTATGTTGCTCCCGAAGAAATAAAAGATGCACTCGTTCTCCAGGGATTTAAGGTAAAAAATGTATCTAACATAATAAATAGGGAGAAGATTCCTCAACCTCTATTTCGCGTCGAACTTGAGCCAAACGATATAAAATTGAAAAAAGCGAGACTCATCCAATTTATAATTTGAAATATCTCTTATATCGAAAAATAACAGTTGAAGAACCACACAAGCGTTCTGGACCCGTACAGTGCCATAATTGTCAAGAATATGGTCACACAAAAACTTACCTTTAGTTTGTGTTATCTGCGATGAATTGCACGGTACTGCTGGTTGTACTAAGCCTAAAGATCTAGCAGAAAAAAAATGTAGTAATTGTGGAGGTAATCACACCGCTAACTACAGAGGATGTCCTGTCTATTCTTTCGTTAAACAGACTATGGGGCAAAAACCTAAATTAGCTCCAGCACAAACAGCACACGTTTACTCCGCCATTTTACTCCAATGAGCCAACCTGTCACTTCACGTGTATCGTATGCCGATGCAGCTAAGACTAGTTATATTCCAACACAAAATATTCCGCCTCAAAATAATTCAACGAATGCAAACTCAAGCTTTAATTTTAGTCGCCTTAAAGCTACTATTGAGAATCTAGTGCTGACTATAAATAATTTTACAGCAAATATGACTAGCATGATGCAAGAAATGCTACGAATGCAGTCTACACTGCTTCAAGCATTAGTTAACAAGCCATGAACACGTTAAAGATAAGTTTCTGGAACGCAAACGGCATTCGGCAACATAAAAATGAACTTGAGCACTTCCTCACGGAAAAAAATATTGATATAATGTTGGTTTCTGAGACTCATTTGACTTCAAGAAGCCTATTCAAAATTAATGGCTACATTTTATATGATTCAAAGGACCCAAGAGGAAGAGCTTGCGGGGGATCAGCAATTTTAATAAAGTCAAGACTCAAGCATTATATTCTTGACAATATTTGTGAAGAACATCTACAAGCAACGAATATTTGTATCGAAAATTTTTGCACAAATTTTGTCATATCATCAATTTACTCCCCTCCTAGATTCGCAATTACTGAGGATCAATATGAGGATTTCTACAAATCTCTTGGCCCTTGTTTCGTAGCAGCTGGAGACTATAATGCAAAACATACTTTCTGGGGTTCGCGTCTTATCACACCTAGAGGACGAGCGTTGTTCAACACAATTTCAAAAATGGGCTTGGACGTCATTTCGAGTGGGGAGCCCACTTACTGGCCTACTGACATACATAAAATTCCGGATATTATAGATTTTGGCGTCATGAAAAGTATTTCTAGGGAATTAATTCACGTCGAAGCTTCCCTAGATCTATCGTCCGATCGCTCTCCCACGATCGTTACAATTTGTAGCCCACTGAGAAGTGCTCTACCTCACCCATATGTGAAAATGGTCAGTAGTGTTAATTGGCTTCGATTCAAAAAATATCTTAGTAGTCATTGCACTGAAAACATTAAGCTAAGAACTCATGACGATATCGAATCTAATATTGCTAATCTTAACGAAATATGTAATATGTATTTTAATTTAAAATCCAGCAACAAAATAAACAGTTATGGGAAAAGTAATAAAAAAGTCAAGGCAAAAAAATTTTTTTGTATTAAGTAAAATATCTTCTAAGGCTGAGTTTTCATCTGGCACTTCTTGTGTGTCATTTGCCCAAAAAAGGTAACCAACTAATTACTAATGAAAAACTGTTTGATTCAGACATATACTTATTGATTTAAACAGTTTGCAATCATTTTGGATTCCATAAATTTGTCTATTAATTAAGTATGAAACTGTTTAACTTAATAAATACATGTCTGATTCAAATAGTTTTTCATTAGTAATTAGTTGGTTACGCTTTTTACACTTGTGTGGCACTTGGCACACAGATTTAAACCTGGCCTAAGTTATAAGAGATACGAAACCACATCTTTGGAAATTAGTTCTTTCAAGCTTATCTCAAAATGCTTCATCCTGTAAAAATCGGATAATTTATAAAAAGCTGTCATGACATGTGTTATAAGTTTCATATAAATCCAATCAGTAGTTTAGAAATTCCAGATTTATTACCATTTATTTTACAAAAGTCCCCACTGTGCAATGTAAACTTTACATATATACGTGCATACATACATACATACATATGTATGTGTAAAACCCTATTTCTTAACCCCATAACCATACAAATTTGATTATATACTCTTTCGTGAGCTTGCGTGATCGTGATAAGTTCTAAACCACTCGTGCGTGATTAGGAATATTTTATTCGTGAGCGTGCGTGATCGTGAAAATTTTTAATATCATTCGTGCGTGAGTAAAATATTTTTCTAAAAACTCTCACGTGCACATCTCTATTTTGAATACATATTTTTTTCGTCATGTCATTTCTTTTGTTGTTGTTGTTCCTGATGTTGGTAGGTATAGATGCAAAATATTTTTAGTTTTTTTAATTGAAATTAAAAAAACGTTGTTTTAATTTTCATTTGCATTTACTTAAAAGTTTGTGAGGATTTTCTCTTTTAAGTAAAACTGAATTCCTGAAGATACATACATACTCTAAAGTAATAGTAACCATAATAGAAATATTTCCTATATTTAATTTAAATTTGCTTAAAGTTGATGCAGCCTATATAGTCAAAGTTTTTGGGTGTACATTGCACATCCAGCTTTGGTGATGACAGTTTTTTTTGATAAACATTTAAAATCAAAGGGGAGTTTTATAATGAAATTGTTATTTTCATAATTGATGAAAACAAACACTACTTTTTTTCCAATGAAATCATTTGAATTACTTTTGAAACCTTAGTCCTCTATAAAATTTATGTTTATTTTCCATATTGCTGAATTTATAAGACTTTAAAATTTGTCCTTTGGTGGTTATATATTCTATTATACGATTATGAATAAGAATGCAGTAAGCTGATGTCTTTGATTACTGTTTCAAATTAAAATTTTATTAAATTGGTCCCCTAATGAATAAAAGGAGCTTTTTTCTTAAACTCTGATACACTTAGAAGCGCTGGACATTCTTTCATATATGTAACAGCTTTTATGAAATTTTAGATACATATAACATAGAATTGAATATCATTTGTTTTTGATTTTTATGTTAAGAACTATAGATATGAATGTGCTTTTAAATTAGTTAAATCATAATAAAGAAACGAATTTTCTTCTTGAATAGCTATCAACAGAAAACAAAGTCGTGTTCTAAGAATTTAGATCTACTCTCTTAATTAATTATGGATAGTTAAATTTCAGAAATTTAATTGTCCAAATTTTGTTGCTTGATACTGATTCTAAGTTTACATTAATATGATATATATTTAGTTTATGAAGGCTGATCGCCTTTAGCTTTTATTTGATGTTCTAGAAGATACGATTTTTCCTCATTTTATAAAAGTTCAGCTTATTGTATTCATATTTTTGATATCTTTAATTTAATTGTGCTTTGTGTGTTTGTTAGCAGACTGTACGTATATGTTAGTCAGTCACATTTTATTTTTATTTATTTTTCCTTAATAATGTTTGATTTTACTACTTATACTACTATAAAAGTATACATATAGATAAATATATGTATGTATGTAGAAATTACTTCATATACAAGAAAATACATGTTTAATAATCAACTATTCAAGAAAATCTATCACAAATAACTCAGATACCTCCACCACCAAGCAATTCACCATAAGTATTTGCATAAAGTGTCAGAAACTTTGGAATATCTATGTTGGGAGAATTTTACCTCAAGTGTTTCAATATGAGGTTTACTGGTTGACCCCTTGAAGTACTGGTTGACCCCTTGTTAACGTAGGCTGGATTATATCGCATGCAGATGTAATGATTTTTCACTTACAAAAGGTCCTGATCACCATCAATCATACCTTATACAACACAATCATGAGATGTATTGATACAGATACCATTGCTGCCTGCGAATTCATTAATAAAAAAGAGCTTTTCATCATCATCATCAAACAACTTTATCCATAATTTTTTTTTTTTTTTGCTAGCATGCATGCCTTAGCCTGCTTCTATCGATAGTGACGCGAGAGTCCGAGATGTAGTGGTGTTTCAATTAAAAATCTATACTATTAGAATTTACGAATTCACTCTTTGGATTTTTTTACACAATAGATACATATGTACATATGTATTTCATTTGCAAAAATTGTATGACGTGAGGAATTTTTAAATATACATGCTTCGACATGCTTTAATTTTTTCTGTAAATTTTATTTGATACTCATACAGATACAGATATAAAGTAATATCTGTTAACATTACATTTTATAATTTTTGCGTGCTTCAACAAGATTCTTATAGACAGACACAAAAGTAATATGAATGATTTTGTAATGTTAATTAAAATATTTGTTGTATCAATTAAAAAATTAATTAAATTTAATTTTTTGGATAAAGTTATTTGATACTCATACAGATACAGATATAAAGTAATATCTGTTTACACTACGTTTCATAATTTATGCTTCAGTATGATTCTTATTGAAGTCCATATTTATTTACTAAATTTGTTTGATACTCATTTATAAACATCTACATTCTTAAAGAATGGATACCAAAGTCCAATTTCCTTAGTTTATTTATATTTTCAAAGGATCTGATTGCTAAAGAAATGAATAAAGTGAAGATCTTTTATAATAGGCCCATATTCGTATTTTAAAATTTATTGTTTAGAGCTTTCAAAATGGAAAATGTATGTACATATTTTACTATAAAAACTGATAATATTATGTGTTGCTGAATATTACACTCTGTTTTACTTCATTTTGAACGCTTAAGTTTTCGAAATATTTCATACTTACCAACAAGTTTAGACAATTCCAATACATTAAGTTAATTATCTTTACTAAGACCTATCATTCTTAATCAATTATTCAAAAACAAGACAAACTAGATATTTCCTTTTTAATTTTATTTTTATATAGTTTCAAAATTTTATCATCTTCAAATTACTGATATTGTTATTAGCAGTTATTTTTCTCATTTTTTGAGTTAACTTTAATCGCAAACATTTTAATGGTGAGATGAACTTTTCTATTTTATACACTAAGTAAGTCTTTATATATCAATTCACTTATATGAACCATTAATGGTAAATTCTTTTCATATCATTTCTTTTAATAATATATTAAATCATTCAACTGTTGATGCTTTCATATTGAGTAATGTTAAATCCTATATTTGTAAATGAATTTTCCAAAGTGTTTATTAAAAATTTCTTTACCATCATCTGCTTTTAAGTTTTTTTTTGTTTTCGTACCAGTTAAAAAATATTTTCCATTACCTTGAGTTTTTAGAGTGCTGCTTTTATTTTCAACGATACTGACCATATAAAATTTGAGAATGTGCCAATTACAGCCTGCAAAATCAATAATTTATATTTTCTGTAGTATAGTCTCCAATTTCAACTAAATTAGCTTCCCAAATATCATATATTTCTTTCATCATATTTATACAATACAATATCAGTTTTAGAGATTACTTATGGAGTTGGTTTACTAAATTTCTTTTTTAAAAGATTGAGTTGTTTTTTTGGAATGTTGTGGCCTAATTGATCCATTTTCAGCTATTTATACTAACATCTATTTCCAATAATTTTCATTCTCAATTTATTTCAATTTATCTTTCAAAACATGATTTAATTTTTAGAATGTCAATTTTATAACCGTCTTCTATCTCTAATCTTATTTCACGTTGTAGTCCATCATTTTGCATTTAAACATTCTAGAATATTATTGTCCTAAGCCATATTATTAAATTTTCTTTTAGTTTGCTGGTTTCAGTTTCCAGAAACAATTTTCTGATAACATCGTTCTCCATCAGTGAATGATGATTACTCTGTATGTATACATTAGTAGTAATTAAAATCTTTTTATAGATTTCGAGTTAAAATGTATCATAATTTTTTGGTATTTTATAAAACATAAGATAAAATAGCCCTGGTGTTAGAGCCCATATTTGACCACCAACTTGTATTTTATCTTCATTCAGTTTGAGTTTGCTATCACCAAATTGTCATTCATTATTTAAATCTTTATGTGAACCATAGTTTGTATCTAGTTCATTTCTTCCTTCCAAGACTGATAAGTTAGTATAAGTATCTTCTGTATTGGAAGTCTGTGAGTAAAAATCATCATCATCATCATCATCGTCATAATCATTTACAGTATTAGCATCATTTAATGAGATGGTATTATCAAATATTGTTCCTTCTGCTAGTTTCTTTGGTGTACTTGTCTCTATCTTGACTGATGTTTTTCAGGCTTAAAACTTGTATTATTTTCAACTTTTGTCTTCATTTTACTTTCTTCTTTCATAGGAATTCTTTTAATTTTTTTAGAACTATTTATGAATTCTTTAAGTGGTTCTGTTATAGGTTTAAATGTATCTCTTAGTTGTTCACGTGTATCTATTTCACCCGTTTTTATACTACGAAGCTTTTCTTCAAGACATTTCTTGTCAACACCAACTGTTTAAAAATTTTTTCATCGATGTTTAATAATAGTAAATAACAGGTATCAGTTATAAGATCAGGTATCAGCTTATCAGAACCTGATTTGGTTTTCAGATCAGCTTATCAGGACCTAGTCTGGTTTTCAAATCAGCTTTTCAGGACCTGGTCTGGTTTTCAGATCATCTTTTCAGGACCTGGTCTGCTTATCAGATCAGCTTTTTAGGACCTGGTGTGGTTTTCAGATCAGCTTTTCAGGACCTGGCCTGGTTATCAGATCAGCTTTTCAGGACCTCGTCTGGTTTTCAGATCAACTTTTCAGGACCTGGTCTGGTTATAAGATCATTTTTTCAGTAGCTGGTCTGGTTTTCAGATCAGCTTATTGGTAACTGGTCTGGTTTTCAGATCAGTTTATAAGTTAGCAGCTTAGGTATTTTATCAGCTTTATGTCTAGTACTTAAATCCTTATTTTTGAATACGCAATATCGTGATTTTTACAAGCAGAGTCCAATAAATTAATTCCCTTGTCACATCGATTTAAACGTTTTTGTAGTTTTGTTCCAGGTCCACAGTACTGATATCCAGGAAGATGAAGTTCAACAGGTAGAGCGTTTATTAATTTATCTACTATACCTCCTTCAACGAAGGTATTTTTATGACTAAACGCTTTCTGATAAATTTTGGAAAATTCATTCACAAATATAGGATTTAACATTACTAAATATGAAACCATCAATAGTAGAATGATTTAATAGATTATTAAATAAAATGATATGAAATGAATTTACCATTAATGGTTTATAAGTGGATTGATATATAAAGACTTACTTAGTGTATAAAATAGAAAAGTTCAAGAAAAAACTGCTAAATAAACTATACAGTAATTTGAAGATGATAAAATTTTTATATATAAAGTTATATAAAAATAAAATTAAAAAGGAAAAATCTAGTTTGTCTTGTTTTTGAATAATTGATTAACAATGATAGGTTTTAGGAAAGATAATTAGCTTAATGTAGTGGAATTGTCTAAACTTGTTGGTAAGTATGAAATATTGTGAAAACTTAACCGTTCAAAATTAAGTAAAATACAGTGTAATATTCAGCAACACATCATATTATCAGTTTTTATAGTAAAATATGTACATACATTTTTCATTTTGAAAGCTCTAAACAATAAATTTTAAAATACGAATATGGGCCTATTATAAAAGATCTTCACTTTGGTCATTTCTTGAGCTATCAGATCTTTAGAAAATATAAATAAATTAAAGAAATTGGACTTTGGTATCCATTCTTTAAGAATGTAGATGTGTATAAATGAGTATCAAACAAATTTAGTGAATAAATATGGACTTCCACAGAAAAAAGTGTAATTAATATTTTCAATTAAGAATTTAATTATATTAATTAAATTTTTAATTGTATCAACTAATTTGACTGGAAAAAATTATATGATATTATTAAATTGTTTATAGGTATAAATTTAATTAATTTTTTAATTGATACAACAAATATTTTAATTAATATTACAAAATCATTCATATTACTTTTGTGTGTGTCTATAAGAATCTTGCTGAAGCACGCAAAAATTATAAAATGTAATGTGAACAGATATTACTTTATATCTGTATCTGTATGAGTATCAAATGAAATTTACAGAAAAAATTAAAGCATGTCGAAGCATGTATAATTACAAAAATTCCTCACGTCATAAAATTTTTGCAAATGAAATACATATGTACATATATATCTACTGTGTAAAAAAAATCCAAAGAGTGAATTCGTAAATTCTAATAGTATAGATTTTTAATTGAAACACCACTACATCTCAGACTCTCGCATCACTATCGATAGAAGCATGCTAAGGCATGCATGCTAGCAAAATAAAAAAAATTATGGATAAAGTTGTTTGATGATGATGATGAAAAGCTCTTTTTTAATAATGAATTCGCAGGAAGCGATGGTATCTGTATCAATACAACTCATGAATGTGTTGTATAAGGTATGATTGATGGTGATCAGGACCTTTTGTAAGTGAAAAATCATTACATCTGCATGCGATGTAATCCAGCCTACGTCCACAAGAATTACTTCACGGGGTCAACTAGTAAACCTCATATTGAAACAATTGAGGTAAAATTCTCCCAAACATAGATATTCCAATGTTTCTGACACTTTATGCAAATACTTATGGTGAATTGCTTGGTGGTGAAGGTAACTGAGTTATTTGTGATCGATTTTCTAGAATAGTTGATTATTAAACATGTATTTCCTTGTATATGAACTAATTTCTACATACATACATATACATATTTATCTATATGTATACTTTTAAAAATTATGGGTCTTATACAAAAAAACTTAACATTGCTTTGCAAAGCAATGTTAAGTAAAGTTGTATTCTAAAAAAATTATTATATCAAATTTCTAAAGTAGGTCCTCACGTTTGTTAAGACTACTTTAAGTTGATATTTTCAAAATGTGTATTTTGTACCCCAAATATATTTGTTAATATTTTTTTTTTTTTTTTTTTTTTTAATACATTTATTTATTTATTGTATCTTCAATTATGAACTAACAATAAGTAATCAAATCTTAAATCTAAAATATAAGTATTAGGCCCGACCACTGTCGGACATAAACTTAGTGATAGATATAAATAATACATAAGTAGTGATAATCAAAAAAAAAAAAAAAATATTTTCAAGCAATCCCATCTGGAGTGTTGAGTAAAAGAGCCCGTGTGTCCTTCTTTTTCAAGCGAATGTGGCCAGTAAAATTCAAGATGTTACGAGCAAGCGGATTAGGATGTGACTCGAGTTTTTTTAAATATTTGCCTGCGTATTTTGCTATTTCTTCAATCACTAGTGGCATATTCAAATCACGATGTATATTTGAGTTTTTTATGTACCATGGAGCCGATGTTATCAAACGTAAAATTTTGTTTTGCCTTCGTTGGATTCTCTCGACGTTAGAAGCTGAAGCAGTGCCCCATAACTGAATTCCGTAGCACCATATTGGCTTCAAGAGCGACTTGTATAATAAAAGTTTACAGTCTAGGCTGAGTGTTGAGTTTCTACCAATCAGCCAATATATCTGACTTAGTTTAAGTTTCATTTGTATTAGCTTTGAGTCAATATGGTGTTTCCATGTAAGTCGTCGATCAAGGTGTATACCAAGGTATTTTACATGTGAATGCTGAGGAACAACTTGATTGTTGATTCGAATTTGGGAACAAGTATCTCTTCGCAGGGTAAATGTTACCTGAACACACTTTTGCTCGTTTACCTTAATTCTCCATAATTTTAACCATAGTTCCAGTTGTGTAATATATTCTTGTAGATATCGGGAAGCCTCATGAGGATTTTCGTGCATACTTAGGCAGGCTGTATCATCGGCAAACGTAGATGTATGGATATTGCTGCTCAAAGGCATATCACAAGTATAAATTAAATACAAAACTGGCCCCAGTATGCTCCCCTGTGGCACACCGGATGATATAGATTCGGGCACACTCATGAATTCCCCTTCCACAACCGTGAACTTCCGGGTAGTAATGTAACTTTCTAATAAATTCACCAAATTTATTGGTAGATATGATTTTAATTTTAAAATTAAACCTTCATGCCACACTTTATCAAATGCCTGCGAAACGTCAATAAACAGTGCAGAACAGTACTTCTTTTCTTCAAATGTTCTTCTTATACATTGAACCAATCTATGTGTTTGTTCAATGGTGCTATGTTGACTTCTAAAACCAAACTGATGGTCTGGGATGCACCCACTACCAATTAGAATTGGGGACAATTTTGACATGAGCAGTTTTTCGAAAAGTTTTGACATTGTTGATAGCAGGCTTATTGGCCTGTATGATTCTGCCTTGGTCAGATCTTTGCCCGGCTTTGGAATCATTTTAACTTTGGCAAGCTTCCAGCTGTGGGGATAATACTCTAGTCGTAAAATGGCATTAAAAATGAATAACATGATTCTAATTACAATACGAGGCAATTTTATTAGCATTTGGTTACTAATTCCATCAATACCCGGTGCTTTCTTCGGGTTGAGTTCAGCAATTAGATTTTGTACATCACACATTTTAAATTTTATGGGTCGAGGGGGTAGCGCAACTACACTCGGGAAATCAACAACACCAGTACATGTGTTTGGGGTAAATACGGATTTTAAATGCTTTGCAAACAAGTTACCTTTTTCAATATCACTCCTGGCCCAAACTCCGGTAGAAGTGCGCAGAGGTGGTTTAAACTCAACGGGTGTTTTAATTCTTTTCGCAGCGCGCCACAAAGAATAATTAGATGCTGGTGTGACATCGAGATTTTCCAGATAGTTTTTAAGACATGCAGTTTTTTCATATGCAAGCAGTTCTTGGAGTCTTTTAGTGCAATCTTTTAATCTAATTTTATTTTGGGGTGACCTGTGCTGTTGCCATTCTCTTCTAGCTCTTCTTTTTGCACATACGAGAAGTTCAATATCTGTAGAATATATTCTGTTAAACCCAGTCTGCGGGTGGGAGGAAGTGGCATGTTCAGCTGCCTGCTTAATATTTTCGTTAAGATTAGCAATATTAGATTCAATATCGTCATGAGTTCTTAGCTTAATGTTTTCAGTGCAATGACTACTAAGATATTTTTTGAATCGCAGCCAATTAACACGACTGACCATTTTCACATATGGGTGAGGTAGAGCACTTCTCAGTGGGCTACAGATTGTAACGATCGTGGGAGAGTGATCAGACGATAGATCTAGGGAAGCTTCGACGTGAATTAATTCCCTAGAAATATTTTTCATGACGCCAAAATCTATAATATCCGGAATTTTATGTATGTCAGTAGGCCAGTAAGTGGGCTCCCCACTCGAAATGACGTCCAAGCCCATTTTTGAAATTGTGTTGAACAACGCTCGTCCTCTAGGTGTGATAAGACGCGAACCCCAGAAAGTATGTTTTGCATTATAGTCTCCAGCTGCTACGAAACAAGGGCCAAGAGATTTGTAGAAATCCTCGTATTGATCCTCAGTAATTGCGAATCTAGGAGGGGAGTAAATTGATGATATGACAAAATTTGTGCAAAAGTTTTTGATACAAATATTTGTTGCTTGTAGATGTTCTTCACAAATGTTGTCAAGAATATAATGCTTGAGTCTTGACTTTATTAAAATTGCTGATCCCCCGCAAGCTCTTCCTCTTGGGTCCTTTGAATCATATAAAATGTAGCCATTAATTTTGAATAGGCTTCTTGAAGTCAAGTGAGTCTCAGAAACCAACATTATATCAATATTTTTTTCCGTGAGGAAGTGCTCAAGTTCATTTTTATGTTGGCGAATGCCGTTTGCGTTCCAGAAGCATATTTTTAACGTGTTCATGGCTTGTTAACTAATGCTTGAAGCAGTGTAGACTGCATTCGTAGCATTTCTTGCATCATGCTAGTCATATTTGTTGTAAAATTATTTATAGTTAGCACTAGATTCTCAATAGTAGCTTCAAGGCGACTAAAATTAAAGCTTGAGTTTGCATTCGTTGAATTATTTTGAGGCGGAATATTTTGTGTGGGAATATGACTAGTCTTAGCTGCATCGGCATACGATACACGTGAAGTGACAGGTTGGCTCATTTGAGTAAAAGTGGCGGAGTAAGCGTTTGCTGTTTGTGTTGGAGCTAATTTAGGTTTTTGCCCCATAGTCTGCTTAACGAAAGAATATACAGGACATCCTCTGTAGTTAGCGGTGTGATTACCTCCACAATTACTACATTTTTTTTCTGCTAGATCTTTAGGCTTAGTACAACCAGCAGTACCGTGCAATTCACCGCAGATAACACAAACTGAAGGTAACTTGCAGTAAGTTTTGGTATGACCATATTCTTGACAATTATGGCACTGTACGGGTCCAGAACGCTTGTGTGGTTCTTCAACTGTTATTTTTCGATATAAGAGATATTTCAAATTATAAATTGGATGAGTCTCGCTTTTTTTCAATTTTATATCGTTTGGCTCCAGTTCGACGCGAAATAGAGGTTGAGGAATCTTCTCCCTATTTATTATGTTAGATACATTTTTTACCTTAAATCCCTGGAGGACGAGTGCATCTTTTATTTCTTCGGGAGCAACATAGGAATCGATGCCCTTCAATACGATCTGCAGGCCTTTAGCACTTTTAAGCTGATATGTGTAGAAACTTTTCTTACCTTTTTCAAATTCAGTAATCAGTTTGCGAAAATCTTTTTCTTCATAAATTTGAATTTTGGTTTCATCAATGTTACCACGTTTTATTGGAACGATGTGAAATTTATTCTCACCAATGACTGAAATTAAATTTTTTATAAGAGCGTTTGAATTTTTTTCTCTCAAATAGATTGGTGGCGGCTTGGATGTTTTGTTCGTAGATACATCGGGTTCGTTGTTGTCAACTTGTAATATTTGAAAACGATTTTGGCGGTTAATAGAGGATGCGCTGTTATCCCTAGACATTTTTGGAGCAGATGAAATTTTCGAAGACTTTGGGCTTCGTCCGCGCTTTACCACTGTAATATATCTGTCCATTCCCACTTGGACCTTGGGTTTTGGGCTGCTCTTAACTTCAGTAAAAACTTGGTTAAGTGATGACCACGAGCCCGAAGCGGATGATATCGCTGAGTTAAATGTAGAAGTACTAGGCAACGGTAATGTTAACGAATCACTAGTTGGCATTGGACAAAGCGAAGTTGATCGCTGACGAAAAAGTGGCCTCGCCGTTAAAGTCTACTATCAGATTTCTTATTTAATTTGTTATCATTAAGAGCTTCAGAGCTCTCAGTAAGTCTTATATCAGATTTTTTATTTTTATTATTTTCATTAAGAGCTTCAGAACTCACAGTAAAATAGGCATTTCTGCCATTAGAACTCACTTCACAGTTATTTGTTTTTGAGGTACTCATATAGAGTATTCCTCAAGGGCACTTTTGTTTGTATGTTTGTTTGTTTTTTTTATTACGGTTTTTTTGTTTTTGTTAATTATGACTATGTAAAAAGTATTAGCAATGCAAATAAAGCTAACAATAACAATATGTATTCCGAATATTTTTTCGTACAATTTTTTTTTGTTTAGTATGAAATAAAAACTCCGCTAAATCGACTGTTCACTATGAATGTACAACGAGAACTGGCTTTAAAAGCGACTTGTATAATAAAAGTTTACAGTCCATGCTAAGTGTTGAATTTCTGCCAATCAACCAGTGTATTTGAGATAACTTAATTTTCATCTGAGTTAGCTTAAAGTCGATATGATGTTTCCATGTAAGCCTTCGATCAAGGTGTATAACAAGGTATTTCACTTGGGATTGTTGAGGAATATTTTGATTATTGATTCGAATTGGGGAACAAGTATCTCTTCTTAGGGTAAACGTTATATGGACACACTTTTGTTCATTTACCTTAATTCTCCATAAGTTCAACCACATTTCTAATTGTGTAATATGTTCTTGTAAATATCGGGAAGCCTCGTGAGGGTTTTCATGTATACTAAGGCAGGCTGTATCATCGGCAAACGTAGATGTATGGATATTGCTGCTCAAAGGCATATCACAAGTATAGATCAAATACAAAACTGGCCCCAGTATGCTCCCCTGTGGCACACCGGATGTTATAGATTCGGGCACACTCATGAATTCTCCTTCCACAACCGTGAACTTCCGGGTAGTGATGTAACTTTCTAATAAATTCATTAAATTTATTGGTAGATATGATTTTAATTTTAGAATTAGACCTTCATGCCACACTTTATCAAATGCCTGAGAAACGTCAATAAACAGGGCAGAACAATACATTTTTTCTTCAAGAGTTCTTCTTATAAATTGCACCAATCTATGAGTTTGTTCAATGGTGCTATGCTGACTTCTAAAACCAAATTGATGGTCTGGGATGCACCCACTATCTGTTAAGGTTGGGGACAATTTTGTCATGAGCAGCTTTTCGAAGAGTTTTGACACAGTTGACAGCAAACTTATTGGCCTATATGACTCAGCTTTAGTAAGATCTTTTCCCGGCTTTGGAATCATTTTGATTTTTGCAAGCTTCCAGAGTTGAGGATAATACTCCAGTCGTAATATGGCATTAGAAATAAACAGCAAGATTCTTATTGCAATATGCGGCAAGTTCATCAGCATCTTGTTACTAATTCCATCAATACCTGGAGCTTTCTTTGGCTTGAGTTGAGCAATTACTTTATGTACATCACGCATCTTAAACTTTAAGGCTCGAGGGGGTAGAGCAACTACATTCGGCAAATCAGCAACACCAGTACATGTATTTGAGGTAAATACGGATTTTAAATGCTCAGCAAATATTTTGCATTTTTCCGTATCGCTTCTTGCCTAATCTCCGGTAGATGTGCGCAGAGGTGGCTTAAACTCAACGGGGGTTTTAAGCTTTCTAGCAGCGCGCCACAAAGAGTAATTAGATGTCGGTGTGACATTAAGACCTTCCAAATAATTTTTAAGAGATGCAGTTTTTTCAGATGCAAGCAACTCTTGAAGTCGTTTAGAACATTATTTAAGTCTGAGTTTATGTTGGTGCTGTTGCCATTCCCTTCTAGCTCTTCTTTTTTCACATACGAGATGTACAATATCCCTGGAATAAATTCTATTAAACCCAGACTGCGGATGGGAGGTAGTGGCATGTTCAGCAGCCTGTTTAATAATTTCGTTAAGATTGGCAATGTTTGCTTCAATGTCATTAGGTGTTATTAACGCAATATTTTCCGTGCAATGACTACTAAGATATTTTTTGAATCCCAGCCAATTAACACGATTGGTCATCTTCATATAAGGGTGAGGTAAGTCACTTCTTAGTGGGTTACAAATTGTAGGCCAATAAGTGGGCTTCCCACTCGAAATAACATCTAAGCCCATTTTTGAAATTGTATTAAACAAAGCTCGACCTCTAGGTGTTAAAAGGCGCGATCCCCAGTACGTATGCTTTGCATTGTAGTCTCCAGCTGCCACGAAACAAGATCCAAGCGATTTGTAGAACTTCTCATACTGATCTTCGGTAACTGAAAATCTGGGAGGTGAGTAAATTGATGATGCTTGATGTCTTGACTTAATTAGAATTGCAGATCCACCGCATGCTCTCCCTCTAGGGTCCTTTGTATCATACATAGTGTAGCCATTTATTTTGAAAAAGCTTCTCGTAGTCAAATTTGTCTCAGAGACCAACATTATATCAATACTTTTTTCCGTAAGGAAGTGCTCAAGTTCATTTTTATGTTGGCGAATGCCGTTTGCGTTCCAGAAACATATTTTTAACGTGTTCATGGCTTGTTAATTAATGCTTGAAGCAGAGTATTCTGCATTCTCAGCATTTCTTGCATCATGGTAGTCATATTTGTTGTAATGTTGTTTATAGTTTGCACCAAATTGTCAATAGTAGCTTCAAGGCGACTAAAGTTAAAGCTTGAGTTTGCATTTGTTGAATTATTTGGAGGTGGAACATTTTGTGGGGGAACAGAATTTGTTTTAGCAGCATCGGCATACGATACACGGCTCATTTGCACAAAAGTGGCGGAGTAAGCGTTTGCTGATTGAGATGGAGCTAATATGGGTTTTTGCACCATAGTCTGTTTGACAAAAGAGTACACAGGACAACCTCTGTAGTTAGCGGTGTGATTACCTCCACAATTACTGCATTTTTTATAACTTTGATTTTTTGGCTTATAGCAACTAGCTGTGCCGTGTAATTCGTCGCACACAACACAAACAGTGGGTAATTTACAGTATGTTTATGTGGCTCTTCAACTGTGATTTTTCGGTATAAGAGGTATTTTAGGCTATAAATTGGGTGTGTCTCGTTTTTTTCCAGCTGTATATCATTCGGCTCCAATTCAACACGAAATAGAGGCTGGGGGATCTTCTACCTATTTATTATGTTGGTAACATTTTTTACCTTAAATCCTTGTATCATGAGTGCATCTTTTACTTCTTCGGGATTAACATTAGAGTCAATACCCTTCAATACGATCTGCATACCTTTGGCACTTTTAAGCTGGTACGTATAAAAACTTGTTTTATTTTTTTCAAATTCAGTCATTATTTTACGGAAATTTTTTTCTTCGTATATTTGAATTTTAGTTTCGTCAATATTACCACGCTTTATTGGAATAACATGAAATGCGTTCTCACCAATGGCCGAGACTAATTTTTTAATTAGGGCGTTAGAATTTTTCTCTCTCAAATATATAGGTGGTGGCTTAAAAGACTTTTGCGATGATGCAGCGGGCTTGTCGTCGGTGACTTGCAATAATGAAAAACGATTTTGACGATTGGTAGATGATGCGCTATTATCCCTAGACATCTTTGGAGCAGATGAAATTTTTGAAGAATTCGGGCTTCGCCCACGCTTTACCACTGTTATGTATCTGTCCATTCCGACTTGTACCTTGGATTTTGAGCTACTTTTATCTGTAGTGATAACTTTATTAAGTGATGAACACGAGCCTGAAGGAGATGATATTACTGACTTATATGACGAAGTACTAGGCAACTGTAATGTTAATGAATCACTATTTGGCATTGGACAAAGCGAAGTTGATCGCTGACGAAAAATTGGATTTGTCGTTAAAAAAATATTTTCATTAGATTTATTATTTGTATTATTTTCATTGAGAGCTTCAGAACTCACAGTAAAATAGGCATTTCTGCCGTTAGAACTCAATTCATAATTTTTTGTATTTGAGGTACTCATATAGAGTATTCCTCAAGGGCACTTTTTGTGTTTTTTTGCTTACGGTTTTTTTTGTTTTTGTAATTTTTGATTGTTTATTTGTTTTTGAGTTATTCGTATAGAGTATTCCTCAATGTCACAGTTTATGTTTTTTTTTTGTTTCTGTTTTTTTGTATTTGTTATTTCCACTATGTAAAAAATATTAACAAAGCAGTAAAGCTTATTTATTAAAGTCAGTATGTGCCTATTACGAATACGATGTACTACGAATATTTTTTTGTATAATTTTTTGTTTGTTTGGTATGTAAAAAAAAAATCCGCTAATCGACTGTTCGCTATGAAGGTACCACGAGAACTGTGATTTAATAAAATAAAAAAAATTTGAATACCCGAATGAAATTGTATTCGATTTTGTACATCTTAAGCTGTGAAGTGGTTGTTGAGCACGGTGGTGTTACCAGTATTTATTATTAAATAACAAAATAATTAAAGTTGTGTTTTGCATACAATTTCTTAACAAAGCAATATTAGCCTTAAAGTGCTTGTCAACTAATATGAACTTTAAAGCTAAAGTAAAATATTTTTTTGCATAAGGGGGTTTATATTTAAATGTTCTCTATTTCAAGTAGTAAAATCAAAAATTAGTAACACATTAGAAGGAAAAATAAATAAAAATAAAAAGTGACTGACTAATTTATACGTATACGCGGTTCCTGTATACTACATGAACCGTCAATAGAGCAGATCTAAATTCTTAGAAAACGACTTTGTTTTCTGTTGATCGCTATTCAAGAAGAAAATTAGTTTCTTTATTATGATTTAACCGTCAAGAGAGTAGATCTTAATTCTTAGAAAACGACTTTGTTTTCTGTTGATAGCTATTCAAGAAGAAAATTCGTTTCTTTATTATGATTTAACTAATTTAAAAGCACATTTATATCTATACTTCTTAACATAAAAATAAATTACAAATGATATTCTGCTATATTATATGTATCTAAAATTTCAAAAAAGCTGTACATATATGAAAGAATCTCCAGCGCTTCTCACTGCATCAGAGTTTAAGAAAAAAGCTCCTTTTATTCAATAGGGGACCAATTTAATAAAATTTTAATTTGAAACAGTAATCAAAGACATCAGCTTACTTCATTCTTATTCATAATCGTATAATAGAATATATAACTACCAAAGGACAAATTTTTAAAGTCATATAAATTAAGCAATATGGAAAATAAACATAAATTTTATAGAGGACTAAGGTTTCAAAAGTAATTCAAATGATTTTATTATTAAAAAGGAGCCTTTGTTTTCATTTATTATGAAAATAACAATTTCATTATTAAACTCTCCTTTGATTTTCAATGTTTATCGAAAAAAAAACTGTCATCACCAAAGCTGGAAGTGCTGAATCAGTTTCATTTAAAAATGTTTATACATTTTTAAAAGGCAATGCAATGTACACCCCAAAAAAATTCTAACGTTGACTATATAGGTTGCATCAATTTTAAGCAAATTTAAATTAAATATAAGAAATATTTCTATTATTGTTATTATTACTTTAGAGTATGTATCTTCAGGAATTCAGTTTTACTTAAAAAAGAAAATCCTCACAAACTTTTAAGTAAATGCAAATGAAAATTAAAACAACGTTTTCTTAATTTCAAATAAAAAAACTGAAAATATTTCACATCTGTACACACCAACATGAGCAAAAACAACAACAAAAGTTATGACATGAAGAAAAAAATATGTATTCAAAGATTAGGATAAACACTTATTTCTATGTACATACATAGATACATACACCCATACATACATGCAAACATAAAATCAATTTGTTGATATGTATGTAATAGGGATGCCAAACGGGAAATCCCGAAATCCCGGGATTTGGCAAATTTTTAAATTAATTGTTAAATTCAATACCGGGATTTCTTTTTCGGGATTTGATAGAAATTTTTGTATAAAAAACCAATTTATATATATATATTATTTATTATTATTATTATTTAATTTATGGTATTTTTTATTATATTTAAAAGTCCCATATAATATTATACGTGCAGTTTTAACAATTTAATAACTATTCGTGACATATTTCTTATAAGTTAACAACAAGAGCAAAATAAATTAACTACTTTCTCACGGTTATTTTTATCAATTGAGCCACAATATACAACTAAGAATTATTTTGAAGACAAAAAGAAGCATATGAGCTTTGGAAGGGAAATAACATTTGGAAAACTCATAAGTTTGACAAATTTATTCCGTCTTAATCTATATTATGAGAGCAATTATGAAAATTCTTTTGATTTGTATTTCATTTACGAGTGTATTATTTATTAATAATTTTTTATTTTTATTTTATGAGTGTATTAAAAAATTGTTAACTTTAAACACAATATAATATTATCAATATAAAACCTTTTAAAATGCATAAAATTTGTTATTAAAGTAATATTTATTTAAAAAAATAATTTATTTTACCAAATAATTGTAGATCCCGAAATCTCACAAATCCTGAAATCCCTAAAAATCCTGGGATCCCGAAAATCCCGAGATCCCGAAAATTGCAGGTTTTTCGGGATCGGGATTTATAAATCCCGAATCCCGGGATTTCCAAAAATCGATCCCGATTGGCATCCCTAGTATGTATACATATCAGTTTTATTATCAATGCTCAAGTATTTATTAGATCTTAACAATCACACTTACATATCTACATCGTGAAAATATATGAAGCATAAATTCGCATGATCATAATTTTCAATATAATAGAAAATGTATATTGAGATACCTACAAACTAATGAGTTTAATAAATGAATACTGTAAACTTATATTTTTTCATATTGAAATAATAAATTTTAATATGACTAAACCTTCGTTAATGTGTCTTATTAATTGAACATGGTTTTTTCTGGGTAGACGGCTTATCGTTCAGTCAAAGCAGGCAGATATAGTTAAATAAACAAAATCTGTAATATAAACAAATTTCTCAAGACTTTAACGCTGGCACTTTTGTCTAAAGAAAATATAAAGAAAACTTAATCATGACAGAGTATACAGCAATATTTAGTATAAGAACATTCTAGGATTAGAAAAGTTCCAATAAAGTTATGATATTTTATACTACCAAATGTCTGGCATGACAAACAATTTATTTTAATGTACACATAAATACTCGTACTAGCGTGAGAAAATCTCACACACAGCCACACAAAGAGGTGATGAAAATACACAAACACACACATACATACATACTGAAATTTTATAATATTACGAAATTCAAATTCATCTGTCATGAAATACGAAACAATATTTCCTAAAAAAATAACCGAAGGTTTCATAACAATGCCTTCGTCCCCCACTATATGATCACGTACATTAGTCCAAAAACATATACATACATACATTATCAAATGCATTCCTCTCCACTTCCATTCACAACAGATATCAGGGTTGCCACTCTCTGGAGGTATAGATTATTTCCCCAGAGATATATTAATAAAAAATAAAAATTAATGCATACATACAATAACCAAAAGCGAGTCACTTCATTTTCAAAATCGATATTTCCTACATGGGTATAATATTTGTCTACCACTACAACAAAAGTATCCGGCACCGGGAGACACACAATTAAATACATAAACACACACATCCATACACACATACAAACACCCACATATACATACATCCACACCGTTTCTCTACAATCACAACAAAAGCTGTAAGCGGCCCATACACTACAACAGCATGCATGCGCAATCAAGTGTTTGTGCCAGCGGTTGGGTCGTGTATGGGCATTTTGTGTGATTGTACGTGTTGCTGTAGTGATGTCAAATAGAGTTTGATATTTTGCTGATGGTACAAGCTTGCTGGTGTAGTATATGGTGAAATTAGCTCAGTTGAGCAAAGTTTTCATGGAGTAAACATGCATTTAAAAAATAGAATTTATTGAAATATAATTTTTTTCAATGGAAAAGAGAATTTTAGCTCTTTAGTTATACATAGCTGCTAATTTTAACAACATACCAATAGTAATTGTAAGAATTTTTTGTCCATAGACTGAAAAAAATAAATAAATTGTAGCAAAAACTGTGTCACTATTCATAACCACCCTTACCGCAATTTTGTAAAAAATGAATATTGTACCAGCTTGTTGGTATAATGTGTGCTTCGAGCATGAATGCTCAATCGCTTGATTGTGCGTGCATGCTCTTGTAGTGTATGGGCCGCTGTACACACAAGTACATACATACATAGAAAGAATCAAACTAACACACACAACCACGCACACACACACAACAAATCTCGACATGAAAATCCCGCTGCCATTCGTAACAGGGTTGACATCACTTTTGTAGTAATGGTGGTCTGAATCCTGTTTTCCCCGGTGTTAAATTCTCAAAACAGGACTCAGGCCACCACTACCACACTACTTTTGCATTGCTTAACAAATCGTATTTATTAAAAACTAAACTAAAGAGGGAAAGAATTGAATGTCCAGTTTGTCTTATATATGTATAACATGAGAGTTTTGGTATGTTATTTTAAGACGTAGAATTTTTAAGATTTATTTAAAATATTGATAGAGTTCAGCAAAAATGGCCAGAATAATATATGCAGTAAGTATCCTTAAGCGAGAGTTAAAAATCTGTATTTTATGAACAAATAAGACATTTTAACTTAACAATGCGTTTTCGGTATCAATGCATAGTGAACGAAAAAAACGGGAAGAAGACTTGTAAATTCTAAAAATTAATTGATAATCTGAAATAGTAAGAAATACTCAAATTTTGGTTTAAAATGAAATGTTTGTAAGTTTTTAAATACCCAGGCAAAAATTGTGACTGCCCCAGAAATATGTTCCACCACAACACTGTAAATACAAAACTACGACTCTTCCAAACTGTTTGTACTACCACAGTACTGTAAATACAAAAATATGACTTAACGTTTAGAAATACCTCGATCTTAGTAATCCTATACCACTACAACTTTGTATATACAAAAATTCGACGTTAGTTTCCCAATACCCCGTTTACAATAATCCTATACTGCTACAAAACCGTAAATAAAAAAATTTGACTTAAGTTCCCCAAATACCCCGTTTACAATTATTCTTTACCACTTCAACACAGTAAATACAAAAATTTGACGTAAGTTGGGAAATTTCCATTGTAACGACCTCATAAATTTGTAATTAGTGTATTGTGACAACATTGAAAACAAGAGTCGGAAAACGGTGATTCGGCGTTATGATTTTAATGTTATGATAGGTCGAAAACCCTTCTTGTTAGCACCTGACCTCCCCCTCGCTTTTTATGTGCATAATTTTTTATGTTTGTAAAATTTTTAAACAAATAAATAAATAATTTAATGTTATGAGTAAAATGTTGGTAAATTAATGTTATACTGATGTTAATTTTACCCGCAGAAAATTGTAGCAACGCCATCTGCCTGGGTATTTAAAGTGCCGGAAAAAACTATTTAGTATAACATCACCATAAAATTTACTGTATGTACATCAAATAGGTTAATATTCAATGAAAAAAAGTTGTTGCAGGGAATTATTGTTATTAATCGTGGACATTATTTATTGCTTTTATCCTATAATAAATTATTTATTATAAATTAAATTAATTAAATTAATTTACGCGCTGTATTAAGTCAGTTCACCTGCAAACATGAAAAAGGATAATTTAAAAAAACCCCATGAGAAATATTATACACGATAAGGGGAATCAAAAAAGATAACACATTTCTAGGGATAAAACAATATTTCGAGTTAATATTATTGGAATAAAATCAATTTCGTTCTACTTTTTTAAGCAAATGTCCGGGGTTTCTCCTTCTGCTGTCCTCTTTTTATAAATTAAGCGATAACAACCCTATATTTATTAAGTCGTATGTATATACCTATTACGAATAATATGTAGTACGAATATTTTTTTTTATAATTTTCTTTTTGTATTTTAAGTATGTAAAATTTCGCTAATCGACCGTTCACTATAAAGGTACAACGAGAACTGTGGTATACAATTATTGATTTACATTTGTTAAATACATTTGTAAGTATCACTATTAATTTTCTATTTTCCCGATTAAAAAATTATTCCTGATTAAAATTAATAGTTTATAGTTCAACGAAATTTGTTTAATATATGTACATTGTATATACCTACATCAGGGCCAACCATTTCATTCAACAATTGTGCAGAGAGCACTTCACACATATTCTTATGCTCATTAATTTAGTCGTCAATGAACAAGCGACGATCACACATGCGCGGATGCTTACAGTTTTTGTTGATGCTTTTGTTGTTTTTGTTGTTGTGGGTTTATTTTTTTAGGTAACCAGCAAACATTTTGTATAAATAATGGCATGCGAAAAATATTTCGCTATTCAAAGTGCATTTGGTAACGTGCAATGTATATTATGTTATAAAACATTTAAGAACGACACTGAATATGTTATTAAAAGACATTATGAGACGTTTCATAGCGAAATGAATGTTTTTGAAAGTACAGAAAAAGAAATGCTTTTTAATAAAAACAAAGGCATTTACATTAAAAAAATGAAAGAATGGTTGCTTGCAGTGGAGCAAAATGAAGCACATTTTGAAAATAAAAAACTCCTCGTGGAGATATCGAGCTTAATAAGCTTGGACATTGTCAAACATGGAAGGCCATTTTCTGATGGTATATTTGTAAAAAATATGTTTGATAAAGTTTTACAAAGACTTAATTACAAAACTACGTTAATACAATCTCTTCCCTTGTCTCCTCAGACGGTGGTACGGCGTATTTCCCAAATAGGAGATTCATTAGAATGTATTATTAGGAAAAAATTAATGAATTGCGAATTCATGTCCCTTTGTCTGGATGAAAGCACAGACATAAATGACCTTTGTCAACTCGTTATATGTATTCGTTGTGTAAGTCGCAACTACGAAGTTTTTGAAACTATGTTTTCCTTGGAAACATTTCACGGAAACGTAACTGGCAAACTTTTATTCGATGTAGTTAGCGATAAGCTTTTTTCTGTTACAGATACAAAAAAAATTTTTGGTGTCTGTACAGATGGAGCAAATGTAATGGCAGGCAAATGTGAAGGTTTCATTGGGCAAATGAATAAAAATGGAATTTCAATTCATAGCTTTCATTGCATCATTCATCAGGCCGCTATTGCATCCAAATTTATCACTAATTATCCTGCCATGAAAACTGCGGAACGCATTATTAATAAAATACGAGGAGGTCATCACGCCTTCACACATAGAAAGTTTGTAAGCTTTTTGAAAAACAAAAACGCAGCATATAATGATCTAAAAATGTTCACGGAAGTTCGTTGGCTAAGCCGTGGTGATTGCTTAAATATATTGTTTGATTTAAAAGAAGAAGTGCTACAGTTTTTAGAAAAGGAAAAGATAGATGATTGGGGAGTGCAGGCCTTACAAGACAAAGAATTTATTTTGGAACTAGCTTTTTTGGCCGATACCACTAGTTTTTTAAATGAATTCAATTTAGAGCTGCAAGGTAAGGAAAAGAATTTGTGCGATTTGTATCGAATTCTTTTTAACTTTAAGACAAAGATATTTTTACTCCTTTCCAAAATTCAATCAAATGATCTTTCTAGTTTTCCAAAAACTTATCTCATATATGACAAACAGAAGAACGTAACTAAATTTGAATACATAACACTATTTGAAACACTTTTATATAACTTTCAAGACAGGTTTAAAGACTTCGAAAAAATACAACCATTGCTTGAAATTTTTGAAAGTCCATTCACTTGTGACGTAACCAACTACAATTTTGATATACAAAGCGAACTGATTATACTTCGAAGTGTTATCAGTTCCGTATTCGTAGTTACGATTTACACAGTGAATACAAAAATCATGAGTTCGCAATTCATTAATTATTCCCTAATAATGCATAATGTTTGTTGGGTTGCAGGGTGTTTTCTCACTAACACAACCTCATTTTATGTCGTGGCTGGCTCTGACCTACATACATATGTAAATATGTATGTACTTATATTTACATACTCCTACTGACAGAGATATACGAATATAATCAAGCCTGGGCATATTAATTATCCGAAAGATATGCATAAACGATGTCTTATAAGCTTGCTTACAAGTCAATATATTAAAACAACATAACTTATATATTAATAGGACCGATAGTAGGAAAAAGTACATCTTCATTCAGTAAAAAGTATTGAAAAGAGGCTAAAATTAGAAAAAGTATCAAATTGGGTGCAGTTTGTTAGAGTAGCACAATAGTATCCAAGCAGTCGACAAAGTGGCAAATTGCTACTTTAGTAGCATTAACGGTAACGCTACTTCTTGTTCGTATGACTACAATAATACATACATAGCTCACACCGCGTTGTCAAATCGGTGTGATCTAACGCAAAATTTTTGATTGTATTAGGTTTGTTTCTTTAGTCTACATTGGGATCCCGCGGGATCCCAATTTGCACGAAAAGCGTTCCCGTACTCGAAAATTGGGTTTATGAGAGAGGTTTAGTGAGAGTAATGGTCTTCTTCTTCTTGCACTAAACAGCCCGTAAGTTTTCTTCGTGCTAGTTTGGGCAAACACAAATACAATCAGCTGTTGAAATATAAACAATTGCAAAAAAAAATTACATTTACCTAAAAACTAAAAAAAAAATTGAAAAATTTTTGAAAAAATATTTAAAACAGGTGGTAGACAAAGCTTTATAAGTTTTTATATGAAATTAAGATATAGAACCTATGCAAGTATGTTGAATCATGTAAGTAAATACGTGAGTGTGTATGTACATAAGTATGTGTTTAGTTATGTGCATACGTATGTATATGCAAACATGCATTGACGTTTATTTTCGTGTTAAAATTTTGGTTTTTTGCGTTCCCGTACTTTTGTGCATTTTGTATATTATTGAGCGAAATTATAGTTTCCTCTCATTTTACCGAACTTTACCCAAAAAGTAAAGAAACAGAGCTATTGTGAAAAAGATTTTTACCCCCAAGCGTATAGATATTTACACATCAAAAAGTAAAAGTAAAGTAAATATATTAGGTCATAACAGTACATTTGCAAGTTAGTATTGTACCGAAGTTCTGTGACTCTCGTCACGAGAAATTTCTCACCTGGAACATGTTAAATGAAACAAAAATGCCATAAATTGAAACAAACTACTGGTTTTCTCACTAACCTGCATCTAAAACTTCCTCTGGCGAGTAATAGCTGTCACGTAAGGAAATTACTCGAAAATTTTCAGAAAAAGTATGTTTGTAAAATTTTCGTGAGAAAAGTTTTCGCTTTGTACTGTCAAATGTACTCACAAATAAAAACAGGGTGAGATACAATTTTAACCAAAAAATACATGTTTAAATACAAAATGCAATGAATAATAATGCAAGAAAGGTAAACATTTTGCTCTGAAGTGATACTTTCATTATTAATAACCAATAATGTATTTATATATAAATATAAACAATACAGAATCTATGTTTTCCAAATTTCTTATGAGACACACGCCGCACGCCTACCGTGGGAAACTATAAAGAAAAATTTGCTTATTAAGCATATACCTTTTCTTTTCTCTCTTATGTTAAGATAGGTTAAGCATTATTCTCATAGTTAGTATATAAGCCAATACAATTTTGTATTTAAGACAATGAATAAATATCTTTCTTGGGGGCTCCTCGCTGAGCTCTAACTATAAAAGGAATAATTAATTTTATTCAATAAAAGCATCCATCTGCTTTCTAGGCATACAGCTGTCTTATTCAATTAGAGCCAGTGGCTTTAATTAGCGCCGGCACAATCGGGGAGGTAGAACATCTATAAAACTTTTAATACCATTCCATGGCGATCCCGCTATGATTAATATACCATGACATAGCGATCTTGCCCAACCATTACAGTATAGCCGACGATTGTATTTTCGCTGCCGTCGTTGAAAGTTTTCGATAAGCGTTCACAAAGTCTGCGAGTTGTATAATATGACATTTCTAACGTAATCACTGCTAATATTTTTCTACATGAGTTACATACACACTTTTTTCTCAATTTTCGAAAAACGATAGAATATTTATATATATAGAATATATATAAATAATAATAGAATATTCAGCAAAATTGAAATACGATGAATCAAAATAATTCACGTTTCGTATATAAGGCACAAATTTGCATCAACTGACACCACACAGTGGACCAACACAGAAGAACGCTGATGATGAAGGTTTAGTGGCCTTCGAAAACGGCTGGCTGTTCCGTTCAACTATATGTTGTCAGATTATTTACAACTAACTTTGATGTTACTTGTTCATTAATAATAATCACATGTAATTTGGCTTAAAAAGCGATACGAACTTTAGCCCGTTCAAATCATAAATATAGAAACAAATTAAGTTCGAAAAATAATAATTAAAAATTAACTAAGATAGAATATTTTGTTTTACATCTTTCCGACGCGAAAAGTCCTCACCAAAGTTACAGAGAATGGGTACAGTTTCACACACGTCAGGTTTGACTCGTCAAGTCTTGAGCTTTTAGGAAAGAGTGGTGAAGAGAATAAAAAAGGGTACAGACTTGACCGTACCAGTCAAGTTTGATTTTTCGTTTTGTTTTGTAATTCGTAACACTCTACTACAACTCAAATTGATGAGACTTGTTCACTTGACTTGACGGTGTGTATAAACGCAAATGCAGGTTCAAAAGAAAATTGGACTAAAACTGATCAGATAAACCTAATGTGTGTGAATCATGACTTAAGATATTGATTTAAAAATTTATGACATATTTTTTCATCTAAGATAAAAATTATTTATATTTTCTTTGATTGCAGATTGTGGATTTTCAAATGAAGAAATAAGAATTGTTGGTGGAAAACCTACGGGCGTAAATCAGTTTCCATGGATGGTCGGAATTATTTATGATGGAAAGTTCCATTGCGGCGGTTCTTTACTTACAAAAGAATATGTTTTAACTGCCGCTCATTGTGTAAAAAAGCTGCGCAGATCCAAAATAAGAGTCGTATTTGGAGACTATAATCAACATATTACCTCCGAGTCTAAAGCTATTCAAAGAGCAATTACAAGTATAATTAAACACAGGAATTTTGATCCAGATACGTACAATAATGATATAGCTCTATTGAAACTGAGGAAAGCAGTTTTTTTTTCAAAAATTATTAGGCCAGTTTGTCTTCCCCGGTACAATTATGATCCGTCAGGTAACTATATTAGACTTACAACTATATAAATTTTATTTCTCTTATTTGGAGCAATTTCGCCTCATTCCCTTAAAGTTTTGTGAATAATGAGCTCTACGTTGGTCGATTGGTTAATTCAAATTGTGGATAAAGGCAACACGCGTCGGCACAAATAATACGGCCTGTCCCACGATGTCACCAGAAATCGTTCGAATGAATACTTGTACTGAAAACAAAAACAAATTTTCTAATGTTATTGTTGTTTGACAAGACTATACAGCCTGTTTTTAGAAAACATAAGCCCTTTCGGTTTTATGTTTAG
This sequence comes from Tachina fera, assembly GCA_905220375.1. Classification (NCBI taxonomy): domain Eukaryota; kingdom Metazoa; phylum Arthropoda; class Insecta; order Diptera; family Tachinidae; genus Tachina; species Tachina fera. The sequence continues at coordinate 117,379,843 of LR999963.1, read as the reverse complement.
TTTATATACAATAATCTTTAAAATTTGCTTTTTGTAAAACATTTTCAAAAGCTTTCGTTTTGCCATTTTTTTTTGTAAATACATGTATTTATTTATTGTATCTTCAAATATGAACTAACAATAAGAAATGAAATCTTAAAGCTAAAATATAATTACTACGCCCGACCAGTGTCGGACATAAACCCATCTAGAGTATTGAGTAACAGAGCCCTTGTGTCTCTCTTTTTTAGGTGAATGTGTCCAGTAAAATTCAATATGTTACGAGCACTTGGACTAGGATGTGACTCGAGTTTAGTTAAGTATTTGCAATTTCTTCAGCCACTTGTGGTACATTTAAATCACGATTTAAATTTAAATTTTTGATGTACCATGGAGCAGATGTTATAAACCTTAAAATTTTGTTTTGTCTTCGTTGAATTCTCTCTACATTGGAAGCTGAAGCAGTGTCCCATAACTGGATACCGTAACACCATATTGGCTTCAAAAGCGACTTGTATATTAAAAGTTTGCAGTCCAGGCTGAGTGTTGAATTTCTGCCAATGAACCAGTGTATTTGAGATAACTTAAGTTTTATCTGATTTACCTTAGAGTCAATATGGTGTTTCCATGTGATACCAAGATATTTCACATGTGAATGTTGAGGAATAATTTGACTATTGATTATAATGGGGGGACAAGTATATTTTCGTAAGGTAAATGTTATCTATATGCACTTATGTTTTTTTTATTTTATTCTCCATAAGTTTAACCATAGCTCAAGCTATAAAACTGGCCCCAGTAAACTCCCTTGTGGTACACCGGATAAAATAGTTTCAGGCGTACTCATAAATTTTCCTTCCACAACCGTGAACTTCCACCCTAAAGTATAACTTTCTTAAAGTTTTAGAATGTTATTTGGTAGATATGTCTTCAATTTTAAAACTAGGCCATCGTGCCAAACTTTATCAAAAGCCGAAGAAACATCAATAAACAAGGCAGAACAATATTTCTTTTCTTCAAATGTTTTTCTTATAAATTAAACCAATCTATGCGTTTGTTCAATGGTGCTATGCTGACTTCTAAAACCAAATTAATAGTCCGGTATGCACATATTATCGGTTAGAATAAATGACAATTTTTTCATGAGAAGCTTATCGAAGAGTTTTGACATAGTTGACAGCAAACTTATTGGCCTATATGACTCAGCTTTGGTAAGATCTTTGCCGGGCCTTGGAATCATTTTGACCTTGGCAAGCTTCCAGTGTTGTGGATAATACCCCTGTCATAATATGGCATTGAAAATAAACAGCAGGATTCTTATTGCAATAAACGGCAAGTTCACCAGCATCTTGTTACTAATTCCATCGATACCTGGAGTTTTCTTTGGCTTGAGTTTTCTACATCACACATATTAAACTTAAAGGGTCAATGGGGTAGAGCAACTACACTCGGCAAATCAGCAACACCAGTACAAGTGTTTGGCATAAATACGGATTTTAAGTGCTCAGCAAATATTTTACATTTTTCCGTATCGCTTCTTGCCCAACCTCCGGTAGATGCAGCGCGCCACAAAGAGTAATTAGATGCTGGTGTGACATCAAGATTTTCCAGATAACTTTTAAGAGATGCAAGCAGGTCTTGGAGTCGTTTATTGCACTCTTTAAATCTAATTTTATTTTATGCTGTTGCCATGCTCTTCTAGCTCTTCTTTTTTCACCTACGAGACGTTCACTATCTGTAAAATAAATTCTGTTAAACCCAGTCTGTGGATGGGGGCTAGTGGCATGTTCAGCAGCCTGTTTAATATTATCGTTAAGATTGGCAATGTTCGATTCAATATCATCTGGTGTTCTTAGCTTGATATTTTTCGCACAATGACTACTAAGGTATTTCTTGAACCCTAGTCTTCACATATGGGTCAGGTAAGTCACTTCTTAATGGGCTACAGATTGTAACAATCGTGGGAGAGTGATCGGACGAGAGATCTAGAGAAGCTTCAACTTGAATTAGATCCCTAGAGATATTTTTTGTGACGCCAAAATCTATAACATCCAGCACTTTTTGAATGTCAGTAGGCCAATAAGTGGGCTCCATGCTCGAAATGATATCGAAGCCCATTTTTGAAATTGTGTTGAATAATGCTCGACCTCTGGGTGTAATAAGACGCGAACACCGGAACGCATGTTTTGCATTATAGTCGCCAGCTGCTACAAAACAAGGTCCAAGAGATTTGTAGAAATACTCATACAGATTCTCAGTGATGGAAAATCCGTACAAAAATTTTCTACAAAAATATTTGTAGCTTGCATATATTCTTCACTAACGTTGTCAAGGATATAGTGCTTGAGTCTTGACTTAATTATAATTGAAGATCTACCGCATGATCTACCCCTCGGGTCCTTTGTATCACATAAGGTGTAGCCACAAATTTTAAAAAGGCTTATCGAGATCAAATGAGAAGCCTAACATTATATTAAAATTTTTTTTCCATGAAAAAGTGCTTAAGTTCATTTTTATGTTGGGGAATATCTTTTGCGTTTCAGAAACATATCTTTAACGTGTTCATGGCTTGTTAACTAATGCTTGAAGCAGTGTATTCTGCATTTGCAGCATGTTTTGCATCATGCTAGTCATATTTGCTGTAAAGTTGTTTATAGTTATCGCTAAAGCTTAAGTTTGTATTCGTTGAATTATTTAGCGGGAAACATTTTGTGTGGGAATAGAACTATCTTTAGCAGCATCGGCATACGATACACGTGAAATAACTGGTTGGCTCACTTGAGAAAAAGTGGCAGAGTCCGCGTTTAATGGTTGAGCTGGAACTAATTTAGGTTTTTGACCCATAGCCTCTTTAACGAAAGAATATACAAGACAACCTCTGTAGTAAGCGGTGTGATACCTCCACAATTACTGCATTTTTTATCACTTAGATCTTTTGGCTTCTTGCAACTAGCAGTTTTTTACCTTAAATCCCTGGAGGACGAGTGCATCTTTTATTTCCTCGGGAAAAACATAAGAATCTATGCCCATCAATACGATCTGCATGCCTTTAGCGCTTTTAAGCTGGTATGTGTAGAAACTTGTTTTATATTTTTCAAATTCAGAAACCATTTTGCGGAAATCTTTTTCGTCATAAATTTGAATTTTCGTTTCATTGATGTTGCCACGTTTTATTGAAACAAATATATTGGTGGCGGCTTGGAGGTTTTGTTTGTTCGTGTTTACATCGGGTATGTCGTTGTCATCTTGCAGTATTTGAAAATGGTTTTGACGATTCTAAGAAGATGAGCTGTTATCCCTAGATATCATTGGGGCAGATGCAAATTTAGTAGAATTTGGGCTTCGCTCGCGCTTTATTACAGTGATATATCCATTCCGACCTGGACGTTGAGTTTTGGGCTACTGTTGATAACTTGGTTAAGTGATGACAACGAGCCCGAAGCGGATGATATCAATGAGTTAAATGTAGAAGTACTAAGCAACGGTAATGTCAACGAATCACTATTTGTCATTGGACAAAACGAGATCGTTGACAAAGTAGTGGCTTTGCCGTTAGAAAAAGTCTGTCATTAGATTTTTTATTTTTATTGTCTTCATTAAAATCTTCAGAGCTCACAGTAAGCCTCAAATCAAATTTTTTGTTTCTGTTGTTTTAATCAAGAGTTTCAGAAGTCACAGTAAAATAGGCATTTCTGCCGTTAGAGCTCACTTAACAATTTTTTGTTTTTTAGGTACTCATATGGAGTATTCCTCAAGGGCACGTTGTTTGTTTGTTTTTTTGTTTGCAATTTTTTTTTTGTTATGACTATGTAAAAAATATTAGCAAAGCAATTAAAGTTAGTGTTGTGAATCAGAATTGAACAACCCTCGTAACAACTGGACTCATCACGCCATGCATGTGTATAATAATAGCAAACATTCAACAACAAAACAAACACCGACGAGAGTGTTATTCGGGTTTGAATTTAAAATACCCATCTTTTTGAAAATATCTCCGACACCACTATACAACGCGGATGATTATAGCAAAATTCTGAAATATCAAATCCAACGTTCACATGAAATCGTTAGAGAGAACCAAGAGAGGGCAAAATTAAGAGCAAAACAGTATTATGATAAGGGTTCAAGGGACAGAGAGTATAAAATAGGTCAAAAGGTTTGGTTAAAGAATCAAACTAGAAAAAATAAATTTTCACCCTTATGGTTAGGACCATATGAAGTTATAGACATACCAACACGTGTAAACATAAAATTGAGAGTAAAAAAGTGTGAAAAGGTCTACCATAAGAATTTAGTAAAACCCTATAAGGAACGGCATTTAATATAAGGTATATGGTAATTAATCATCCAGTTACGATCCAGGCTATTTAGTTATGAATTTATAAAGGAGAGCATTGATTTTTAGTTATTTTACTTTTTTTTTACTTCAAATACAGCAAATTGTTCAAAGAATTCATTTCCGGGTACCTTAAAACAAACAAAAACACAAATATGCTTACTAAAACGTTTCTTCAAATAATAATAAAAAAAATTTTTTAAACATAAAAAAAAGTTAGTTGAATAAACCCTCGCTACAATATGTAATTGCAATTAAACAAAATTGTCGACAAAAGGAAAATGATATAAGAAAACAACAAAAACAACAACAAAAAACTAAAACGTTTCTTCAAATAATAATAAAAAAATTTTTAAACAATAAAAAAAACTTAGTTGAATAAACCCTCGCTACAATACGTAATTGCAATTAATCAAAATTGTTGACAAAAGGAATATGATACAAAAAAAAACAACAAAAAATGTTTAACTGCAATGTGAGTTTTGGGAAAGTTAAGTACCAAAGTGCTGACGACGTATTTATTTGTCCTACACGCGTATATATGCACCCCTGTTGTCATATTTTTGTTTTTTATTCTTTTATACAACTTTATGTTGACATACTTTAAGTTTGATTACCATTTATACTTAATAATTTTATATTGAAGAAAAATATAATAGCAATAAACAATAAACAGTAATTATTCCGAAAAAAACTAATGAAATTGCAAAGGTAAAATGCATAGTTAAATTATGCATCTTTAAGGAAAAAAAATATATTGAAAATCTATAATTGTATGATCAAATATTTAGCTGCTAAAATTAAATAAACATAATGATAGCAACAGAAAAATTTTTGTATTTGAAACAAAACATCCAAAAGTATTATTACATATTATATTATATTATAGCATAAGATCAACTACGTTTAAGATTATAACATATTATGTAAAAGCATTTGATCCAATTAGTGTTTTTGGAAAATATCTATAACTAGATATTTTCTTCCGCCAAGGAGGGAGGGATGTTGTGAATCAGAATTGAACAACCCTCGTACCCGTACATTACACTAAATTGTTAACGCAGCAACAACCAGTTCATTCACTTGGTTGTTTGTTAAATTCTTTGCGTTGACAAATTGTGCAATAGCAATATTTCGTAATTGGGTCAAAAGCTTAATAATACTAAGCACGTTAGCAAGTAAGCATAATAATATTAACTATTAAGCATAATATTAATTTTGAAATATATTATGATTAAGTTTTGTATTAATAGATAATGTTAAGAAAGCAAATGGGGAGTTGTACTTTGTTAGTTGAAGACAGTTGTAATAGAGGAGTTGTAATTAGTTAGTGAGGGCAGTTGTAGTTAGTTGTAGTTAGTTGTAGATAATTGTAATCAGTCAGTGGTAATTAGTTAATTGTAATTAGAGTCTTGTATTTAGCAGTCAATAGTTAGAGTCATACCTGCGATTCCCACGGGACCCTCCAGGTTTAAAATTTAAAATAAGATACTAGTTTTTAGTTGGCACAACTGTTTAATAAATCCTTTTAATATACAAAAGAAAAATCCGTTTTTAAATTCAACACAACACTAGCTTATTTATTAAAGCAGCATGTATGTACCTATTACGAATAATATGTAATACCAATATTTTTTTGTATAATTTTCTGTTTGTATTTTAAGTATGTAAAATTCCGCTAATCGACCGTCCACTATGATGGTACAAGGAGAACTCGACGTTTTGTCATAAAAGAGCTTTTTACGTATAACTCAAAAATCACACTCACATAATTATGGCAGTGACGGAATAAAAAACGTAAAATGTGAAAAAAATTTAATTCAAATTCAATTCAAATTCAACAAGGGGGTAAGCCATTTTATTTTTAATTGATTCAAGCTTTCATTTAGAAAATTATACACAGCTTAAATCACATTTATTTATTTGACAAATTGTCATATATACGCATTTCATTGGCGCGTGAACCAAATCAACCACAAATTTTGAACAGCCTTGCAAATACTTTTATTGTTATCCGATGGATTTCTTATTGTATAAGGATGTAGAAAAAAATGAGTTGACCTGGACATGAATTATTTGATGAGTTTGTATTAGTTTCAAAGTCTACTAAGCTTATTTTTTCTTCGGGACTTTCAAAAATATTATTATTTTATGAATTCTCATATATGTAGTTTCTGAAAGTGCATAAAGTAAGAGGTTTATGACTGTTAAAAATATGTGGTTGAAGTCTACTGATGATTTTTTTCAAGCTCCAATGAAATGCGTATATAGACATGCCAAACCACCAGCAAATCACTTTCGATTACTGTATACACTTAATATAGATTTTAATTGTATTTCGTACTTTCCGTTGTTATTAGAACTATTATTGTTTCCTATAACTCATATTTTATTTTGACTCAATAATAAAAACTTTTCTGATTTGTTGGACAGTTAAATTATGAAAAATAATGCAATAATATTACAGAAATAAGAGAAATTTTTTTCTTTATATGGAATTCGAAATTCCTTCTTGTGAAAGTTAAGTTAATCCGGCTTAAGAAAAACCCCCATGAGCAAAAAAAAAATAACGTGTGCTTCAAGTGCACGTTAAACCCGGTTTTTGTATGGAAATTTTAATTTACCGTACACTTCAAGCAGAAATAATTTTTTTTGCATAGCGGATAAAGTCTTTCACAGTTTCTTGTTTATTTATTTATTTTTGTGACTTAAAGTAAAAAATAAAAGAAAAAAATGTTTCTTAGAGTTTTAAGTCAATTGACATTTCAACATTAAAAATTAAATAGAATTTTCGTTAAAGTCAAATAAAAAATATGTATACCGAATCTTAATTAATTTTACATAAAAAATTTTATGAGTGTAGAAAAGTGAAAGCTCTTTTGTTGTCACTCAAATGAAAATATATAAATGTTTTTAAAATGTAAACATAGTTTTATTCATTATTTTAAAGAACGTATACACTTATTCATTTTTGAAAAACAGGCTAATAATTTCATGCGTGTCGCATTGTAAATTTTTCTTGTCAGTTAGTTTAATCTTATTTTTTTAGAGAAATTTCAATAGAATTAAGAAGTACAATAAATGTACTTTTTCGAGTTTTTCTAAAAGCAACAGTTACCTCTATTGCTGAGGATCTAGCAACGTCAATAATAGCAAGACAGTTAATAGTGAGTGCACACTATGCCAATATAGTCAATAGGGAAAAGATCCCTGCGCATCTATTTCGTGTTAAGCTGGAACCGAATAATATACAGTTGAAAAAAAACGAGAGACACCAAATTTATAGCCTAAAATAGCTCTTATACAGAAAAATCACAGTTGAAGTTCCACATAAGCGATCAGGTCCTGTACAGTGCCATAATTGCCACGATTATGGCCATACAAAAACATACTGTAAATTACCCTCTGTTTGTGTTATGTGCGTCGAATTAAAGGGCACTGCTAGTTGCAATAAACCAAAAGATCAAAGTTGAGGTAATCACAATGCTAACTACAGAGGTTTTCCTGTGTACTCTTTTGTCAAACAGACTATGGTGCAAAAACCTAAATTACCTCCAGCTCAATCAGCAAACGCTTACCTCACCACATTTGCGCTAATGCGCCAGTTACTTCCCGTGTATCGTATGCCGATGCTGCTAAAACAAATTCTATTCCCGCACAAAATGTTTCCCCGCCCAATATTTCAACAAATACAAACTCAAACTTTAGTTTTAATCGCCTTGAAGCTACCATTGATAATTTAGTGCAAACTATAAATAATTTTACAACAAATATGACTAGCATGATGCACAAAATGCTACGTATGCAGAATACACTGCTTCAAGCATTATGTAACAAGCCATGAACACTTTAAAAATATGTTTCTGGAATGCAAACGGCATTCGCCAACATAAAAATGAACTTGAGCCCTTCCTTACGGAAAAAAATATTGATATAGTGTTGGTCTCTGAGTCACATTTGACTCCGAGAAGCTTTTTCAAAATTAACGCCTACAAAGGACAATAGAGGGAGAGCATGGGATGGATCTGCAATTCTAATTAAGTGTCAAGCACCTCATCCTTGACAACGTTAGTGAAGAATATATGCAAGCTACGAATATTGTTGTAGAACATTTTTGTTCTAATTTCGTGATATCATCAATTTACTCATCTCCCAGATTTTCAGTTACCGAAGATCAGCATGAGAAGTTCTACAAATCACTTGGATCTTGTTTCGTGGCAGCTGGAGACTACAATGCAAAACATACATACTGGGGTTCACGCCTTGTAACACCTAGAGCCTTGTTTAATACAATTTGAAAAATGGGATTAGATGTTATTTCGAGTGAAGAGCCCACCTACTGGCCTACTGACGTACGAAAGATTTAATTAACGTTGAAACTTCTCTAGATCTCTCCTCCGATCAATCCCCACTATCTTTACAATCTGTGACCCACTAAGAAGTGACTTACCTCACCCACATATGAAGATGATCAATCGTGTTAATTGGCTGGATTCAAAAAATATGTTAGTAGTCATTGCACGTAAAATAAAACGCTAAGAACACATAATGACATTGAAACTAACATTGCCAATCTTAACAAAATTATTAAACAGGCCACTACCTCCCATCCGCAGGATGGGTTTAATAAAAATTATTCCAGGGATATTGTAAAATACTTGCTGAGAACTTAAAATCCGTATTTACGCCAAACACATGTACTGGTGTTTCTGATCCGCCGAGTGTAGTTGCTCTACCCCGTCGACCCTTACAGATTAATATGCGTGATATACAAAAACTAATTGCTGAATCAAGCCAAAGAAAGCTCCAGGTATTGATGGAATTAGTAACAAGATGCTGATGAACTTGCTGCATATTGCAATAAGAATCCTGCTGTTGTTTATTTGTAATGCCATATTACGACTGGAGTATTATCCACAACACTGGAAACTTGCCAAGGTTAATATTATTTCACAGCCGGCTAAAGATCTTACCAAAGTTGAGTCATACAGCCCGATAATTTTGCTGTCAACTAGGACAAAACTCTTCGAAATGCTGCTCATGAAAAAATTGTCACCTATTTTAACGTTAATATGTGCATACCGGACCATCAATTTAGTTTTTGAAGTCAGCATAGCACCATCGAACGAAAACATAGATTGGTTAAATTTATTTAAAGAAAAGAAGTATTGTTCTGCCCTGTTTATTGATGTTTCTCAAGCATTTGCTCAAATTTGGCCGGATGGCTTAATTTTAAAATTGAAGACATCTATTAATAATATTCTGAAACTTTTAGAAAGGTTTATTTTAGGCTGGAATTTCTCTATTATGGAGGGAAAATTTATGAGTACACCCGAAACTATCTCATCCGGTGTACTACAAGGGAGTATACTGGAGCCATTTTTGTATTTGATTTATACTTGTGATATGCCTGTCAGCAGTAATATCCACACTTCTACATTGGCCAATGATACAACCTGCCTTAGTATACACGAATACCCCCATGAGTCATCCCAATATCTTCAAGAAAATATAACACAGCTAGAGCTATGGTTAAACTTATGGTGATTTAAAGTAAAAGAGCAAAAGGGTGTTCAGGTAACATTTACCCTGCGAAGAGATACTACTTCCTCAACATTCACACATAAAATACCTTGGTATACACCTTGACCAACCACTTACATGGAAACAACATATTGATTCAAAGCTAGCACACATGAAACTTAAATTAACTCTGATACATTTGTTGATTTGAAGAAATTCAACCCTCAGCCTAGACTGCAAACTTGTACTATACAAGTCGCTTTTGAAGCCAATATGGTGCTACGGAATTCAGTTATGGGGCACCGCTTTAGCGTGTAATGTCGTGGGAATCCAACGAAGGCAAAGCCAAATTTTACGTTTGATACCATCGGCTCCATGGTACATAAGAAATTTTAGTTTACATCGTGATTTAAATGTTCCACTAGCGATCGAAGAAATTGCAAGATACGCAGGCAAATACTTAACAAAACTCGAGTCGCATCCTAATCCGCTAGCTCGTAATATTTTGAACTTTACTGGACACATCCGCCTAAAAATGAGGGACACAAGGGCTATTTTACTGAACAGTCTAGATGGGAATGCTTGAAAATACATTTAATTTTCCTTTTTGATTATCACTACTTTGTATAATTTAAACTATCACTAAGTTTTGGCAGACACTGGCCGGGCTAAATAATTATATTTTAGCTTTAACATTTGATCACTTATTGTTAGTTCATATTTGAAGATACAATAAATAAATATACATACGTATTAAAAAAAGCATTAAAAAACACTTTGCAACATGTGGTTGCAAGCACGAATATTTATGGTCTCGCTTATGATTTCATATCTTGTTGAATGCGATGTGTCAAATACATCAAAATATTTTTATCCTTTCAGATTGCATTGATTGTTTATTCAATATAAAATACCATAAGAATGCATCACTGTTTTTGAGGCCCAACTCAAATATGCACAACCTGGCTTAAGTGCTTAAGAAAACAGGGAATCTAAAATAATTTTCTGGCAATGTACTGGCAATCTAAAATTGTCAAATAAGATTGTCAATTCACACGGTGATATTAAATTTGTCAGCATATCTTACAATTTACTGCCAGATGGTTGTATGACAATATATTCATCTGACAAAATAGTGGCAATAACTTTACAATGTGTTCGCACAATTGTAAGACGTCTGACAATTTGTTATCAGCTGCTAGTCTTTCAATGGACTGACAATGCTTTTTCTAGCAGCAAAGTCAGACAAATATTTCCAGTTCAGACGTTTATAAAAAATCTTTAGCACATTTTACTAACTGTTTGAACAATTCATTTATTGTCACCAAATTACTTTATATTTCATTATGTTTTATACTAACATTGAATTCTTTTATTTAATAGTTGCAATTATCTTACTCTTGTTCTCTGACCAATACTTGTTAAAAATATTGGGGCAAAGTCATAGTCAAAACAAAGTATACTTTAACAGTTTAAAACCAGTATTTTGTATGGGAATTCTGGTTTTAATTTCTTAAAGTTTACTTTATTTTGACTATGACTATGCGCCAATGTCTTTAAAATTGGAATGTAACCGTTTTGAATATTCTTGATAAAACTCTTGCTTATTTAATTATATTTACTGTAGTTATGTCCAAACTTACAGTCATTAGTTAATTATTAGTAAACTAAAATGCTAACTATTGTTTAACTAATACTTTATATTCACAGTGCATTGTTTAATTAAAGTTCTTAATATGAGCAAAGAATGGCAACCCTATCAAGCAAGTAAGTTTCGCTATTGACAGCTCTGCTATAGCATATGGTTTTTGTTTACATTTGCTGTATTATTTCTTAAAAATGGTCAAAACAGTGCACGCTCATCTAACTTTACCGTGCTAAATATTGAATTATTGCTGAAATTGGTTCGGAAAAACTAAACTATAATAGCAAATAAAATACAAAGAATATGTTACAGCTATATACAAAGAATATGCTTGATAACGTATGTGTTAAATGTGCATAAAAATTTTCTCAACAAAACAATACTAATAAAGTTTAAAACGAATCAGCTGTTGTCTAACTATTTGTTAACCAATGACATTTGGCGGTTTAACTTATGGTAAACAAAGTGCTGTGAATCAAATATTATTGGTTAAACCATTGCTATTATTGAACTAAAGACAGTTAATTTAAGCCTTACCCCCATTTTTTTACTTAATAATTAAATACATAATTAGCTAATTTTTAATTAACATTAAGCTGTATTAAATATGATTTAATTTTTTCAGGGGTTAATTAAAGTTCTTATTAAATTACGTTGAAAGTACGGCAGCGCTAAAAAACTTCCAAATATTATGGAAAACTTTCCAAAGAACAGCTGTTTACCATAACAAAAAATAAGGTTTAAATAAAATTGCATAAAAACACATTTTATGAAATCAAAGGAGCATCAGAATGCATTTTTATATTTATTTATACTATGATATGAAACTATAAATTGTATTTCTTATATATTTATGAAAATTAAACGAAATTCTTCCTGATACGACCACATGATATTTTCAATACGACCACATGATGTCTGTGCTTCTGTGTTTTCAATAAACACACACAAGTATATAAACATATGGTGCGCTCGTAAAACTTAAATAATAATTAATTACACAAGGTTGGGCATTTAATTATTTTTCAATTATGCACTAAAAAACAAAATTTCGTATTTAATTTGAAGTTAAAAATAATTATAGTTTGATTACCAAGTCAAGAAATGGGCATTAGTCTACTACGAGACATTGGGGGCTATTCTGGAAAATGCGTCGAAGAAGTGAAACTTTACATTAAAACAAAAACAAATTTTCAAAAATTGTTTTTGTTTGCCATGCATTTCTTAAATGAAATAAACGTGAGAATTTCAACGCGTTTCTCTTTCTTTTAAAAACGGTTAATTTTGTATGAGAAACAAAAACAAATTTTTTACATTTACACAATTTTGTTTATGTTTTCCATGTAAGTTTCACCAAGTCGACGCGTATTTCAGAATAGTCACCATTAATTAAATAAACCACTTTTTCACCGAACTTTGTTGACTTTTTTAATAAGAAAGAAATCTACCTTGGTCCAACCTTAAGACAAGGACTTTTAAAGGTGGCATACCATTTAAAGTCTGGGTTAGTCAAGTTAGGCTGTTCTTAAACACTAATAATATTTTAGTTCTGACAACCATCTGTACATAGCTTCAGATGCATAAACTTGGCACATCTGATAATATTAAAATGTCTGACGAATATTTGGCAATAATTTTACTTACGTGTTCAAACGATTTCAACCTATGATAATGAAGCGTTAGCTCGATAACACTGTTCTGCAAGAAAAGAAAAACAATATGTTATGTTTCATTATGTTATTTTTATGGACTTTTATGTGCTGACTCTAAATCTATTCACAGATTGTTTCCATAACCTTTAGTTTTAAGATGTTTTCATTTGTACAAAATACTGGTACTGATATAAACTACGTCTGTATATGCTTACTCCATGTCGAAACGGTTGCTCACATTCCATTAATTGTGAAAAAATAATAATAAGTACCATCATATATGTAAGTATATAAATGCTAAGATATTTCTTCCAGAAAAATACAACAACAACAAACAAATGAAAACACATAAATGGTATTGAGTAACCATTCCTTAAAATACAACTCATCATCATTTTCTCTATATATAAACCGTGTTTAATAAATTCAGTAAAGTGTGGCTTTGACCCGCTCACGAAGGGTTCCGTACGGACACGAGATATGTAATTCAATACGAACTTTAGCTTACATAAAATATAGTTTTGGTATTTTTTCGTTCTTGACGTTTTTTTAATATTGGCGATTTTTTTTTATTTTGACGACCCAACCCAAAATAAGATTGTCAATTCACACGGTTGTATTAAATTTGTCAGCATATCTTACAATTTATTTCCAGATGGTTGTATGACAATATATTCATTTGACCGAATAGTGGCAATAACTTTACAATGTGTTCGCACAATTGTAAGACGTCTGACAATTTGTTATCAGCTGCTAGTCTTTCAATGGACTAACAATGCTTTTTCTGGCAGCAAAGTCAGCCAAAAATTTCCAGTTTAGACGGTTATAAGAAATCTTTAGCACATTTTACTAACTGTTTGAACCATTCAGTTTTTGTCACCACTATACTTTATATTTCATTATGTTTTATACTAACATTGAATTCTTTTATTTAATATTTGCAATTATCTTATTCTTGTTCTCTAAGTAATACTTGTTAAAAACATTCGAGCAAAGTCATAGTCAAAGCAAAGAATATATAAATCATTAATATTTTTTTTTTTTAACACATGTTTTTATTTATTGTTTCTTCAAATATGAAATAACAATCGGACATGAACTTGTTAATAGTTATTAATAATACATACATAAGTAGCGATAGTCAAAAAAAGGGGGGGGGGGGAAGTATTTTTAAGTGGTCCCATCTGGAGTCTTGAGTTTAAGAGCCCTCTCTTTTAGGCGGATGTGTCCAGGGAAGTTCAGAGTATTACGAGCAAGTGGATTAGGATGTGATTCGAGTTTTTTAAAATATTTGCCTGCGTATTTTGCAATTTCTTCAATTACTAGTGGAATATTTAAATCACGATGTATATTAGAATTTTTTATGTACCATGGAGGCGATGTTATTAACCGCCTATTTGCATTCTCTCGACATTGGAAGCTGAAGAAGTGCCGCAAAACTGAATTCTGTAGCACCATATTGGCCTTGAAAGCGACTTGTATAGTAAACGTTTGCAGTCTAGACTGAGTCTTGAATTTCTGCCAATCAACCAATATATTTTAGTTAACTTAAGTTTCATCTTAGTTAACATAGAGTCAATATGATGTTTCCATGTCAGCCTTCGATCAAGGTGTATACCAAGGTATTTCACGTGGGAATGTTGAGGAATATTTTGATTATATATTTGACTATTCTTGTTAAACTTATGCAACCATCACAGCCATGGTATAAGAACATTTGCATTAACCCTGTTCGAATATTTTTACAATATGTTCAGTTGTCAAGCACAGTTCATATTCTGAAAAGTAAGCTTATGTCACTCATGAATGAATTACTTCAACTGAATGATTCCTTAAAGTGAACGAATGAAATGTTTCTATATTTTCTCTTTATTTCTTTCGGTTTCATTTTTCTGTTTAGTTTAACAATATTGGAAGATTATCGGACAACTCTAATTTCCCGTTTTGCATAAGACTGAAGTAGTATTCGGCGCCTAGCAGAACATCCACCTTTTCTGGTTGGTCAAAATATGGGTCAGCTAAGTCTACATTTTATATTTGGCAATTTGAAATGTTAATATGTGGATTTGGTTGTAGAGGGATGATTGTAGGGTGGACAAAAGCGGATAAGTTAGTTGCAAAATTATTATTTCTGGCTTGCAATTTAACATTTATGCATTTTATGGCTCTTCTTCGTGCATTTCCAATACCATCAATGCATAAAAGAGCTTCGGAGGAACATAAAGACAATCTTTTTACGACACGCTCGGAAACTAGATTCACCTGAGACCCGGAATCCAATATTCCTCTAAATTCTCCTGAATTTCCGTTGGCCGCTGTTAACCTTACTGTTTCTGTTGCAAGTAGTACATAGCCGTGGCACGACGGCGGGTTGTTTGTGGCAGCTGATATAACAGTCAAATTAGTAGTGGTAGGTGCAACATCTGTTTTCCGTAAATTATTTGAGTTCTTATTTGTAGTTTTGACTTGATTGCCATGTTTTGATGATTTGTGTGGTTTGGATTTTGAACCTAAATGCAATAATGTATTATGTTTTTTGTTACATTTTTTGCAAGATCTTGATGTGTAAGGTATCGAACTGTGATCAGATCTGAAACAGTTTACAAACAGTCTGTGTTGTTGTACCCAGCTTAGCCGCTTTGCTTCTGATAGTTGTAGAAATTTCTGGCAATGGAAGAGTCCGTGGTCGCCACCCGTGCATAATTTTCAGAAAACATCGTGTTCATTGGCAGTGGTTGCAGATGATGATACTACTTTAGGTGATGACTTATCCCTTTGGCGGATTGATTCCATTGATTGAAACTCAAATTCCAGGAATGATAAAAACTCAGCTATAACTGGCACGTTCCTTGGATTGTTTAACGATTGCATGTGCCTTACATGGGTGCTTCTGTCAAGTTTCCTCATCAGAATCTGAATAAGAATTGCATCCCACGAGGCTGTTGCACTTTCTAAATTGTTTAAGGCCAACATACACTCATTGGTGGTGTCATGTAGGGTCTTAATTGCTGAAGAAGATAACGTAGCTGCAGGCTGATTAATTAACTTCTCTACCAGGTTTGCCACAAGAACTCTTTTATTGTTGTAGTGGTCCTTGAGTGTTTGCCAAGCAGTGGCATAATTTGTTTTTGATCATGACAACTGACTTATTAGATGTTCAGCTTCACCGGATAAGTTACTTTTCAGATACCACATTTTCTGAATGGCTGGTATTATTGTCTACCATTTCAGAAAATGAGTCATAGAATTGACGCCATTTAAGGTAATCGCCACAAAATTGAGGTCTTGTTAAATTTGGCAGTTGTAACGACTGGATTTTACGACTGTTTGTCATTAATTCTGGTGCTGCTGTTTGAGTGTGCATATCATTCGGTTGAAAGTTGTCTGCCTGCATGAGAAAATTGACTAGAGTTTGCTGCATCAAATCATATAGCGCTTCATATTCATTCTGATCAAGTCCACATGCAGCTGGAATTGTAAACTGCTCATGAACTTCATCATATAGAATTTCTAGTTTCTTCCATCATATCTTTATATTACTTATTTTCAGGTCAAAAACAGTTTTAACCTATCCTCTATGAATGTCAATGCATTTAAAAGCCGTTTCAGAGCTGCTAAACGCATAAATTGTCGAATACTGAACGCCTGACCAGCAATGCACTAAGCCCGTTAGAACTGACTTCAACTAAGCATTTTAGAGTCAGAGCTATGCAAATTTCAGACTTCAAAAATGAAATAAGTGCATTAAACAAAGGAAAGGAGCTCGATCAAAATATAGTACACGTCGGCAAAAGGTTGAAGGCTTCAAACATCTCATACGATGCTAAACAATGATTCTCTATAACGATTCAATTTCTAAATTAATAATGAGAAAGTTACAAAACGACAATCATCATTGCGCCCCAAAAAAAACTATTATCCATCTCCAGGCAATAATTTTGGATAATAAAAGGGAAGTCAATGACCAGACACATAGTTCAAACGTGCATCCGATGCACCAGGTCAAAGCCAAAGCTTATGCAACAAATCATGGGAGATCTACCTGCCTTCAGAGCGACTTTGACTCAGCCATTTATAATTTCAGGCGTCAACTACTGTGGCCTACTGTGGGTATATTATAAACTAAGAGAAAAAAGATCTCACAGATCTACGTTGCTGTTTTTGTATCATTCCCAGTAATAGCAGTAGATTTAGAAGTGGTAACTGACGTCACTTCAGAAGCATTTATTTGAGTTCTCAAGAGGTTCATTGCCCGACGTGGACGTTGTCAAAGAATCTATTCAGATAACGCTACGAACTTCGTTGGGGTACAAAACCAGCTTGAAGAACTAAAAAACGCCATATTTTCCAAACCTTCACCAGAAGCAATATATCGATCTTGCAGTAATGACGGAATATAATTCAAGCTTATACCTTCTAAGGCAACACATTTCAGTGGGTTATAGAAAGCAGCTGTTAAGTCAGCCAAACAATTACTTTTACGTAGCCTATCAACAGCTTCGCTAACGCATGAAGAATTAGAAACAGTCATGTTTGAAATTGCTCCATTCTGAACTCACAGCCCCTTACCCCTTTATCAAGTTATCCAAACGATTGAACATCTTCAACTCAGTTCAACTTCTTAAGCGGTGAACCACTAACCGCACAAATTGACTCTCAAGTGCCTAATCCTACTTGCCCACTGGCAAAAGGATGGAATCTTGTGTCGCAGCTTAAAAACGAATTTTGGAAAAGATGGTAATTGGAATATTTGCACCAGCTACAAGAAAAACAGAAATGGAAGACATCATCTCAAAATGCGAAAGAAGGAAACTTGGTTATAGTAAAGGAGGACAATTTTCCCGAAATGGAATGGCCAGTGGGTAGAATACTGAAAACTTAAAAGGGACCTGACGGGAAAGTCAAAGTAGCAGATAATAACATAGCTTCTGGAATAAAGAAAAGACTTAGTCATAGATTAGCGCCACTACTGTAGCAGGAAGAAGTACCAACAAATGAAGTGACCAATTTCACTTGCCTGATAGCAGTTGATGAAATAGACAGTCCACCATAAAAAGATCTACGGCCTATAACCACTGCAATGCTGCTTACTATAATAACAACACTATTTTTTATTCCCGTAGCAATGAGTAGCAATGTCAAAATATCCTACTTTCATGATAACCCAGGACTATACTTTGAGAGAATTGGAAATGTAAAACAAGTGAAAGCTGAATAGAGATTAATGATATACTATGACCTAGCAATATTTACTTCCGAGTTGAAGGCCTTCCAGTCAGGAATAACTACTCTACAACAGTTCTGTCCGCCCATTAAACATCAACTAACTTGCCACATTATGACAATCAACTTCAATCAAATAAAAAATGAATTAATTCAAGAGAACGAGCTATTCTCGAGCAGTAGAGTAAAAAGGGGAGCCTTCAACATTATTGGAAATGGTGCACGATCTATGTTTGGCGTTCTTGATTCCGAACATGCAAATGAAATGTCAAACATCATCAAGAATGCTAAGAAAGAATCAAACAATTTCTTTCAACTGCCTAAAAACCAAATATCTATCCTGTGAAATTGGAATTTTTAACATCCGACAAACAAGTAAATGCAAGCTCATTCGGTTGGCAGACAACTCCACATGAACACAAATAAAATATTCAACTAAATGAATCTTTGCTACCATCGCAAAACTAGAGATATCAGCAGCTTGGGGTTCTGAACATGCCCAACATACAATAAACGGCACCGCAATAATACAGATCGAAGCGAGCTGCATACTCAAAGGCACTTTTATCACAATCCAAGGTCATTTTGGTTCATCTAATACACCACACAAATCAAATGCTCCACTGATGTCCATAGATCATATTAGCTCATCACAATATATGAATAAAATAATTAATGTATCCAACAACCAGATTGAAATCCATCAAAAGCAATGAAGCGCACTGAAAAAACAACTAAACGAATCAACTGTTGTCCACATACAGTTTTCACCATCATGCAGTCAGCTATTCTGCACTTGTAATCTCCGTACTATTCGCCACCTTAATCATCAATATTTAAAAATGCAAAGGAACAGCAAATCCACATGCAAACAAACCAACCAGCCAGCTCCACCACATTGAGCCATCAACATCGATATTGGAGATACCTGAATTCAACCTTTGTGGGGGAAAGTGTTGACATTTAGTTCAACATGTTATTTAATAAAATGTAATTTTACTTTAACTATAATAATAAAACATTTTGTTAGTCACTGCAATTCAGTTTGCTAAAATATAATTCAACTATTACAAAATATGCCAAAAAGAAATTTTACCTTAACACAAAAAGTAGGTCATTTAATTTCCGCATTAAATTTATGTTATTGAACTTACCATTACTTACTCAAACATAAATATGCCAATACAGCCAATTTAAACAAAATAATTAAAAATTAAAAATATGTCAATAAGAAATTTACTCGTTGACCAATAGTTGATAAAGCATTTTATTTATTGTTATTATAAAGTTAATTTACGCAATTTATTATTAAGTTAAATTAAGCAATTTATTAAATTAATTTAGTATAAAAACAAGAATTAAAATAAAGAATTTGTCAATCTTCTTAAGGCATTTAAAATGTTTTATTGATCGATCTCTAATACCTTTTTCAAGTTCAAGTGCTTAAAGGACATCTAGGCAAACAAAACTAGTGTTAATACAAGTTCATGTGCTTGGATTGAAACCACTATTGCCACAATATTAAAATTGCTTAATTTAACTTAATAATAAATTGCGTAAATTAACGTTATAATAACAAAAAATAATATGCTTAATAAACCATTGGTCAATGAATAAATTTCTTATTAACCTCTTTTTAATTATTGTGTTTAAATTGGCATATATGTGTTTAAGTAATTAGGGGCAAGTTCAATGATAGAAATTTAATGCGGAAATTAAACAACTTACTTTATATGTTAAAGTAAACTTGCCTTTTGGCATACTTAGGAATAATTTAATTATATGTTAACAAACTGACTTACAGAGACTAACAAAATTTATTATTATTATTTATATCTAGGCGTACGGCAGTGCGCTAGGCCAAGTTGCGGCCAATGCACGCAGTGTGTATATTTACAGGAAGCCATTCGAGCTGTTTTTACTTCCCTCATAACTTTGATCCCCGCAATCGTAAAATTATAAAATTTAAACCATAATTAGAATAAATTTATGTTACTTTATATGCGAAAGTTTGTAAGTTTTACAATTAAAAGTTCCGGAGATATGGAGGTGCAAAGAGTGCATATTTTAAGACATACTCACTTACTCACTGACCTACTGACCCACTCATCAATATTATGAAGCATTTCTGCTATAGGAGATCTAAAATTTGGTAAATAAGTAGATCTAGGTGAGCGATGAACTAGAAAAATTTGAAAACCCGAAAATTTTAGCCAGGTGGGCTACGCCCATAAAAACTAAAATTTGCGCCATTGAGCTGAAAATTAGTACACAAGTATAACTAAGTGAGTACTCACCTAAAAAAAATCTGAAAACCCGAATATTTTGACCAAAGGTGCGGAGCTTTTCCCATAAAGCTCAGAATTAAAAAATATTTCTAAGGCGTTTAACTCAAGAGATTTTATTGAAATTTGGCACACATGTTGCAATAATACCAGGCTCTAAATTTTTATTGAAAAAAGGGTCAGCACATTTAAATGTATTTACTATTATCCGTTTCATACAAAACTAAACAGGAAAGATAACTGTTAACCAAATATAAAAAAGGTAGGCGGGAACACGCCCATAAGTATAAAAATTAAAATTTGCGCTAGTGAGCTGAAATTCGATAAACGAATAGTTATAGATTAGCAAATTACTAGAAAAATCTGAAAACCCAAAAATTTTACATAGGAGGGTGGGGCTGCGTCTATAAGGCTCAGAATTTAAAAAAAATCTAAAGCGTTAAACCCAAGCGATTTTATTGAAATTTGGCATACATGTTGCAATAGTACAAAGCTATAAATTTTCATTGAAAAAGTGGGCGTTAACTCGCCCATACAATTTAAGCTTCCTATTTCATGCACTTCGAGTCAGCATATTTGAATATACTGCATATTTATATATTTATTACTATCCGTTTTCAACGAAACTCGACAGGAAAGATAACTAATGGCTACAGCAGGTATTGAGCTTGAAAAAGTAGACGCTATCACGCCCATAAGAACAAAATGAATAAAATGTACGCTAGCTAGCTAAAATTTAATATACACCTAAGTCTAGATTAGCAACTAACCAGAAAAATCTCAAAACCCGGAGCAAATTTAAAATGTTAATCTCAAGCGATTTTATTGATATTTGGCACAAATGTTGGAATAATGCAAAATTATAAAATTTCGTTGAAAAAATCGGAGAGTTAACACGCCCATACAATTAAACCTCCTATTTCATGTACTTCGGATCAGCAGATTTAAAGATACTATTTATTTAAATATTAATATCAGTTTCCAATGAAATTTGACACGTATGATTGACACTGGGAAAAAATTTATTTAAAAAAAGTGGGCAGGAATAGGCCCATAAGAATTAAATAATTAAATTTTCGCTACAGAGCTGAAGTTTGATACGCAAGTAGGTCAAGATGAGAAACCAAATAGAAAAATATAAAAACCCAAATATTTTAACCAGGAGTGGCAGAGGCCACGATAATTTTTCATTGAAGGTTTTAAATGAAGCTTTAACTAAAAGCTATCATCTTAAAAAGGGTACGATGACAATTGAGCGCTGCTCACGGGGTAACGGCCATAACATTTCAAGCTAGAATTTGCACTAGAGAGCTTAAATTCAATACACAAATAAATCTAAATTAGAGATAACCAAGAAAGATTTTAAATCCTGGAAGTTTCAATTAGGGGCATGGACACGCACTTTAAGCTCAAAACTAAGAATTTTAGTTAAAGGATTTACGAACAGGAAAAATCTGAAAGCACCGATTGTTAAATTAGGGAAGAAGGGCAACGTTTATCAAATTTGTATTGAAATATTATACGGAAGAGAACTGAAATTTAGCAAAAAAAAAATTGGCTTATGTAAATTACCAACCAGATAAATTTAAAACACAAGGTACTGTATTGAAACCTTACATGCACATTTCACTCATGCTAGCATTTAATATCGCGTTTTCTAAAGGACTTCGTCTGAGCAGATTTTACTACACTAGAATGTACACCATATTTTACATATTTCTACTCAGATGACTCTTAAAAAATTAATCAAATTACTCGGTCCTTATTATGACACAATGGTGCACATATCACCCTATAACCCAATATTTTATGTAACTCTGCCTTTTAAACTGGCACACACATTTTGAATAGAACTGTAACAGACTAGATATTTGAAGTTTAAAAAGCTTTATTAAAAAACCCCTCCAAAAAGTAGTCAGATCCTCACAAAAACATAAATGTGAAAAAAGGCCAAGTTCCTTTCCAAAATTTCGGCCATCAAAAGTAGTGAGATAAAAATTTTGACCAAGTGCGTGTTTGGTACAATACCTATCACTGCAATAGGTATGCATTATATAAATTTGTAATCGTAATGATAGATAATGTGCTAACTTGGCAATATTTTTACTCTTCTATGAAAGGAGAAAATTATGTATATTTGTTCGGGAAGAATTTTGTCAAGCAAGCAGATTATCTAGAAATTATATAACACCCTTACGATTACAAATTTCTATAATGCATACCTATTGCAGTGATATGTTTCGTACCAAACACGCACTTGGTAAAAATTTTTATCGCACTACTTTTGATGGCTGAAATATGTTCACAATCTAATCCACGAGAACTGTGGGACTCTACGTGATTTTCAGGCAAACAACCAACCGATGGGAGGCGCTCTTATTCTTCTCGCTGGTGATTTCCATAAAACTTTGCCCGCTATTCCAAAATCAATGCCCGCAGATGAGCTGAATGCATGCTTGAAAGCTTCATATCTATGAAATCGAGTCGAGAAAATCACGCTATCGACGAACATGCGTGTGCATTTGTTGCAAGACCCGTCTGCCCAAACATTGTCAAAAAAACTTTACTTTATGACATCGGAAATGTAAAAATTCCAATTGATCGCGCCACAAACGACATCTTGTTCTTGTCTAACTTCTGTCAAATTCAAATGAATAATCAAGCCATTGTTGACAAGGTTTTTCCAAGTCTAACAACCTCCTACAAAAATCCGGATCGGCTATGCGAACGTAAAATTTTGGCACCTAACAATTATGATGTCAACAAGCTCAATGAGCAAATTCAATTGAAACTGCCTGGCAAATTAATCAAATACAAATCAATCGACACAGTAATGGATGAAGAATATGCCGTCAATTATCGCACTGAATTTTTTAATTCATTGGGACTAACTTTAATGCCACCGCATGTACTAACAATAAACGTTAGATCACCGATAATTCTTATTCGCAACTTAAACGCACCAAAGTTATACTACGGTAATAGATTGATCGTCAAATACTGTTCAACAAATTTAATCGAGGCAACAATCATCGGTGGCAGATTCAAGTGCAAAGACGTACTTATTCCTCGAATTCCGATTATTTCCAACGATTTATCATCAAATTTGTACAAAAATTTTCGATACAAATATTCGTTGCTTGTAGATGTTCTTCACAAATGTTGTCAAGAATATAATGCTTGAGTCTTGACTTTATTAAAATTGCTGATCCCCCGCAAGCTCTTCCTCTTGGGTCCTTTGAATCATATAAAATGTAGCCATTAATTTTGAATAGGCTTCTTGAAGTCAAATGAATCTCAGAAACCAACAATATATCAATATTTTTTTCCGTGAGGAAGTACTCAAGTTCATTTTTATGTTGGCGAATGCCGTTTGCGTTCCAGAAACTTATCTTTAACGTGTTCATGGCTTGTTAACTAATGCTTGAAGCAGTGTAGACTGCAGTGTAGATAGCATTTCTTGCATCATGCTAGTCATATTTGTTGTAAAATTATTTATAGTCAGCACTAGATTCTCAATAGTAGCTTCAAGGCGAATAAAAATTAAAGCTTGAGTTTGCATTCGTTGAATTATTTTTAGGCGGAATATTTTGTGTGGGAATATAACTAGTCTTAGCTGCATCGGCATACGATACACGTGAAGTGACAGGTTGGCTCATTTGAGCAAAAGTGGCGGAGTAAGCGTTTGTTGTTTGTGCTGGAGCTAATTTAGGTTTTTGCCCCATAGCCTGTTTAACGAAAAAATAGACAGGACATCCTCTGTAGTTAGCGGTGTGATTACCTCCACAATTACTAAATTTTTTTTCTGCTAGATCTTTAGGCTTCTTGCTAATCTCATTATGTTTATTGTAGCGTCAATGATTGAGGTTTGCTTTTTTAAGAGATCGTGATGATATTTCCAACTAGATCGATGGGTGATATTTCCAACTAGATCGATTGCTGCTCTATTTTTTATCCGCCCAGACAACAGAGTGCTCTCTAATTTTAATTCAGCTTCTCTGTGTTCAAAATGATTGACCAGGCGTGTGCATGTAGTTTTGTCCTGCATTTGCTTGCATAGATGGTTTAAGGTTTGTGTTCCTTGCGAAAAAGTTGCCGCTTCAGGCCAAAATTCTTTTAAGTCATAGTACACTAATAATTGCCAGTCTGTAGTTGAAATTGTGGCGGATCCAATTCCTTCTAAATGTATGCCCAGACGATTTTCTAACCCTTTATTATGTATTTGTGCCCCCAATGCTAGCGGCATTAATATAATCGCCATCATAATAGTGAAGATGTTTTTGCTTATCGATATTCTTTTCCGTTTTTTATCACCTTGAGGCCTTTCGTTCCGATGAATGCTTGTGCTAGTCGAGTCATCTTGTTGAGGGATTTCGTCGTCTTCAGAATTATTAGTGCCAGCCTAGAAATTGGTCTTGTACAAATTCCTTTTAATGTTTTGACATCAACTACTCATCGCCCCTATGTGTTTTTACAATTCTTCCTAGACGCTACTGTAAAGGAGTTATGTTGTCCTCTTTTATTATTGCCATGTCTCCAGATTTAATGTTTACACTTCGTACAAGCAGATGTTTGGCCGATTTTACTGCTGCCTCCCATAAGCCTCTGAAATGAGGTGCTCTTGGTGGTATAAAATGAAACATGATGTCTCGAACTGTATATTCTTTATAAATTTTTTCGGTAGCTGACTCTCCGTAAACTGCTTCTGACAACTCTCTCAGTTGATTTTCGGCACCAACAAAGTTGGTGGCATTATCACAGTATAAGTTTTTGCAGTGGTCTCCTCTGCTTATGAATCTTTTTAATGCCCCTATGAATGCATCTGTGGTTAAACTGCTAACTACTTGTAGGTGTACCGCTTTGGTAGCAAAACAGCAAAATACCCCGATGTAAGCCTTCTGAGGCCTTTTTCCTCTGCTCTTATAGTGGACCCAAAATGAACCACAGAGGTCAACTCCAGAGTTAACGAAGGGTAAAGCTAGACTGATACTTGTAGATGGCAGATTTCCCATAATTTGAGTAAGGAGTTTTGGTTTTTTATGCAATGTTGGACAATTGACCGGGCCATTGACTTTCCCTTGATTGGCCAGTATTTTTGTCTTGTGTATGATAAGAGTGCCTGGGGACCACAATGACGGTTTTCCTCATTCACCATCTGCATCAGTAATTTTGATATCGGGTCATTATAAGGAATAAGCATTGTGTGTTTAGTGTCATACGGAAGCTCTGATGCTTCTAATCTTCCTCCCACTCTAATGATGCCGCTGGAGTCCAAAACTGGGGCAAGGTTATTATATGGGCTATTCTTGCTTACTTGCTTGTACCTTATTAGGTGTTTTTGTTTTTCGTCAAAATCTGAGTGTTGCATTGCCCGTACAATCAAAGTAAGAGCTTGTTCCAGTTCTGAAACTGATAATAATAGCTTGGATTGTTGATTGCGCCTTCTTGTATTGTTGATGAATCTCACAATGTAGCCAACTACTCGTTGTAAGGTTCTGAATGAGCCATGTTGTAGATCAAAATATCTGTACGATCGCTCGCTGTGGTTGCTGCTGCTACCCTTTTTTGCTCTATATCAGAACTCTGATCGATGATATTTGCTTTGGAAACTTCTTTTTTCCATATCTCCTGTTGTCCATGTAGAAATATGGGTCCGTAGAACCACAAATTGTTTGATGTGAGTTTTCTTGGAGAGATGCCACTTGATAAGATATCTGCAGGATTATCTTATGAGCTGACATGTCGCCACTGTTCTGCTATTGACAATTCTTGTATTGCAGCTATGTTCTTAGCCAAAAATTTTTGATATGATGATGATTGTGAATTGATCCAGGCCAAAACGATCTCGGAATCTGTCCATAAATAAGTAGGAACATCCTTGTATGTTAAGTATTTTTTTACTCTTGAAGTGAGCTGAGCGCTTAATAGTGCTGCACAGAGTTCGAGGCGAGGTAAAGTTTGACGCTTTAGAGGTGCAACTCGGGACCTTGAGCATAATAATCTCACAATAATCTGATTATTTTTCGTTGTTGATCTAATGTAGACTGCTGCGCCATGTGCCTTTTCTGATGCGTCTGCAAAGGATGTCACATGTCCATGTCCATGGATGTCACATGTCCTTCGAAGATATGTCGTGTGATTCTTAGATCTTTTACGTGTCCTAACTCTTGTCTGAATGTCTGAATGTCTAGCAAACTAGATCGATTGCTGCTCTATTTTTTATCCGCCCAGACAACAGAGTGCTCTCTAATTTTAATTCAGCTTCTCTGTGTTCAAAATGATTGACCAGGCGTGTGCATGTAGTTTTGTCCTGCATTTGCTTGCATAGATGGTTTAAAGTTTGTGTTCCTTGCGAAAAAGTTGCCGCTTCAGGCCAAAATTCTTTTAAGTCATAGTACACTAATAATTGCCAGTCTGTAGTTGAAATTGTGGCGGATCCAATTCCTTCTAAATGTATGCCCAGACGATTTTCTAACCCTTTATTATGTATTTGTGCCCCCAATGCTAGCGGCATTAATATAATCGCCATCATAATAGTGAAGATGTTTTTGCTTATCGATATTCTTTTCCGTTTTTTATCACCTTGAGGCCTTTCGTTCCGATGAATGCTTGTGCTAGTCGAGTCATCTTGTTGAGGGATTTCGTCGTCTTCAGAATTATTAGTGCCAGCCTAGAAATTGGTCTTGTACAAATTCCTTTTAATGTTTTGACATCAACTACTCATCGCCCCTATGTGTTTTTACAATTCTTCCTAGACGCTACTGTAAAGGAGTTATGTTGTCCTCTTTTATTATTGCCATGTCTCCAGATTTAATGTTTACACTTCGTACAAGCAGATGTTTGGCCGATTTTACTGCTGCCTCCCATAAGCCTCTGAAATGAGGTGCTCTTGGTGGTATAAAATGAAACATGATGTCTCGAACTGTATATTCTTTATAAATTTTTTCGGTAGCTGACTCTCCGTAA
The DNA here is from genome assembly GCA_905220375.1 of Tachina fera. NCBI lineage: Eukaryota > Metazoa > Arthropoda > Insecta > Diptera > Tachinidae > Tachina > Tachina fera. Next base: position 117,352,234 of record LR999963.1, on the reverse strand, counting down.
ACTGCTTCTGACAACTCTCTCAGTTGATTTTCGGCACCAACAAAGTTGGTGGCATTATCACAGTATAAGTTTTTGCAGTGGTCTCCTCTGCTTATGAATCTTTTTAATGCCCCTATGAATGCATCTGTGGTTAAACTGCTAACTACTTGTAGGTGTACCGCTTTGGTAGCAAAACAGCAAAATACCCCGATGTAAGCCTTCTGAGGCCTTTTTCCTCTGCTCTTATAGTGGACCCAAAATGAACCACAGAGGTCAACTCCAGAGTTAATGAAGGGTCAAGCTAGACTGATACTTGTAGATGGCAGATTTCCCATAATTTGAGTAAGGAGTTTTGGTTTTTTATGCAATGTTGGACAATTGACCGGGCCATTGACTTTCCCTTGATTGGCCAGTATTTTTGTCTTGTGTATGATAAGAGTGCCTGGGGACCACAATGACGGTTTTCCTCATTCACCATCTGCATCAGTAATTTTGATATCGGGTCATTATAAGGAATAAGCATTGTGTGTTTAGTGTCATACGGAAGCTCTGATGCTTCTAATCTTCCTCCCACTCTAATGATGCCGCTGGAGTCCAAAACTGGGGCAAGGTTATTATATGGGCTATTCTTGCTTACTTGCTTGTACCTTATTAGGTGTTTTTGTTTTTCGTCAAAATCTGAGTGTTGCATTGCCCGTACAATCAAAGTAAGAGCTTGTTCCAGTTCTGAAACTGATAATAATAGCTTGGATTGTTGATTGCGCCTTCTTGTATTGTTGATGAATCTCACAATGTAGCCAACTACTCGTTGTAAGGTTCTGAATGAGCCATGTTGTAGATCAAAATATCTGTACGATCACTCGCTGTGGTTGCTGCTGCTACCCTTTTTTGCTCTATATCAGAACTCTGATCGATGATATTTGCTTTGGAAACTTCTTTTTTCCATATCTCCTGTTGTCCATGTAGAAATATGGGTCCGTAGAACCACAAATTGTTTGATGTGAGTTTTCTTGGAGAGATGCCACTTGATAAGATATCTGCAGGATTATCTTATGAGCTGACATGTCGCCACTGTTCTGCTATTGACAATTCTTGTATTGCAGCTATGTTCTTAGCCAAAAATTTTTGATATGATGATGATTGTGAATTGATCCAGGCCAAAACGATCTCGGAATCTGTCCATAAATAAGTAGGAACATCCTTGTATGTTAAGTATTTTTTTACTCTTGAAGTGAGCTGAGCGCTTAATAGTGCTGCACAGAGTTCGAGGCGAGGTAAAGTTTGACGCTTTAGAGGTGCAACTCGGGACCTTGAGCATAATAATCTCACAATAATCTGATTATTTTTCGTTGTTGATCTAATGTAGACTGCTGCGCCATGTGCCTTTTCTGATGCGTCTGCAAAGGATGTCACATGTCCATGTCCATGGATGTCACATGTCCTTCGAAGATATGTCGTGTGATTCTTAGATCTTTTACGTGTCCTAACTCTTGTCTGAATGTAACCAAAGTTGAATGAAGATTTCTGGCAGTGCTTCGTCCCAGTCTAACTTTTTCTGCCATAGTTCTTGGATGAATATTTTGGCGGTAACTACAATCGGCGATATTAGTCCCAAAGGACTAAATTAGCTAAATCTGAGCTAATTGTGCGTTTTGTTGTGTAGTTAATATCCCTTAGGCATACTTTCACACACAATTTGTCATGTTGTGGCATCCATGTTAAGCCAAAAGTTTTCACAACATCGCTATTCTCACTATCAAAGTCAAAACTAACCTCTTGTTGTTCCTCGCCAACGTTTTGAAATAGTTTTGAATGATTTGCTGCCCATTCAAAACCATGCTGGTGCAAAAACAAAACACTTCCATTGATTGGAAATTTATTTCCAAGAATTCCATTAACTCTGTGATTGTCGGAACCTCCCGAGGATTCTTCAGTGCTTGTTCGTATTGCGTTGCTTGTTTCAATTTCTTTAGTAGTAGGTAGCATAATATTGGATCCCATGATTTCGTATCCAGCTAAAGATTTTGAAACGCTAAAAGACACTCCTTAGTTCTATCATGGACCGAATTTTAGTTGTCAGTATAGACTTTAATTGGGGTATCTACTAGCTCTTGCATAAGCTTGTTGACCAGTAATCTTTTGTTGTTATACCGCTACACCACCATGGTCCATGCACCGTCAAAACTTTCTTCAGTGGCAGCGAAGTGTTTTATCAAATTTGCTGCTTCTCTTACTAACTGTGTGTTGACACTTAGTTCAACATATTATTCCATGATATATAATTTATTTATAAATAGTAACAATCAATTTTGTTTGTCACTGTAAGTCATTTGTTAATATTATTATTAAACATGCCAAAAGGCAAATTTACCTTAACATGAAAAGTAGGTCATTTGATTTCCACATTAAATGTGGAGATTAAATTATGTCATTGAACTTGCCATTATTCACTTAAACACAAATATGCCAATACAGCTAATTTAAACACAATAACTAAAAATAGGTCAATAAGAATTCACTCGTTGACCAATAACACTGTGGAACATTTTTGGGATTATTCTATGGGGGGTGAGAAATTCCAAGTCAGGGTGATGGTACTAGGTCAGTATAGTAAAATCGTCAAAGGGTTTGGCGTTCGTATGTGTCAGTTTTTTTTTGGCAAAAACGTAGTTTAACATAACTCGAAAACCACTTGTCCGATTTTGCTAAAACAAACTCAAAAAATTTAAAATTACAATTTCTTTAATCCGTTTATATAACGTTTTTCTTGATAATCAACAGTTTTGCCGGTAAAAATAAATTTGTGGAGGCATAGAAATCGGTTAACGCATTCTGCTTTTATTATATTCCCTAAACTTTTTAAATGATGGTTGTTCTGGACTAGTGGCATCGCATTCATCACTATCATCAGTTTCTGAACCACACATTATGCCAATGTGTGACTCCACTGTTGACCCTTCTACATCTCCTGAAAATTCCCTATCATCAAGATCATCCTTGTCTTGCCACACAAGCTTACTCCACCAGCAAATTTCCGCAATTATTGCACTCCGCGACTTTTTGCCTCTATATCTGTAAGTTTTAGTTTTATTAAAATGAGTTTGAAAAAATAAAAAATCAGTATTACCTCATTTCAAATGGCATAGCAACTTGATGATAGCGTTCACCTCGTTCATCAGATTTGGTAGCCAATTGTTTGCTGAAGTAGTCCAGATGATGATGTAAATAATGGATTTTCAAGGACATGTGGACACCAATTTCCAAGAATGCTCTTAACATCCTTGCGACAGAAACATCGTAGTTGCTAGAACGATGCTTTCACAACAAGCCTTCTATTACTTCTTTGATTGCATGGCATGCATTCAATTCAGCGTCAATCAAAATATTGTTGAATGCGTCACTTTTAATCAGCTTTCGTTTATATGGACCATTTAGTACGCCTGATTGGAAAAAATTAATTTGTTAAGATGTAAAATCATGGGAAATGAATGTGATATTATAACTTACCTTCTTTAATTTTACTTTCGCTGAGTCTCGGGTAAATTAGTTTCAAACACAAGAAAACTTCATCTCTTTTGGCGACAGTTTTGATAAAATTCTTAACAATTCCAAGTTTAATATGCAGTGGAGGCAGCAATATCTTCTCCTTCGGCACTAGAGGCTCACGAATAATATTAGCCGTTTATAACCTGCTGTGCTCTCTGAGTTTCCATCCGTGGCATGCATATTGGTCACCGGAAAATCGTGTGTCCCAATCGCACAAAAAGCACACATATTTTATATAGCCGCTTTGAAGACCGCAAAGGATTGCTACAACTTTTAAATCGCATATGTTTAGCGTAGTTAACCATTTTTAAAATATTTTCCAGTGCATTATATGTCTCTTTCGTTTCTGTACTATAGGCGATTGAAACTGAAGGTTTTTTATTGGTCTTATGCAGTAAAACAGCCTTCAAGCTGAGTTTTGAACTGTCAATAAATAATCTCCAGTCATCTGCTTCATATTTTTTTTCCATTGTGTCCATCAATTAGCCTACATCCGGGTAATATGCAGAAGTTTTTTCATCATTCACAAGGAATAAACTTTGGAGTGTTGCCTGACGACTTCGATAAGCTGTGACTTTCACACCGGGTGCCAACAAATTGTTTGATTTCAAAATGGAAGCCAGCTCTTCCGATTTATGCTGTGTTAATTCCAACTTGGCAACAATTGAATTAAGCTTATTTTGATTTATTAAAATTGGCACATTGGATACTGATGGCTCATATAGGGATCATCACGTGCATGATATGTCGGAGCATTCGTAGAAGAGAAAATATCTGGGCTAGAAGTTTTTGGCACGGGAATGTGGTCCGAATGAGGCAATGGTGTTGCGGCACTTACAACACCAACGTAATATACGATTTTCTTATCCTTTTTGCGGCTCCTTTATTCGCACATGCATAGCAGTTCAATGAATTGTGACCTTCGCAAGGATTATTCCAAATCATTGGGATACCGAATGGCATACTTTCACGTCTTTTATTTTTCCAATCCATTAGGCGGTTATAGCAGCTTTTACACACTATATTTGGTACCCAATTTTCGTTCACTATAACATTTTGGTTGAAGTACATCTCGTATGTTTGAACAAAATCAGTACTGAAATTTCCACATTTTTTAATGTGTTGAGACATATTGACCACAGCAGTAGCAAAAGCTATTTATATCTAGCTTGCACAGTTCCATATTCTGTTCTCTTTTGATCACTTTTAAAAAACTGGAAAAAAATCACTTTTACTGTTCGCGGCACTTGTTGAATGACAAAAATCACAGAACCAGTGTGAGAAAGAGAAAATATATAATGACAATGCATGTTTTATGTGAACATTACAGAACCAGTGTTGCCACATCAATATTTCTCTTTTAGTACAGTAGAAAAATATGAGAGAGTTCGGCTTGTGAGTGTCAATGTTTTCTCCAAATAATGTTGTGCATATCTGGAGCAAATTTTTGAAATTCATACATTTACCTAATTGTGAATAAATGAGAAACGCGTGCATCGATTTTCATGATTTATCCCTTTTTTTGCTCATAAGCAGGTAAACCGCAAATATGCAATTGCATGTTTTTTCTCGTGCATTGTATCAATGCGGATATAGGATATTTATCCGTTTCAGAACATTTTATGAATTTTGGCATTGATTTGTTAGTGCATATTTTCGCATATTTTACCCTTTAAAGCATTTTTTTGCATATTTAAGAGTTAATCGCATATTTTCAGCATTTTTACAAATTTTAGAGCATATTTTGGTTCTTTATGAAGTTTTTTAGTTTTTTATTTTAATATGCGTTTCGTGGCGGAGGAAAATTTTTATTTAATTTGACTTAGTGCCATCTGTTGGTCAGAATTTTTTTTTGCCATCTAAATCTCATTTCCAATCTTCTATGCACATACACATGTATGCATAAACAGTATTATCTCTAAGATCAGCTGGCTAATGTTTACATGACAGAAAAATTTCAAATGTTGCATTAAGTGTGTCTAATTTTGCCTAAGATTTGTGCCAGAATGTGTTGTTAGAAATTAAATTTGTTTCTATCATTAAAATGTGTTTGTTTTTAGTGTAGTAGAAATGGTGGTACCTGATCAATTGCCTCGATTGCTACCATTATGAAGTTGTAGTGATTTCTATGTATAAAAACAAGACGCAGTAATATTTCTCGTACATATTTCGCTCAATTTCGAATAAAAGCAAGTTAAGAACTTAATGTAAGCATACATTGTTATATTTTTATAATTTGAAATTGTTGTTATTACATGTTTTTTGAATTGAAGTTGAAAGCCATTTGTGAGGAAAATCCCGATTTACGAACAGAAGGTGGAGTTTTCTTTTGTAGTGTCTGTTGCAAAGCAATATCGGGAGAGAGATCAGTTTTGGTAAAACATCATGTAGAAAGTGCAAGACACATTAAACTTAGAGATACTCAAAACAAAAATTCAATATTTCATACCGGAATGCTCGCTGCCATCAGCGCAAAGTAAATTTGATGAAAAATTGTGCAAAGCATTTTTATTTGCCGACATTCCATTATTCAAAATGAGAAATGAAAACATTAAAAACTCCTTGGAAGAATATACAAACTACAAAGTGCCCTCAGAGACGCTTTCGCGTAAAAAATATGTAAAAAGTATCTACGAAAAATGCTTGGATAATATACGCAAATGCATAAAAAACCAATATATATGGATCTCAATAGATGAAACCACCGGTGCCACTGGAAGAAATGTCGCAAATGTTATAGCAGGTGTTCTACATTATGACAAAGAAATAACCAGTCAAAAGTTTTTAATAAATACAGTGGCTTTGAGTAAAACCAATCATTCCACAATTGCCCAACTTTTTGACGATTCAATAAAATATTGGACGCTAATTTCGACAAAAACTTGGTTTTGCTATTTGTGACGGATGCTGCACCATATATGGTAAAGTCTGGTAACGCCATAGCAGTATTTTATCCTAAAATGACACTCGTTACATGTGTTGCCCATGGCCTCCATCGTTTATGTGAGCGTATTAGGAATGAATACGAAAATGTAAATAAAGTAATTGCAAATGTGAAAAAAGTATTTCTAAAAGCTCCAAATAGAGTCGAGATTTTAAAAGAAATACATCCGGAACTTCCATTGCCAGTTATAACTCGATGGGGAACGTGGCTTGCGGCGGTGAACTACTACGCCAACAATTATGAAAAAATTTTAGAAGTGCTTAGTGTTTTAAATAGTGGGGAGTCTCAGTCTATTAAAATTGCAAGAGATATATTAAAAAGTACAAAAACAAAAAACGATCTCATTTTCATTGCAGAAAATTATGGTTTTATCGAAAAATTTATAAAAAAACTGCAAACTAGTGGTCGCACACTAGTAGAACACTACACAATCGTAAAGGAGACCATCCAAAATATTAATAAAATAAGAGATTGCAATACAAATATTAAAGAAAAACTTGATCATATTTTAATAAAAAACGAAGGACTAGATATGGTAAAATGTATATGTGACCATTATACTGGAGAGGTTACTACATCCTCATCAACAAAAGTTTTAAAATATAATGCTAAGGAATTATTATATTTTCAATATGGCCCAATTACATCAGTAGACGTTGAAAGAACATTTTCAATGTATAAAAGTTTATTTAGATGTGACAGGCAACGATTTTTATTTGAAAATCTAAGTCAGTATTTTGTTGTTTATTGCAACAATAAATTATAAATAAAAAGCTTAGCCAAAATACAGTTCCAAAGTCTTCATTATGATATCGTGAATTATTTTTAAGATGAAGTCAAATATTTTTTGTTACTTAAATTTTGTATTGTTTCCTTTTTTTATTTTGTTTTGGTTTTATTTTGTTATTGAATTGTTAAATTGAAAACATAATTTTATTGCTAAATAAAATCAATATATATCATTTTTAAGAGCATATTTTTTGAGTTTTTAGTGCATATTTTCAAGTTTTTAGTGCATATTGAATGCACATAAAACACTTTTTTTAGAGCATATTTGTGGTTTTCCTGCTCATAAGTTATGTGACTTTACGCGAAAGTAATTAGTTTGGGCACTTTTTCCAATTTTGGATTTTTTATGAATTTAAAAAAAAAATATTTAAATTTTTAGGCAAAAAATACTTCTTTCCGTTCATACATTAATTTTTTATAACTTCGAAAGTGTTGCACACATAGGAAAACGGTATAGAAACAGATAAGAGAAATTGTAATTTCTAATTTTTTAAAAGTTGTTTCATCAAAATCGGACATGTGGTTCTCGAGTTATGTTAAACTACGTTTTTGCCAAAATGTTACAACTAAGCGAAAAAACATCAAGATAAGGAAAAAATTTAAAAGGTCATAAAAAAACTGACACATGTGAACGCCAAACCCTTTGAGGGTTTTACTATACTGACCTAGTACCATCACCCTGACTTGGAATTTCTCACCCCCCAGATTGGCTGTTGTACTGTGCAATTGATTATAAAATTATAAAATTAATTTGAGCATTTTATTATTAAGTTAAAGTAAGCAATTTATTCTTGTTATTATTAAATTAATTTAGAATAAAAGCAAGAATTGAAATAAAGAATACATCAATCTTCTTAATGCATATAAAGTGTGTTTTTACTGATTGATCTAAATAGTGTCAATATAAATTTATGTGCTTGGATTGAAATAACTATTGCCCCACATTTATTGGTGACCCCTAATATTTTATAAATTCACTGAGATTCCCCCCACCAGTGGTAAGGATCTCTCTAGAATTCTTAGGAAATAAACAAACGCGCAACCACGTGTAGAGCATCAGCTCAAATATCAACAATAATACAAAACGGTAGCACAAGGCTACTCTGAAAACTCAAAATAACAACCAGTAGCACAGGGCTACGCTGAAAACTCACAATTACAAACAGTAGCACAGGGCTACAATATCTAACTTTTTACATTAAAAACTCAGCATCCTCCATCAAACGCAATACAAACAATTACTCAGATGTCATCAGTACAAGAACTTATGAAACAGCAAGAGGTGACTGCAAGCGAGATTGGAAGAGTCATTTCAACCATAAAAAAGGCTCCACTTGACAGAAGAACAGCGGGATTTTACAAGGCAAAAAAAGATGAAATAGTTAACCTATGGCAATCGTTCGAAAAGACTGAAAATAAAATTCGGAATGATGATAACAAAACACTAACAAAAGAACAGCCAAAACAATTTTATGAGCTAAAATTAGAGACTATAAAAAAGCTATGGTCTCAAATCCAAAATTTATATGACGACGTGTGGCAACAAATCGAAGATCCATCCAGCCAAGGCTTACATCCGGCTGATTACAACAACCTCGAACCAACAGCTGGTTTAAATTGCTGTTCTCGCAGATCAACACAAATAGCCTATAAACGATGAATCACAATTGGGAAGCAATTCGTCCATACTTAGCCCACTGCCTCTTCCAAAGATTACGATACCGAAATTCAATGGAGACTATCTGAGTTGGCAACCATTTTTGATATGTTCAATGAAATGATTCACAAAAAGGCCATGCCCGCCATACAAAAAATGTGGTTTTTGAAAACAAACACCACAGGTGAGGCCGCTAGGCTAATACAAAACTTATCCTTAACAGAAAGTAACTATGAAACGGCTTGAAAAATTCTACAAGACCGCTTGAGCAATCCACGAATATTAACAATAAACATCATAAACAGACTATTGGGCCAGCCAAAAATAACTGATAATCCCTCTGCTACAGCCATAAAAGGGTTACATGACACAACACGATAGTGAATCTCAGCACTAAACAATTTAATATCAACACACCAACATGGGACCCCATGTTAGTTAATATATTAATAAAAAAACTGGATCAAGGCACACACTTATTATATGAGCAGTCAATACAACTACCAAGATCATTTCCAACATTAGAAGAGCTCTTGGGCTTCCTGGAAATCAGATTCCAATCATTAGATGCAGTCTGACGAACGAAAACTACGTCAAAGAGAACTTTACCTACAACAACCATTCCCAAGGAAAACAACCATTGCAAATTATGTAGCAATGGAATTCATCAATTATATTATTGCAACAAATTTTTATCGATGCCAGTGCCTAATCGACTGAAGTGGATACAGCAACAAAAACTCTGTGTCAACTGCTTCAAGGGTGACCATATGTCAAAACGTTGCACAGCAAGATAATGTAGAAAATGTAAGAAGACCCACAACACACTTGTACATTTGGAAAGGCATCCACAGGGCACCAACGCCTTAAGCTTACCATCGAATAACTCCTCCACTGAAAATAAAGCTTCAACATCAACGGTAGCTTCAGCTCACTGTCCCAGAACAGCGAAGGGTTACGTATTGTTAGCCACAGTTCGGGTAAAAATTACAGGCAATAATGGAAGGTCTGGAGTCTTCAAAGCAATATTAGACTCAGGGTCACAAATAAACATTGTGACTAACCAGCTACTAAATCTTTTATCACTCAAGCCATCTCAGACATCCTTATGCATCGAAGGAATCGGCAGTCAGTCCAGAAATACAAATCAACGCATTAACGTTAATCTTCAGTCTACAACAAGTAACTACAATACAAGACTAGAAGCCTTTGTTTTTCCCAACATAATTCCGGCCCAACCTTCAACAGAATTCAACTGTATCTCCTAGCCAATCCCAAAAAACATTCAACTGGCCAATCCTGAATTCAACAGCACTGCTAATATTGACGTTTTACTAGGCGCCGATTATTACCTTGAGTTGTTGACCACTGGAAAAATTTACCTCTCACCAGAATTACCAATTTTGAAAAATACAAGGCTGGGTTGGATTGTAAGTGGAAGGATAAGGGAAAACAATAGCAACTCAGCGGTATGCGCAGTATATGGGGAAAACGAAGAGACGGACTTGTACAAAAATTCTGGAAACTAGACGAATTCAATTCAGACAATAATCTCACCGTCGAAAAAAAAATGTGTGAACAACAGTTCACCCAAACAACAACAAGAAATTCTGAGGGCCGATTTGTAGTTCGGCTTCCCTTTTCAGAAAGCCCAAGCTCCCTAGGAGAGACAAAAAGGTTAGCTTTTTCAAGATTAATGGCTCTAGAAAGGCGTTTGTCGATGAACCTCGACCGTAAGCAACAATACGTTGACTTTATAAAGCAATATGAAGAATTGGGTCACATGACCGGCATACATTACTCAGAAGTAGTGGGCTCTCATTTCTATATTCCACATCACTGCGCAATTAAACCTAAAAGTAAAACCACCAAATTTAGAGTGGTGTTTGACGCATCAGCGAAATCTTTAACAGGAATATCATTCAATGACATATTGTGCGTAGGTCCTCCGACACAAGGAGATCTGTTTGGAATTCTACTACGATTTCGAATGCCACGATTTGTTTTCTGTACAGATATTAAAAAAATGTATCGTCATATTCTAGTTCATTCAGCAGACCGTAACATGCAACTAATATATTGGAGAAATAGTCCAAATGAAGCAGTGGAAACCTACAAACTTAACACTGTGACATATGGAACATCTTCAGTGCCTTACTTGGCAACAAAATGTTTGCAGCAGTTAGCAGACAAAAACATGAAAAATTATCCATTAGGTGCAACAACATTAAGAGATGATTTTTATGTGGATGACGCTATGAGTGGATCTGACAGCCTTACAACAGCAATTGAAAAACAACTACAGTTGAATACCTTGCTACAAGGAGCTGGCTTCAAATTAAGAAAGTGGTGTGCAAATCATTCAAGGCTACTATGTGGTATTTCTCCTGAAGATGTAGAATTAAATCTAGACTTTGATAATCAATCAAAAAAAATTTTAGGGTTAACATGGAATCCTAAGGCGGATATTTTTTGTCTCAGAGCTGAAATTGAAGACAATGACAAAATAACCAAGCGTTCTATAACATCAGATCTAGCACGAATAATCGATCCGTTAGGAATTGCCGGACCAGTTGTTGTCTCTGCTAGAATATTCATACAACAACTAGGGCAATTACAACTTTCATGGGACGAACAGCTGCCAGCAGATCTTACGAACCAATGGGTAATGTTTCGTCAAAATTTAAAATACCTTAATATAAGCACCAAAAGGCACATGTTTGATGGGCAGATCTCCAAAGATACACAAATACACACTTTTGTAGATGCTTCTGAAAAGGCGTATGGCACCAAAGTATACATACGATCCAAACTACAAGATGGCCGACTCGTGGTCAGACTTTTATGTGCCAAATCACGCATTGCCCCTATAAAAAAGGTAACATTACCAAGACTAGAGCTATGTGCAGCACTACTTGGGGATCAACTTACCATAAGAGTAAAAAGGGAATTAAGAGCTGAAAACATGCCTACATATCTATGGACAGATTCTGAAATAGTACTGCATTGGATCAATGCAACATCATCGTCTCTTCGTACCTTTGTCGCAAATAGAGTAAGCAAAATTCAAGAACAAACCATAAACATTCAATGGCGACACGTCACTTCTAAACAAAACCTGGCCAACCTCATCTCAAGAGGTTTAAGTCCAGTAAAGTTATCACAAAGTAATTTTTGGTTTTTTTGGCCAATGTTTTTGCACGGCAACGAGTTTCAATGGCCAAAGGAGTTCAACAAAAATCAGAAACCATCCTCCACTGAAGAATTCAAACCGAATTCAGTCAGTGCGCTATCAGCAATTCCAACCTCATTGGAAGACATTATATATAAAATCATGCAAGTTTCAGATTTTAAAAATGAAATAAGTTCATTAAACAAGGGGAAGGAGCTCGATAAGACAAGTGCTATATGTGGATTATCACCCTTTCTTGACGAAAATAACATACTTCGCGTTGGCGGAAGATTGAAGGATGCAAATATTTCATACGAGGCTAAACACCCAATGGTTCTTCCCTACAACGATCCAATTTCAAAACTAATAATGAGAATGTTACACAACGACAATCACCATTGTGGTCCACAAACTCTATTATCCATCTCCAGGCAACAATTTTGGATAATAAAAGGGAAATCAATTGCCAGAAACACAGTTCAAACCTGTATTCGGTGCACCAGGTCAAAACCAAGGCTAATGCAATAAATTATGGGAGACCCACCTGCCTCCAGAGTGACTCCGACTCGACCATTTATAGTATCAGGCGTCGACTATTGTGGTCCACTGTGGATACATTACAAAGTAAGAGGTAAGAGACCTCAGAAGGTCTACATTGCATTTTTTGTATGTTTCTCAACAAGAGCAGTACATTTAGAAGTGGTTACTGACCTCACTACAGAAGCATTTATTGGAGCTCTCAAGAGGTTCGTAGCCCGACGAGAACGTTGCCAAACCATCTATTCAGATAACGCCACGAACTTCGTTGGGGCATGGAACCAGCTCGAAGAACTAAACAACGCCATATTTTCCAAACCATCACAAGACGCAATAACTCGATCTTGCAGTAATGACGGAATAGAGTTCAAGTTTATACCTCCTAAAGAACCCCATTTCGGTGGGTTATGGGAGGCAGCTGTTAAGTCAGCCAAACAATTACTTTTACGCAGTATATCAACGGCTTCACTAACGCACGAAGAGTTAGAAACAATCATCATTAAAATTGGGACCATTCTGAACTCACGACCTCTGACTCCTTTATCAAGTAACCTAAACGATTTAACAGCTTTAACTCCCGGCCATTTCTTAATCGGGGAACCACTGACGGCACAATTCAACGCTCAAATGAATAACCCAACTTACTCACTGGCAAAAGATGGAAGCTTGTGTCGCAGCTTAAACACGAATTTTGGAAAAGATGGTCATTGGAATATTTACATCATCTACAAGAAAAACAGAAATGGAAGACGTCGTCTCAAAATGTGGGAGAAGGAAAGCTAGTCATAGTAAAGGAGGACAATCTGCCCGTAATGGAATGGCCGCTGGGTAGAATCCTGAAAACTTATAAGGGAACTGGTGGCAAGGTCAGAGTGGCAGATATAAAAACAGCCTCTGGAATAAAGAAAAGACCTATTCATAGATTAGCTCCGCTACTGCAGCAGGAAGAACTAGCAACAAATGAAGTATCCAATCTCACTCGCCCGATAACAGTTGAGTGTCCACCGTCAGTTGATGAAACAGAGAGTCCACCGTCAAAAAAATCTAGGCGTATTTCCACTTCAATGCTACTTACTATAATAGCAACAATATTTTTAATTCCAGTAGCAATGAGTAGCAATGTCAAAATAACCAACTTTCATGATAACCCAGGACTATATTTTGAGGGAATTGGAAATGTAAAACTATTGACAGCTGAATGGAGACTAATGAAATACTATGACTTAGCACCATTTACGTCCGAGTTGCAGGCCTTCCAGTCAGGAATAACAACCCTACAACAGCTATGTTCGCCCATTAAACATCAATAGATTTGCAACTTTTTGGCAACCAACTTCAATCAAATAAAAGCCGAATTGATTCAAGAGAAGGAGCTATTTTCCATCAGTGGAGTAAAAAGGGGAGCCATCAACAGTATTGAAAATGTTGCACGATCTTTGTTTGGCGTTCTTGATTCCGATTATGCACATGAAATGTCAAACACCATTAAGAATGCTAAGGAAGAATCAGATTACTTGTTTCAACTGCTTAAAAATCAAACATCTATTATTGACTCAACCATCAACATCATCAAGCAAGACGAACAAAGTACTCAAAAACAAATAACGGATATAATTGACAAGGTCAATGAGCACGAGAATTCAATTTCTCAGCAGGCTGACCAATTCAATCAAATGCAATTAATCTCACTTCTAGCCAACCAGTTGACGTTGACAGCTATAAACTTACAAAGAGTGGAAAGGGAGATTATTGATGTACTAACCGATACCCACCATGGAAAAATTAGTCCACTTTTATTGTCACCAGCTCAACTAAAAAACAAATTAAGGATAATAAAGGCTCACCTTCTAACACGCCGAACACTTTTAATCAAAGACAACAGTTTAATCCAACTATACAAATTGGTGAAGGTCAAAGGAGCAGTAACAAAGAATGAAGTCATTTTCGAAGTAATGTTACCTTTAGTCGACCATCAATTTTTAGAACTCTTTAACATAATTCCGATACCGATCATAAGGGACAATACTTTAATATCAATTAACCTAGAGGAATCCTTTCTTGCCATAAACCCCCATAGAGACGAATACATTCCATTCACAACCCATGACATATCAATTACCATGACATATCATATTACGTCTAAGGGTGAGGTTTTTATATGGATCTTCGCTACCACCACAAAGTTAGAGATATCAGCAGTTTGCGGTTCCGAACATACCCATTACACAATAAACGGCACAGGAATAATAGAGATTGAAGCAAGCTGCATACTCAAAGGCATGTTTATCACAACCCAAGGTCTCTTTGGTTTATCAAATACTCTACACACATCATATGCTCAATTGCGGCTCATAGATCATATTAGCACTCCGCAAAAAATAAGTAAAATATTCAATACCACCAATAACCAGATTGAAATCCATCCAAAACAACTAAGCGCACTGAAAAGGCAACTAGACGACTCAACCATTGTTCATATACCAGCACTCATCAATTTCAATAGTTTTCACCATCATGCAGTCAGCTATTCTGCGCTTGTAATCTCCATAATATTCGCCATTTTAATCATCAACATTTATTTAAAACAGCAAAAGAACAGCAATTCCAAATTCAACTTAACAACCCCTCAGCCAGTTCTATCACCACGAGTGGCACCATCAACCATTGGTCAATGCGGGGGAGAATGTTGACACTTAGTTCAACATATTATTCCATGACATATAATTTATTTATAAATAGTAACAATCACTTTTGCTTGTCACTGTAAGTCATTTGTTAATATTATTATTAAACAAGCCAAAAGGCAATTTACCTTAACATGAAAAGTAGGTCATTTGATTTCCACATTAAACTTATGTCATTGAACTTGCCATTATTCACTTAAAAACAAATATGCCAATACAGCTTATTTAAATACAATAATTAAAAATAGGTCAATAAGAATTCACTCGTTGACCAATAATTGATTAAGCATTTTATTTTATTACAAAATTAGTTTAAGCATTTTATTATTAAGTTAAAGTAAGCAACTTTTTCTTGTTATTATTAAATTAACTTAGTATAAAAGCAAGAATTTAAAATAAATAATTTATCAATCTTCTTAAGACATTTAAAGTGTTTTACTGATTGATCTTTACTACGTTTTTCAAGTTCAAGCGCTTGAAGGACAACCCGGCAAACAAAATAGTGTCAATACAAGTTTATGTGCTTGGATTGAAGTAACTATTGCCAAACATTAAATTTGCTTATTAAGCATATACCTTTTCTTTTTCCTCTTATGTTAAGATAGGTTAAGCTTTATTCTCATAACTAGTATATAAGACAATGTATTTTTATTTTAAAATTAATTATTAAACAACGTTCCTAAGAGCTCCTAGCTGAGCTCAGGAAATTAAATTATATTTAAAATAAAATAATTAAATAAAATAAATAAAATTTGTTTAAAATAACAACTTATTACAGCAGAGTGATTTATTTTTAACAAGGATATGGGGATAACGAAGCAACCACAGACGAACTTGTGCAAAAATTCTGGAAACTAGACGAATTCGAGTCAGACAATACTCTCACCGTCGAAGAGAAAAGGTGTGAACTACAGTTCACCCAAACAACAACAAGAAATTCTGAGGGCCGATTTGTAGTTCGGCTTCCCTTTTCAGAATGTCCAAGCTCCCTAGGAGAGACAAAAAGGTTAGCCTTTTCAAGATTGATGGCTCTAGAAAGGCGTTTATCGATGAACATCGACCTTAAGCAACAATACGTTGACTTTATGAAGCAATATGAAGAATTGGGTCACATGACCTGCAAAAATAACTCCGAACTAATGGGCCCTCATTTCTATATTCCACATCACTGCGTCATCAAACCTGAAAGTAAAACCACCAAACTTCGAGTGGTGTTTGACGCATCAGCGAAATCTTCAACAGGAATATCTCTCAATGACATGTTGTGCGTTGTTTTCTGTACAGATATTGAAATAGTGTATCGTCAAATTCTAGTTCATTCAGCAGACCGTAACATGCAACTAATATATTGGATAAATAGTTGAAATGAAGCAGTGGAAACCTACAAACTTAACACTGTGACATATGGAACATCTTCAGCGCCTTACCTGGCAACAAAATGTTTGCAGCAGTTAGCAGACAAAAACATTTTTTTTTGTTTTTTAATACATATACTTATTTATTGTATCTTCAAATATGAACTAACAATAAGTGATCAAAACTTAAAGCTAAAATATAATTATTTAGCCCGACCAGTGTCGGCCAAAACTTAGTGATATTTTAAATAATACAAAGTAGTGATAATCAAAAAGGAAAATTAAATGTATGTTCAAGCATTCCCATCTAGAGTGTTAAGTATAAGAGCCCTTGTGTCCCTCTTTTTTAGGCGGATGTGACCAGTAAAATTCAAAATATTACGAGCAAGTGGATTAGGATATGACTCGAGGTTTGTTAAGTATTTGCCTGCGTATCTTGCAATTTGTGAGACAGACAAAAACATGAAAAATTATCCATTGGGTGCAACAGCATTAAGAGATGATTTTTATATGGATGACGCTATGAGTGGATCTGACAGCCTTACAACAGCAATTGAAAAACAACTACAGTTGAATACCTTGCTACAAGGAGCTGGCTTCAAATTAAGAAAGTGGTGTGCAAATCATTCAAGGCTACTATCTGGTATTTCTCCTGAAGATATAGAATTAAATCTAGATTTTGATAATCAATCAAAAAAAATTTTGGGGTTAACATGGAATCCCAAGGCGGATATTTTTTGTCTCAGAGCTGAAATTCAAGACAATGACAAAATAACCAGCGGTCTATGACATCAAATGTAGCACAAATATTCGATCCGTTAGGAATTGCCGGACCTGTTGTCGTCTCTGCTAAAATATTCATACAACAACTATGGCAATTACAACTTTCATGGGACAAACAGCTGCCAGCAGATCTTACCAACCAATGGGTAATGTTTCGTCAAAATTTTAAAAACCTTAACAATATAAACACCAAAAGGCACATGTTTGATGGGCAGATTTCCAAAGATACAAAGATACACACTTTTGTAGATGCTTCTGAAAAGGCGTATGGTGCCACAATATACATACGATCCAAACTACAAGATGGCCGACTCGTGGTCAGACTTTTATGTGCCAAATCACGCATTAACCCAAGACTAGAGCTATGTGCCGCACTACTTGGGGCTCAACTTAGCACAAGAGTAAAAAGGGAATTAAGAGTTGAAAACATGCCTACATATCTATGGTCAGATTCTGAAATAGTACTGCATTGGATCAATGCAACATCATCGTCTCTTCGTACCTTTGTCGCAAATAGAGTAAGAAAAATTCAACAACAAACCATAAACATTCAATGGCATCACGTCAGCTGTAAAGAAAACCCGGCCGACCTCATTTCGAGAGGTTTAAGTCCAGAAAAATTATCACAAAGTAGTTTTTGGTTTTTTGGGCCAATGTTTTTACACGGCAACGAGTGTCAATGGCCAAAGGAGTTCAACAAAAATCAGAAACCATCCTCTACTGAAGAATTCAAACCGAATTCAGTCAGTGCTCTATCAGCAATTTCAACCTCATTGGAAGACATTATAGGTATATAAAATCAATAAGCGAAATTCATTCAAGACACTTCATAGAATAGTAGCATACATGCAACGCTTCATCTAAAACACCAAATTAGCGAAGAACGAACGACCGACCAGGAATACACTAAGGCCGTTAGAACTAACTTCAGCTAAACATCTTATAGTCAGAGCTATGCAAGTTTCAGATTTTAAAAATGAAATAAGTACATTAAACAAGAGGAAGGAGCTCAATAAGACAAGTCCTATATGTGGATTATCACCCTTTCTTGATGAAAATAACATACTACGCGTTGGCGGAAGATTAAAGGCTGCAAATATCTCATACGAGGCTAAACTCCCAATGGTTCTTCCTTACAACGATCCAATTTCAAAATTAATAATGAGAATGTTACACAACTACAATCATCATTGCGGTCCACAAACTCTAGTATCCATCTCCAGGCAAAAATTTTGGATAATAAAGACGAAATCAATTGCCAGAAACACAGTTCAAACCTGTATTCGGTGCACCAGGTCAAAACCAAGGCTAATGCAACAAATTATGGGAGACCTACCTGCCTCCAGAATGACTCCGACTCGCCCATATATAGTATCAGGCGTCGATTTTTGTGATCCACTGTGGGTACATTACAAAGTAAGAGGTAAGAGACCTCACAAGGTCTACATTGCAGTTTTTGTATGTTTCTCAACAAGAGCAGTATATTTAGAAGTGGTTACTGGCCTCACTACAGAAGCATTTATTGGAGCTCTCAAGAGGTTCGTAGCCCAACGAGGACGTTGCCAAACCATCTATTCAGATAACGCCACGAACTTCGCTGGGGCACGGAACCAGCTCGAAGAACTAAACAACGCCATATTTTCCAAACCTTCACAAGAAGCAATAACTCGATCTTGCAGTAATGACGGAATAGAGTTCAAGTTTATACCTCCTAAAGAGTTAGAAATAATCATCATTGAAATTGAGGCCATTCTGAACTCACGACCTCTGACTCCTTTATCAAGTAACCCAAACGATTTAACAGCTTTAACTCCCGGCCATTTCTTAGTCGGGGAACCACTGACGGCACAAGTCGACGCTCAAATGCCTAATCCAACTTACTCACTGGCAAAAAGATGGAAGCTTGTGTCGCAGCTTAAACACGAATTTTGGAAAAGATAGCCATTGGAATATTTACACCATCTACAAGAAAAACAGAAATGGAAGACGTCGTCGCAAAATGTGGAAGAAGGAAAGTTAGTCATAGTAAAGGAGGACAATGTGCCCGTAATGGAATGGCAGCTGGGTAGAATCCTGAAAACGTATAAGGGAACTGATGGCAAGGTCAGAGTGGCAGATATAAAAACAGCCTCCGGAATAAAGAAAAGACCTATTCATAGATTAGCTCCGCTACTGCAGCAGGAAGAGCTATATTTGGAGGGAATTGGAAATGTAAAACTAGTGACAGCTGAATGGAGACTAATGATATACTATGACTTAGCACCATTTACTTCCGCGTTGCAGGCCTTCCAGTCAGGAATAACGACCCTACAACAGCTATGTTCGCCCATTAAACATCAACTAATTTGCAACCAATTTCAATCAAATAAAAACCGAATTGATTCAAGAGAAGGAGCTATTTTCCAGCAGTAGAGTAAAAAGGGGAGCCTTCAACATTATTGGAAATGTTGCACGATCTTTGTTTGGCGTTGTTGATTCCGATTATGCAAATGAAATGTCAAACACCATCAAGAATGCTAAGGAAGAATCAGATTACTTGTTTCAACTGCTTAAAAATCAAACATCTATTATTGACTCAACCATCAACATCATCAAGCAAGACGAACAAAGTACTCAACAACAAATAACGGATATAATTGACAATGTCAATGAGCAAGAGAATAAAATATCTAAGCAAGCTGATCAATTCAATCAAATGTAATTAGTCTCACTTCTAGCCAACCAGTTGACGTTGACAGCGATAAACTTACAAAGAGTGGAAAGGGAGATTATTGATGTACTAACCGATACCCACCATGGAAAAATGGGTCCACTTTTGTTGTCACCAGCTCAACTAAAAAACGAATTAAGGGTTATAAAGGCTCACCTTCCAACACGCCGAACACTTCCAATTGAAGACGACAGTTTAATCCAACTATACAAATTGATGAAGGTCAAAGGAGCAGTAACAAAGAATGAAGTCATTTTCAAAGTAATGTTACCTTTAGTCGACCATCAATGTTTAGAACTCTTTAAGATAATTCCGATACCAACCATAAGGGACAATACTTTAATATCAATTAACCCAGAGAAATCATTTCTTGCCATAAACCCGCACAGAGTCGAATACATTCCACTCTCAACCCATGAGATATCAAACTGTATTACGCCTAAGTATGAGGTATTTATATGCAATAACAACCAGTTCAAACTTAGGAAGAATGAGGAGGGTGATTCCTACGAAATCAATTTATTCAACACCCAACAAACAACTAAATGCAAGCTCATTCAATTGGCAGGCAATTCCACATGGACACAGCTAAAGTTTCCAAATAAATGGTTCTTCGCCACCACCGCAAAATTAGAGATATCAGCAGGTTGCAGCTTCAAACATACCCAATATACAATAAACGACACAGGAATAATAGAGATTGAAGCGAGCTGCACACTCAAAGGCACGTTTATCTCTCTTTGGTTTATCGAATATGTTAATACCAGACTCGTTTGCCTGGCTTAACTGAGATGTAAGTGGTGGGGCTTATCCAAGTGGTACACAAGGATAAACAATTTAAAAATGTTGATGTTTTTACCCAAGTGATACACAAAGATAATTCAAGTTGTGGAGTAATCAATTAGTTATTCAGGTGGTACACAAGGATAATCTAATTGACTCAAAGAAGTGAAGTGTATGACGATTTAAGTAGCAATCATAAACTTTATTCAATAAATTTAATATTTATACAAAATGTAAAAAATAACTTAAAACTAATACAATAACAAAAAGTAGAATAAAAAAAATAAGAATATAAACATCATTTAAAACGGACAGAAACTGTTCATTATTATCTTGCCAAATTCATTCCCATCGTAAGCTAAGCAAAACAGATATTCAATTTCACTACTGTCTGGCTGGTAATTTGAAACACACGTGGAAAATAAAATGTTTTATTTATTTCGTCAATTATGCTGACATGATGTGTGAGAAATAAATTAATTTTATTTTAATTAAATTGTGGGAAAGAATTTAAGTGTACTTGAGACTTGGCAAAAATATGAACAGACAAAAAACAAAAAAAGTCAAACAAAAACGAAGTAAGCGTTTTGCTTAAAGTTTAATTCAACTAGAGATTCTTTTTATTTTGATACCAAATAAAAAGAATCAAAAGAATTAACATATTGCGCCCCAGGCGGATTGTTAATATAAATAGGCAATTTAACTGAACAATTTCCGGCAATTTATGCTGAAGTAAATTAAGCGCCAGGGTCCAACGAAATGTTCCAGTTTGACCTGGGTGATGGCTGTGGTGCGATTGGATGCGTATTGAGTCTTCTTTTTAATAATATTTTGATTAACAGGATGGTTAGCAATGTTAAAATCAGAGCCAGTCCCACATAGCTGACTGCCAAACTATGCACGCCATGATTCATGGTTGGGGTGGGTATATTCCGCATCTGTTCTCTTACCTCCTCTTGCAGTCGGGTTAAGTTTCCCATGATTCTTAGGTCTTGGAAAGTTTCGGTTATATTGAAGACCTTTTGTTGTAAATGGGGCAATGAAACTCCAGAGCTTGTATAGGAGGGATACAAAGTCGGGATAATTGTTTGGTGCCCATATACGGTAATCAACTCATTTTTCATTGAACATCCTGGTGGTAAGGTAAGCAATCCAGTTCCTTGTAAGACCTGAGAACCACTGATGCCGTTGCATACCATACTTAATTTGAGTGGATGTTGAGTTGCGACTAGCCATTGATTTTTTTTATGAAGTTGGTACCACACATTACTATGGGCTAGTACGTCGGTATTGCAACTAAGGTCGGACTCATTGTTAAATAAATGTATCTCACAACGACACATTGGTGAATTTTTGATATACGTAGCTTGGATATCTGGGCATAAAAAAGTATCATGTTCAAGGATGTGGCAATCACGGAGTTTGGTATCATCAACCAGGAAATATTCGTCTCGGTGACGGTTGAGAGCCATCATTTTGGCTGTTGGAATGATCGCAACCAACGAGTCATTTACTAGTTGTGGAACTGGTGTAACATAAAAGAGGTCGAAATCCTCTTTATGGGCTAGTGGAATTTCCAATGTTCAAATGATGTGTTGGTTTGAAATGGCTGTATTAGCTGTCACTAAACCATACAGATGAATGATATCCGTGACTGGTAGTATTAAATCCGATGGCAGATTTGCCTTTATATTGTCCACTTCCAAAGAAAATTGTTGTGGTGTTAGTAGAGAGGGACTTATTCTGCCATGATATGTATCGGTTAGCAGATCTATTATGGCCTTTAACATTGTTTGCACATTGCCTGAGATGATGATCAACTGAATGCTAAGCGAGAAAATAAGTTGAGACTGCTGGGTTTCATTGACAGTAAAGTTCTCGAGTCTTTTTAGCCGAAAGTTTAATTTATCGAGGCTATTCTGAGTATGAGCCTCCGTTTGTTGCATAATATTAAGGGTGGAGTCGAGGAATGATGTTTGATTCCGTAGAAGGTGTGCCAAGTGATCCTCGTTATTCTTTATGCTGTTGATGGTGTCTGTCATTTTTTCGGCATACTGTGAATCGAGAACTCCAAATAATGAATTTGCTACATTTCCAATGAAATCAATTGCCCCTCGTTTCTTTCTTCTTAAGAGACTTTCGAGACTGGTAGCCACTTTAAGTTTAACGTTGTTAAAATGCGAAACGAGCGCGATACATTGATGATTGAGATCTGAACTGTTGCAACATTTCATTAACGTTTTAGTTCCATTTGCTAGAAGTTGTACTTCATTGAGAAATGGTGATAGTTCAAAGTAGATAAAAAGCTTCCATTCTGAGATAATTGGCTTAACTTGACCAATCTGTTCAAAGTGTAACCGAGGATAGCTAGTGATCGTTGTGTAGGTATCTAGCTGGCATACCACTAACGGAAGGAATATGGCAAGAAGCATTAGTAGGCTGGTTGGAGATAATGTGCAGCGTTTTGGGGGTGGTGAGCCTTTGTATTTGTCAGTAGGTGGATCGTTTCTCTTGAGTTCCAAGCTATTTCCTTTAGTTTTGTCCGGAGATTTGTAGTTTTCCTTGGGAAGGGAACTGCTTTTTACACCTTCACTGCCCAAGGACGTTGAGGGTGTGTTCTGAAGATCAGGCATATTTTCATTGCCAGTAGTGGCGTAGGATGTATAGAGAGGAAGCGGAGCAAGTAAGTGAATTGCCCGTTTAATAATACCTGTAGATGTTTTTACTGTTGCCGTCCTCACGATACCGTCAGGCTCGGGGAATGTTTCGATCACCTTTCCGATTCGCCATGTCATGACAGGAGTGTTGTCTTTCACTATAACTATAGTACCCACTGGCAGATTTTGAGACTGTGATTGCCATTTGTTACGCTGCTGGAGTTCAGTGAGGTACTGGTGGGACCATCGTTGCCTGAAATGATGTTTTATTTTTGATACTAATTCCCATTGTTTAACGAGTGATGGCGACATCGACTGACCAGTTGCATCGACTTGTGCCGTGAGAGGTTCCCCAATCAGGAAATGGCCAGGAGTCAAGGCAGCTGCATCATTAGGATCATTTGATAATGCTTTTATAGGTCTGGAATTCAGTATTGCCTCTACCTCTATGACTACAGTTTCCATTTCTTCATAAGTTAGGGATGCGTTTGTCATTTCTTTGAATAATAACCTTTTAGCTGACTTGACTGCGGCCTCCCTTAATCCCCCAAAATGAGGTACTCGAGGAGGAATGAAATGAAAAGAAATATTTTTATTTGCACATTCTCGCTGAATGGCTTCTTGAGCTGTGGGGGTAAAAAGGGCTGATGATAATTCCGCTAGTTGATTTCGTGCTCCGACAAAGTTTGTTGCATTGTCGCAGTAAAGTTGTTGGTAGTGACCTCTGCTACTGGTAAATCGTTTTAGTGCTCCCAGGAACGCTTCTGTTGTTAGGCTTGTGACTAATTCGAGATGCACTGCTTTTGTGGCGAAGCAACAGAATACTGCAATGTACGCCTTTTGAGATCGTTTTCCTCGAGTCTTAAAGTGAACCCAAATTGGACCACAATAGTGAACCCCAGCATTTATAAATGGTCTTGCTGCTGTAACCCTCGTTGTAGGTAAATTTCCCATGATCTGCTGGAGAAGTTTTGGTTTTGATTTTGCGCAACATTTTCGTAAATGAAATCCGCACTTTGACATGACGTGTTGTAGTTGACGCTGAGTTTCTAGTGCTATGTTCAAGCTATCGGCTCCGCCAAAACCATCGTCTACATAAAAGTTCTTTTCCAAGAAATTGGCTGCTAACGGAAACTGCATGTTGTTATCATGGCTTATTTCCTTTAGACATTTGATTGCCAAGTATGGTGCAGGTCTGGTTCCATATGTCACTGTATTCAACTTGAAGTAACTGATGGGTTCAGAAACATTACTTCTCCATAGAATTATCTGGTACTGTTGATCTTTTTGGATGGACCAATATTTGTCGGCACATTTTTTCTATGTCTGTTGTGAACACGAAACGTGGAATCCGAAATCGCAGAAGCACCGTAAACAGCTCATTTTGCAGTGGTGGCCCGATGTGCAAAATGTCATTCAAAGATTTTCCTGACAAGGTTTTTGCTGACGCATCAAATACCACCCGAAGTTTAGTGGTGCTACTATCAGGTCGTAAAATGTAGTGGTGAGGAATAAAGTATTTAGACCCTTCCACTTCATCTATGTTGATTTTCGACATATGTCCCATTGTTTCATAATCATTCATGAACTGCATATATTGAGTTTTAAGGGAAGCATCTTTTGATAATCGACGTTCCAAGCTGAGGAAGCGGTTAAAGGCAATATTATGTCAGGCGCCTAAAGAAGATGTTTCAGTACAGAATGGAAGTCGTACTACGAACCGTCCTTCTTTGTTACGAATAGTGTTTTGATTGAAATGTGCCTCACACTGGGCGTCATAGGGAGATAATTGATGCCCAGTGCTCTCGATCTATTCCAAAATCGTTCAATAGCCGTATTCATTTTATCCTCCTCAGTTAAAATACCACATATTGCTGATGAGAGTTGTTCTCCAGATACCTTTCCAGATACTATCCAGCCAAAGGTGGTATTTTGTAATATTGGGAGGTCATCACCGAGTTTAATTTGTCCTATAGCAAGGATTTGATGGTAATATTCTGCGCCTAACAAAATGTCAATTTTTTCTGATCGGTTAAAAGTTGGGTCCGTCAGTGTGACATTGTGGGGAATCGCCCACTTATCGATGGTAAGTTGCTGAGCAGGTTGAGGAGAAATGATTTGTGGCAACACAAATGCCTCAAGACGTGTTGAAAAGTTGTTGAGTCTGGATTGAAGTGATATGTTGACACGGTGTTGAACTTTGGTGCGGTTTTTTTCGATTCCATTGATTGAAATCGAGGTGGTTCTTGCTGGGAGCCCTAGAGTTGTGACTAATCTCTCTGTAAGGAGGTTGAATTGTGAGCCCGAGTCGAGAATTGCCTTACATTCAGTTTCTAGTCCAATTGCCTTGATCTTTACCAACGCTGTTCCTAGTAGGACATATGGTCTTCTGCCGACGGAACTTGCCATCATGCTTTCAGCTTCGTCTTGTGGTGTGCTAACGAGAGATGTCACGTTTGTTGTGGAGGGGTTGTTAAGTGTAGCTGCCTCTCTGTCTGAGTCAATTTCTTTTTTAGGAGGAGTAACTTTTCTTGATGACGAATTACCTTGTGGGGTTGGTTCCAGATGTACCAAGGCATGGTGCTTTTTTCAACATTTCTGGCAGCGGCCTGAAATGGTACATTGTTTGGTACTATGGGTACTACTAAAGCAATTGACACATAATTTATGTTTCTGTATCATGTTTAGTCTGTTTGTTGAGTTTACATCGATGAATTTCTTGCATCGATACAATGGGTGAGAATCTCGCTTGCAAACTATGCACAACCGGTTTTCGTGTCGAGGTTGTGCTGTAAGCGCGCATATTTTGCTAGTGGAGAACGAAGGTTTTTCCTTGTGTCCCATTGCTTCCAGAATGTGAAAATAGTTCTCAAGGAATGTTAGAAATTGGTTGATTGTTTGTAGTTCCTTTGGGTGAGAAATTGATTGCTCATATTGAGCATGCACTGTTTTATCTAACTTTTTGACCAGGACGTGGATAAGGATTGGATCCCACGATAATATTTGAAGCCCCATGTTGGAGAGAGCTGCCAAATATTCCTTTGTTGTATCGTGCAATTGCTTAATAGCAACTAATGTGTAAGCCCCAGATGGCTGGTCAAGTAGTCTCTGAACTGCTGTTGCTACCATTACCCTTTTATTGTTGTATCGATCTTGCAGCAATTGCCACGCCACCTGATAATTGTCTGCAGTAACCGCAAGATGATTAATACGGTTCGCTGCTTCACCAATGACGTTGGTTTTTAAATACCACATTTTATGCGCGTCAGACATCTGTTGCTCATGTACGATTCTTGTAAATAAATCGGAGAACAATGTTCATTTCATGTAGTCACCTTCAAATTTTGTAATGGTGATCGTAAGCAAAGGTAAGGTTGATGGTCTGGCCGTAGTTTCTCTAGTTGAGTGGTGGAGGCTTCTATTGGCCGTGGTGAGCTGTATGATTGCTGATTGTACAGCTTGTTCGAGGTGAACATATCTGCTTGTATCATAACCAGCAATGTCTGGGTCGGGATATTTGTCCAGTAATTCATCATTAAGCCTTTCTAATTGAAGCCACAGCTGAGAGATAGTGGCCTTTTTTACATCGTAGTAAGATTGATCTTGACCTGGTTGCAACTGAAGGCCTTCTAGCTGTCGAGTAAGCGCCGCCATTTTTCCAAGTGACCGGCTGATTAATCCATCGTGTCCCCTAGTTGCCCCGGCTTGCGTTTGACCTGTAGTTGCAGGTTTGGGATTAGGGAGTTCCTTTTACCCGGATTCTTTACCTTGATTATCGAGTTCACGTTCCATTATCGCTATGTATTTCGTCGCCATGGCCTCAATTCGAGTATAGTAGTCGGATGTAAAGTATTCATCAGATGTGTCTACGTCCTTCAACTCCCGTAATTCATTATTAGCTGTGTTGAACTCTGCCCAAGCTGTCCTTAGCCGAGATAGTCGTTCCTGGTAATAGGTTGCAGTTTTCCGGCTGGTTGAATCCTTGGTGAAATTTCGAATAATGGTTGCAATATGTTCTCCAGTTTCCTTTAGTTGGCGGAGAAGTTTTGTTGAGGTTGTTTCTATGGTGGATTGGTTGTTGTGGAAAGCAGGGAAGTGATGGCACTACAATTAATTCGAGGATTGCAGGTCCTGTCACGGTCGCCAAAAATGTTAATACCAGACTCGTTTGCCTGGCTTAACTGAGATGTAAGTGGTGGGGCTTATCCAAGTGGTACACAAGGATAAACAATTTAAAAATGTTGATGTTTTTACCCAAGTGATACACAAGGATAATTTAAGTTGTGGAGTAATCAATTAGTTATTCAGGTGGTACACCAGGATAATCTAATTGACTCAAAGAAGTGAAGTGTATGACGATTTAAGTAGCAATCATAAACTTTATTCAATAATTTTAATATTTATACAAAATGTAAAAAATAACTTAAAACTAATACAATAACAAAAAGTAGAATAAAAAAAAATAAGAATATAAACATCATTTAAAACGGCCAGAAACTGTTCATTATTATCTTGCCAAATTCATTCCCATCGTAAGCTAAGCAAAACAGATATTCAATTTCACTACTGTCTGGCTGGTAATTTGAAACACACGTGGAAAATAAAATGTTTTATTTATTTCGTCAATTATGCTGACATTATGGTTCTCACCCCTGGCTTGACAAATGTGTGAGAAATAAATTAATTTTATTTTAATTAAATTGTGGGAAAGAATTTAAGTGTACTTGAGACTTGGCAAAAATATGAACAGACAAAAAACAAAAAAAGTCAAACAAAAACGAAGTAAGCGTTTTGCTTAAAGTTTAATTCAACTAGAGATTCTTTTTATTTTGATACCAAATAAAAAGAATCAAAAGAATTAACAGAATACTCTTCACACATCATATGCTCAATTGCGGCCCATAGATTATATTAAAAACGGAAGAAATAAGTAAAATATTCAATACCACCAATAATCAGATTGAAATCCATCAAAAACAACTAAGCGCACTGAAAAGGCAACTAGACGACTCAACCATTGTTCATATACCAGCACTCACCAATTCCAGTAGTTTTCACCATCATGCATTCAGCTATTCTGCGCTTGTAATCTCCAAACTATTCGCCATTTTAATCATCAACATTTATTTAAAACAACAAAAGAACAGCAATTCCAAATTCAACCAACCAACCCCTCAGCCAGTTCCTCCACCACGAGTGGCACCATCAACCATTGGTCAATGCGGGGGAGAATATTGACACTTAGTTCAACATATTATTCCATGAAATATAATTTATTTATAAATAGTAACAATCACTTTTGTTTGTCATTGTAAGTCATTTATTAATATTATTATTAAACATGCCAAAAGAAAATTTACCTTAACATGAAAAGTAGGTCATTTGATTTCCACATTAAACTTAAGTCATTGAACTTGCCATTATTCACTTAAACACAAATATGCCAATACAGCTCATTTAAACACAATAATTAAAAATACGTCAATAAGAATTCACTCGTTGACCAATAATTGATTAATCATTTTATTTTATTATAAAATTAATTTAAGCATTTTATTATTAAGTTAAAGTAAGCAATTTATTCTTGTTATTATTAAATTAATTTAGTATAAAAGCAAGAACTAAAATAAAGAATTCATCAATCTTTTTAAGGCATTTAAAGTGTTTGTACTGATTGATCTTTACTACTTTTTTCAAGTTCAAGTGCTTGAAGGACAACCCGGCAAACAAAAATAGTGTCAATACAAGTTTATGGGCTTGGATTGAAATAATTATTGCCCCACATTCACTGTGTTTTTAAATACTACATCTTTGAATTTTAGGCATTGATCGCTTTATCACCAGACTTGCGACCTTTGGCATAAGCAAGGATTCTGGATCACTGATGTTTGCTGAGATTGTTCAATCGTGCTTACTGTATTGATTACCTTTCGCAATTCAGTCTCGATTTGTATAAAGGAGTCGTAGCCTAGATGCTCTGGGTTGTCATAGTGCTCAAATATTTAGAAATGTATGGCTTCAATGCCTTGCCCTATGTTTAATGCGATGTTTCGGTTATGATGAGTATATTCGTCATTAAGCAACCGTTCTAAAGAAGACATCATTACCGCTTGTCGACGTTTGAGCTCTATGAACTCATTTGTCTCAGCTGCTAACACATCACAGCCCTCTTCTGGTGGAATTTTGTCTGAAGTTGACTTTACCTTCATCATAGATTTTTCAAATATGGTTTTATATTGTTCGACAACTTTCTGCATTGCAGAATAATAATCTTTCGTGAAAAAGCGGTGATCTTGAGGTTTGTCGTCAAGTAGCCGAATCTGGTTGTCATTTGTCTCGAATGTCATCATTCTTCGTCTAGTCTGCGTAGTCTCTCTTGAAAGAAGCTCACCGACTCCTTTCTGGTTTGAGAATCCATCTTGTAGTTTCTGATAACGGTTTCGATGTTATCCCCAAGAACCTTTTGCCATTGAATTAATTCTTCATATGATACCATTGTGGATTATATTTAGCTGGCTATCAATGCTGCTAGTATTTCCACTCGAATAATGTGTTGCTGAACTGGTGATATGTTGAGTAATGAATTTAGACGTCCTGCTCTTGTAACAGGATCACGTCGGGGTCACCAAAATGTTAAGAATCTTCAGCTTGGGCTTTCTTCCAAGCACTTGTACCTCAAAGAAATGGGAAGATTACTTCAATGTTTTGAGAATAATGATTTTCAGATTCTTTAATTGAACTGTAGTGAATTTTAATCAGAAATAATTCATAGTTAGGCTCAAGTTCAGGTATTTCAATTCTTATTGAATGAAATATTTTTATTAATTAATGTGATTTTCTAAAGAAGAGAAGAAAAATTAAACTTAGACTTTTAAGCTGGGGGAAATACCGATACTTTTCTGTGCAGCCACGTACTTCACCAGCACCCTAGTCTATCTACTTGGGTAAAGATTCTTATTAAAATCAGCTATTTAACTTAAATTTACAATGAAACGGAATATGAGAAAAGATTGTTGTGTATACAATTGATTTACCTTTGGTAAACACATTTATAAGTATCACTATTAATTTTCTGTTTTTCTATTTTTTCATTTTTCTATTTAGGTTAGCACGAAATTATATTACTCTACCTCAGTAAGTTATATTACTCTACCTCTTAGTCTTTATACTAGTTTTATCAAAGAAATATTTAATTAATTTACATAATTTTTTGCAGCAATAAAAAACAAATTAAATTCCAATAATAACTTGTTTTAACTTGTGTAGGAAAGAGTAAAATAAAAATAAATTGTAATAAAGAAATATTTATTAATTTATGCCAAGTGTGCAAAAGTTTATTCATTTGCGGTTGTTAATAGAAATTCGTTAAGTACCCTGTGATTGCTTTCAATTGATCCGTGTTTTATGATGATAAGGTATTGAAAAATTTTGTGTTATTCCTAATAACGAACATATGTTACTCATTATATTTTTAGTTGAGGACTTGTGTTGTTTATCTTTATCTTGGCATATGCTTCTTTTATTTCTTATTTTGTATATACTTTAAATATTTCATCATTATTTTATAGAGCTAATTCTTTTATATTTTCTTTTTTCATTTTAGTATCAGTTTCCTCAGAATCGAATCTAGTTTCGCTGAGTTATCGCTGAATCTTGTTAGCTTATTAATTTCATTATTAATTTCATTATTCATATTTTGGGTATGTAACTTCTTCATAGTCGAATCTGGTTTCGATGAATTATCATTAAATCCTATATTCTTATTTTCGGTAAGCAATTTATTCATATTCGAATCTGGTTTCGATGAATTATCATTACGTCCTATGTGCACAATATAATTTTCAATAAATATATCTTTTTCTTTTATATTTTTAAGCTTGTTAAATTTCAATTTCTTCATATTTTTGACGTCATTGATGGATATGCATTCCCAAATTTGAAGTTGATCAGACTTCGGAGAATCATATTTTTCAATATTTCTTTCTGTTGCGAGCTCATTATTTTCATTTATATTATTGTTAGTTGCCTCATTGTTTTCTTTTATCTTTGCCTCATTAGTTTTATTTTTCATTGCCCTTGTAGTTACTAATAATTTTCTTTCTTTTTCATCGTTTTTAAATGGTATCATTTGTTTTAATATGTCAGAGTCAATCTTTATTCTTGAAGTGCATCAGCATTAGTGTTCATTTTTCCTTTCTTATAAATAATTGTAAAATCATAATCACTTAGGTCTAGTCTAATTCTTGTCATTTTAGAGGAAGGATTCTTATGTGAAAAGAGTTAAAAAGTCTGTGATATGTTACTACCATAAATTTTCTTCCATATAGATACGGTTTATAATAACGTATTCCCCAGTGTATTGCTAATAGTTCTTTTTCAATTACTGGTTTATTTATGTCATGTTTTTGTAATGCTTTACTTGCATATGAAATTGGTTAATCTTGTCCTATTTCTCCTTGTGATAGTACAGCACCTGTTAATTCTTTTGATTCTTTTTATTTGGTATCAAAATAAAAAGAATCTCTAGTTGAATTAAACTTTAAGCAAAACGCTTACTTCGTTTTTGTTTGACTTTTTTTTGTTTTTTGTTTGTTCATATTTTTGCCAAGTCTCAAGTACACTTAAATTCTTTCCCACAACTTAATTAAAATAAAATTAATTTATTTCTCACACATTTGTCAAGCCAGGTATGAGAACTATCATGTCAGCATAATTGACGAAATAAATAAAACATTTTATTTTCCACGTGTGTTTCAAATTACCAGCCAGACAGTAGTGAAATTGAATATCTATTTTGCTTAGCTTACGATGGGAATGAATTTGGCAAGATAATAATGAACAGTTTCTGGCCGTTTTAAATTATGTTTGTATTCTTATTTTTTTTATTCTACTTTTTGTTATTGTATTAGTTTTAAGTTATTTTTTACATTTTGTATAAATATTAAAATTATTGAATAAAGTTCATGATTGCTACTTAAATCGTCATACACTTCACTTCTTTGAGTCAATTAGATTATCCTGGTGTACTACCTGAATAACTAATTGATTCCTCCACAACTTGAATTATCCTTGTGTATCACTTGGGTAAAAAACGTCAACATTTTTAAATTGCTTATCCTTGTGTACCACTTGGATAAGCTCCACCACTTACATCTCAGTTAAGCCAGGCAAACGAATCTGTTATTAACATTTTTGGCGACCGTGACAGGACCTGCAATCCTCGAATTAACTGTTTCACAGAAAAAGTAATTGCAAAATATTTTATACGGAAAAGAACGGCACAGAACAGCAACAGAAAGTAAAGACTAATGAAGCCTTTATATGGCTCCATATATAAAAAATCTTATATTTATATATGGATCCACATATGAAGAGCTTCATAATTAAATTTTCATATATGAGCTCATATGTTGTAATGCATTTCATATATTAGTCCATATATTAGTTCATATATAATAGTTTTGCCATGCATAATCCCATATATTTCCATACATGAATTCATACATATTCATATATAGTTATATACATTCATATATTAAAAATATATGGACCATATATAATTTTTTTAGCTGGGTAATTTTGTTTTATTTGTTTCAAATTCAAAAACTATTTTGCGGAGATCATTTTCGTCATAAATTTGAATTTTCGTCTCATGGATGTTGCCACGTTTTATTGGGACAATGTGAAATTTATTCTCACCAATAACCGAAATAAATTTTTTAATAAATGCATTTGAATTTTTCTCTCTCAAATAGGTTGGTGTCGGCTTGGATGTTTTATTCGAGGATACATCGGGTTTGTCGTTCTCATCTTGCAAAATTTTAAAGCTGTTTTGACGATTAGTTGAGGATGCGCTGTTATCCCTAGAAATCTTTGGAGCGGATGAAATTTTTGAATAATTCGGGCTTCGCTCACGCTTTACCACGGTTATATATCTGTCCATCCCGACTTGCCTTGGGCTTTTAGCTACTGTTATCTGTAGTGATAACTTTGTTAAGTGATGAACACGATCCTGAAGGGGATGATATTACTGACTTATATGAAGAAGTACTAGGCAACTGTAATGTTAATGAATCACTATTTGGCATTGGACAAAGCAAAGTTGATCGCTGACGAAAAATTGGCTTTGCCGCTAAAAAAAAGAATTTCATTAGATTTATTGTTTCTATTGTTTTCATTAAGAGCTTCAGAACTCACAGTAAAATAGGCATTTCTGCCGTTAGAACTCACTTCATAATTTTTTGTATTTGAGGTACTCATATAGAGTATTCCTCAAGGGCACCATTTTTGTGTTTTTTTGTTTGCGGGTTTTTTTGTTTTTGTAATTTATGATTGTCTGTGGGTTTTTGATGCAGTCGTATAGAGTATTTCTCAATGTCACTATTTATGTTTTTTTGCTTGCGGTTTTTTTGTTTTTGTTATTTCCACTATGTAAAAAATATTCCCAAAGCAATCAAGATTATTTATTAAAGTCAGTATGTACCTATTACGAATAATATGTACTACGAATATTTTTTGTTTGTTTGGTATTTAAGAAAAATTCCGCTAATCGACTGTTTGCTATGAAGATACCACGTCTTTAATTGTCATGTCTTTAATTTTGCTTTAATAACATAAATTAATAATAAAAATAAAGTAGTGTAATTTAAATTTTAAAATGTTGCAGCAACTCTTGAGTTTATTGGTGAGAGGGGTGAGAAGATTGGGGAGGGGTACTCAGTTTCATGTGCTCGGCAATTCTCTTTTGATTTGAAATTCGTACTTGTTTATATCAATTTGTTAGCTGTATTTGACGTTTTTTATTTATTTTGTTTCTTCAGTTGTGTGAAAAATAAAAATAATAACATAAAACAAATCAAATTGTTAATTTTTCACTGAAAATTGTGGTGTAGTAGACACTTTTTAAAGCACAATTGCAAAATTAGAATTTCCTAATGTGGACACTTATGCAATTTTATAGCAGAATCTTCAAAAATTGCTGCAACAAAAATTGCAAGTCTGGACGAGCACTAAAGCATTAAACACATAGACCACATTAGGCTACATGGCTACACGACTACAAGTGCCGCTGGCAGCAAATGTTGCCTGGTAGTCAGCTACTTAATTATTTTGAAGACGGCAGCAGCACAATAAATATATATTTCAGTGGTGCCGCTTTAAAATATTTCACATTTATAAAAATAAAATAATTTATTCAAAAATATAAACACAAATAAGTTTATTTATTTATATATTTTTTTTGTGAATTTTTACTAATTTTTGGAATATCGTCAAAACATTTAGTAATCTTTTGCTAACTTGCAATTTTCTTGTTTTTCGCGTTTATTCCAAACTTTTTATATTTTTAATGGCTTTTGCGATTTCTAATAAATTTTAGTGCTTGCTTCCGATTTTGCAAATTTTCGCAATATTTGGCAAAGTTCGTAAGAAAGCGATATTTTGCACGTTTTTAGTTTCCTAAGAGTTTTGCCGATTTTTAAACAATATTAGACTTTGTTATCATCCCGCTGTTAATAAGTTTTTGAGAATTTCTGCTCGTTTAAAATTTTGTAACTTCTCGCGATTCTTGCAAAGTTCGCGATAAAAGCGACTTTGTGCGTGTCTTTTGGTTTTTTAACAGTTTTCGCAATTTTCACGACTTTTTTGCATTCCTTACAGTTTTATCGACTCTTAATCAGTATTATGACTTTTTTTAAATTTTGCAATTTTTTGCGAATTGTCGTTTTTCGATTTGCAAAAATATGATTAACTTTGTAATTAACATTAAAATTTTGTAATTTATTTTTAATTAAAAAAATATTTCCTAGAAATAGTTTTTTTTTTACATATTTTGCTATTTTGTCTCGTTGTACCTTCATAGTGAACGGTCGATTAGCGGAATTTTACATACTTAAAAAACAAACAAAAAATTATACAAAAAAATATTCGTAGTACATATTATTCGTAATAAGTACATACATACATACTGACTTTAATAAATAAGCTAGCTTTATTTGCTTTGTTAATATTTTTTACATAGTAGAAATAACAAAAACAAAAAAAAAACACAAAGAAAAAAAACACAAATAAAGTGCCCTTGAGAAATACTCTATTGAGTACCACGAAAACAAAAAATTGTGAGTGAGCTCTAACGGCAGAAACGCCTATTTTGTTGTGGGTTCTGAAGCTCTTGATGAAAACAATAAAAACAAAACATTTCATTTGAGGCTTACTGTGAATTCTGAAGCCCTTAATGAAGACAATAAAAATAAAAAAACTGATGACAGAGTTTTTCTAACGGCAAAACCACTACTTCGCCAGCAATCAACCTCGCTTTTTCCACTGATAACTAGCTATTCGTTAACATTACCGTTGCCTAGCACGTCAGCGATATCATCCGCTTGGGGCTCGTGGTCATCTCTTAACCAATTTATAAACAGTAGCCCAAAACTCAAGGTTCAAGTCGGAATGGACAGATATATAACTGTAATAAAGCGCAGGCGAAGCCCAAACTCTACTAAAATTGCATCTGCGCCAAAGATATTTAGGGATAACAGCGCATCCTCTACAAATCGTTAAAACCGTTTTCAAATATTGCAAGATGAGAACGACAAGCCCGATGTATCATCGAATAAAACATCCAAGCCGACACCAATCTATTTGAGAGAGAAAAATTCAAATACACTTATTAAAAAATTAATTCCGGTTATTGGTGAGAATAAATTTCACATTGTTCCAATAAAACGTGGCAGCATCGATGAAACGAAAATTCAAATTTATGACGAAAAGGATTTCCGCAAAATAGTTTTTGAATTTGAAACAAATAGAACAAGCTTCTACACATACCAGCTTAAGAGCGCTAAAGGCCTGCAGATCGTATTGAAGGGCATAGATTCTTATGGTGTTCCTGAAGAAATAAAAGATGCACTCGTCCTCCAGGGATTTAGGGTCAAAAATGTATCCAATATAATTAATAGGGAGAAGATCCCCCAACCTCTATTTCGCGTTGAACTTGAGCCGAATGATATACGTCTTATACCGAAAAACCACAGTTGAAGAGCCACATAAGCGTTCAGGTCCTGTACAGTGTCATTATTGCCAAGAGTATGGCTATACAAAAACATACTGCAATTTACCCTTTGTTTGCGTTGTGTGCGGCAAATTACACGGCACTGCTAGTTGCAATAAGCCAAAATATCTAAGTGATAAAAAGTGCCGTAATTATGGAAGTAATCACACCGCTAACTACAGAGGTTGTTCTGTATATTCTTTCGTTAAACGGGCTATGGGTCAAAAGCCTAAAGTAGCTCCAGCTCGACCATTAAACGCGTACTCCACTACTTTCGCGCAAGTGAGCCAACCAGTTATTTCACGTGTATGCCGATGCTGCTAAGGCTAGTTCTATTCCCACACAAAATGTTTCACCGCCAAATAATTTAACGAATACAAACTCAAGCTTTAATTTTAGAATCTGGTGCTAACTATAATCAACTTTACAACAAA
Source organism: Tachina fera (assembly GCA_905220375.1). Taxonomy (NCBI): domain Eukaryota; kingdom Metazoa; phylum Arthropoda; class Insecta; order Diptera; family Tachinidae; genus Tachina; species Tachina fera. The sequence goes on along the minus strand of LR999963.1, from coordinate 117,315,156 downwards.
TATGACTAGCATGACGCAAAAAATGCTGCGAATGCAGAATACACTACTTCAAACATTAGTTAACAAATCATGAACACGTTAAAAATATGTTTCTGGAACGCAAATGGCATTCGGCAACATAAAAATAAACTAGAGCACTTCCTCACGGAAAAAATATTGATATAATGTTAGTCTCTGAGACTTACTCTGAGACACCTTATATGATACAAAAGACCCGAGAGGAAGAGCATGCGGTGGATCTGCAGTTTTAATAAAGTCAAGACTCAAGCATTACGTTTTTGACAACAAATGTGAAGAACATCTACAAGCAACAAATGTGTGTGTCGAAAATGTTTGCACAAACTTTATGATATCATCAATTAACTCCCCCACAGATTCGCAATTACTGAGGATCAATGCGAGGATTTCTACAAACCTCTTGGCCCTTGTTTCGTAGAAGCTAGCGACTACAATGCAAAACATACTTTCTGGGGTTCGCGTCTTATTACACCCAGAGGTCGAGCGTTGTTCAACACAATTTCAAAAATGGGCTTGAACGTCATTTTGAGTGGGGAGCCCACTTACTGGCCTACTTACATGCATAAAATTCCGGATGTTATAGATTTTGGCGTCATCTCTCGTCCGATCAGTCTCCCATGATCGTTACAACCTGTAGCCCATTCAGAAGTGCTTTACCTCACCCATATGTCAAGATGATAAATTGTGTTAATTGGCTGCGATTCAAAAAATATATTAGTAGTCATTGCATGGAAAACATTGCGCTAGGAACACCCAAAGATATTGAAGCTAACATTGCCATTACCTCCCATCCGCAGACTGGGTTTAATAGAATTTATTCCACGGATATTGAACGTCTCGTATTTGAAAAAAAAGAGCCAGAAGGGAATGGCAACAGCACAGATCACCTCAACATAACTTCAGATTTAAAGAGTGCACTAAGCGACTCCAAGAGTTGCTTGCATCTAAAAAATTTCATCTCTTAAAAATTATCTGGAAGGTCTTGATATCAAACCAGCATCTATTTACTCTTTGTGGCACACTGCTAGAAAGCTGAAAACCGCCGTTGAGTTTAAACCACCTCTGCGCACATCTACTGGAGGTTGGGCAAGAAGCGATACTGAAAAAGGTAACATATTTGCTGGTCATTTAAAAACTGTATTTACACCGAACACATGTACAGGTGTTGCTGATTTGCCGAGTGTAGTTGCTCTACCCCCTCGATCCATAAAGTTTAAGACGCGTGATGTTCAAAAACTAATTGCTGAGCTTAATGTGAAGAAAGCTCCAGGTATTGATGGAATCAATAACAAGATGCTGATGAGCCTGCATCATATTGCAATAATAATCCTGCTCTTTATTTTTAATGCCAATTCACGAATACAGAATTGTCCACATAACTGGAAGCTTGCCAAAATAAAAATGATTCCAAAGCCGGACAAAGATCTTACCAAGGCTGAGTCATATAGTCCTATAAGCTTACTATCAACAAACTCAAAACTTTTCGAAAAGCTGCTCATGACTAAATTGTCCAGAATTTTATCTGATAATGGGTGCATCCCGGACCATCAATTTGGCCTTAGGAGTCAACATAGCACTATTGAGCAAACCCATAGTTTGGTTTAAGTTATAAGGAGGACATTTGAAGAAAAGAAGTATTGTTCTGCCCCTTTTTATTGATGTTTCTCAGACATTTGATACAGTATGGCACTAAGGCCTATTTTTAAAATTGAAGACATCTCTGCCAATAAATATACAAAAACTTTTGGAAAGTTATATTATTGGTAGAAAGTTCATTGTTGTCGAAGGAGACTTCATTAGTATGCCGGAATCAATATCTTCTGGTGTGCCTCAATGTAATATTCTGGGCCCAGTCTTGTACTTAATATATACTTATATATAATATAATATATACTTAATATATATATGCCTGTGAGCAATAATATCCACGCGTCCACATTTGCCGATGATACAGCCTGTAAAAAAGGTTAATAAAACCTGTTCCATACATTAAAAATTAAAATTTACATCGTGATTTAAATATGCCACTAGTGACTGAAGAAAATGCAATATACGCAGGCAAATACTTAACTTAACTCGAGTCACATCCTAATCCCTTTGCTCGTAACATCTTGAATTTTACTGGACACATCCGCCTAAAAAATAAGGACACAAGGGCTCTTATACTCAACACTCCAGATGGGACTGCTTGAAAATACTTTTCCCCCTTGATTTTCAATACTTATGTATTATTAATAACTATCACTTAGTTTATGTCCGACACTGGTCGGGCCTAATAATTATTTTTTTAGATTTAAGATTTAAATGCTTATTGTTAGTTCGCTTTTGAAGATACAATAAATAAAACATGTTTACAAAAAATTTTTTGTCAACACAGTTTTTGGTTTGTAGCCATAAAAAATAGAAATTATTATTATTATTTGTTCATTAATAATTATCACATGTAATTTGGATTAAAAAGCGATACGAACTTTAGCCCGTCCAAATCATAAATATAGAAACAAATTAAGTTCGAAAAATAATAATTAATATTAACTTAAATTCATAGCCATGGGCCTGTGGCAAAAATTAAATAAATATACTTGATAGTAACAAACCAAAAATTTTTGTCTTAATTAGAAAAAAATAAGCAAATTAACTAACATGTGCATAATTAGTAAAGAATAAACGACAATGGTAAGTCTGTTGTAAATTAGAGATGGTAAATTTGGGCTTTCATTACAAAACACGTTTCAGCAAAATTGAAATACGATGAATCAAAACAATTCACATATTCCATTTGCAAGAAAGTTTCGTATATAAGGCAGACATTTGCATCAACTGACACCAAACACAGTGGACTAACACAGAAGAACGCTGATGATGAAGGTTTAGTGGCCTTCGAAAACGGCTGGCTGTTCCGTTCAACTATGTGTTGTCAGAATATTTACAACTAACTTTGATGTTATTTGTTCATTAATAATTATCACATGTAATTTGGCTTAAAAAGCGATACGAACTTTAGCCCGTTCAAATCATAAATATAGAAATAAATTGAGTTCGAAAAATAATAATTAAAATTTACTGAAATTAGTTTAATTTGACTACAACCTGTAGCCTGTTGCCTTGTTGCCTTCAAAATAATCATCCTCCTATAAACATGTGTATTCTATATTTGACATTTTGTAGCCGGCACCTTGCTGTGTGAATGCTTAAACGTTTTGTTAGTTATTACAATGAACTGTTTTGCTATGCAACTAAACTATGGTAGAGTGATTTACAGTAAATTAGGTACACTACAATACCTATTTATGTACAGATATAACCTGTAAGAACATTTGACATACTTTAAAGTTAAGATTTTAATGATCGTGTAAATTCGTACAAACTATTATTTTTATCCATTTATTTAAATTTCGTTTAGGTTTTATGCATTTATTTATTTTTTTTGGAAACATATTCGCATTCATATTTGCCTGAATTTGGTCGAATACGAATATCTAAAAATGGCCGAGCATTTGGCAATTCGAATACGAATATTCGTGCATCATTAGTTCATAGTATGTATGTATATGTATTTTTTGCCACAATAGAATTAACTTCAGTTTCTGTTCGAAAAATTACAAATTAAATTGAGTTATATAACAACAATTACTTCTATAATTATTATTTGATTAGGCTAAAGTTCGTATCGATATGTAAGCCAAATTACATGTATTAATTTTTAAGAAACAAATACCTACATAAAATCAAATTTATTTGTAAATATTGGGACAAACACTAGCAGAACAAAACAACGTACAATTTTATACATATGTATTTCTGCTTGAAAAAAAGCAGCAAATAACAATTATTTCCGGTTGAAAAAAATTAAATTTTAAAATCATTGCAGTTTAGAAAAATGTAAATGTCTATGTAGTTAAGAACAATTCAAATGGTGGTCCACGTTGTTTGATGTGTCCTTGTATGCATTTGTTTTTTTTAATTTTAGAATAATTGTTATATTTGGTCCATGATCCATTTTTTTCAAAAATATATTGAGAAAAAAACAAAATTTTTAACCACGTCGAACTCAGCCTACGATAACACTACGTGATAGATTTTTGACCAAATGTATCTGATACCTAATCCTAATGTAAAATTGTTCGCTGAATCCGAATATGAAGTCAACATTGTCGAAATTGTGAGTGTACCTCACTTACTGTAAACCACTGTATTATTGCTTAATTGCATTGCAACGCAGTTGATTGTAATAATTAACAAACACTTGCATTATAAAATTGAAATGACACACTTTTATTTTTATTAATAATTTATATTACTATAGCAAATTTAAAGACGTAAAGAAACAAAAAAATTTAAGAATGTAAACTAGTATATAAGCAAGGAAAACTATTCAATTAATCAGACTTTAATTTAAAAACGCAATCCGGCAACAACTTGCCTAGTTTATAAATTGCCTTCTCACTTTTACTGGCAGTTCCTTTGAATGCCTACTTATAAGCTGGATCCCCTGTACAGCTAGACAAAATACAATAATTGGGCTATAGGACCTTACAAACACACTACCATAACAAATCCTTTTAAACATTACATGGCGATCCTGCAACTACGATCCTGCGGACCAAAAAAGCCTTGTGACAAAAATTAAAAACCGAATTGGACGTTTGGTAAATACTGAAATAATATCCAGAAATCAGCGTACACTAAAAATATGCGTTAATATTTCTACAAACTGGCATGTAACCCATGACTTTTAACAAATGCCCGAAGAGATAGTCGAGGAAGTTATACAAAATGCCTACAGAAAACTTGCAAAACCTTTTCAACAGGAAGCAACAAAATGTCTTCAATATATATAAAAATTTGTATATGAAATCCTTTCTTTAAAATACCAACGTAATTAAATCACAATGTGTAATTGCAGAACGAAAATTAGTTTAAAATTGTCAGCACTCTAATGAAATCCCAATAAAATAATGAATATTAAAAAAAAATTTAGCAATTAATATTAAAATCTTAATACATATATTAGAATAACATATTGGTTAGTTAAAAAAAAAAATTAATACATATTAGTAAAAATGGGAGGAAAATCATCAAAAAAGCTAACACAATGTAGTAAATAATGTTGAAATTGTAGACTATAGTAGACAAATAGATCCAGTATTTATATTTATGTTAATATTAGTTATATTAAGCGCATTAAACATATTAATTAAATTATATATCTTACACAAAAGGTCTCGGAAAAAAAAGTATGCTAGCCGTAGTGACAATTTAGATAAAATTTAATAAAAAATATTTATATAATTCAAAAATATTACTATATGTGAATTCTCAAATAGTTATTGAAAGTCTTTGCATAAGATAAGAGGTTTGTGACTATTCGGAATGTGTGGTTGAAGTCTACTGATGATTTGTTACAGCAACAATGAATTGCATATAGACCAAGCTGAACCAACAGCAAATAAATTTCAAATTAAAAATTAAATAAAAATAAATTTTTAAATCTATGGAATGACAAGATATTGTTAGTAAAATTAGTAAAAAAAGATTGATAAAAGAAAATTTTGACAAGTCCTATAAATGTTTAAACACTGATAGAAGTAAAAAGATGAGACAATTGAAAAACATATAAAAAATTTAATAAACAAATTTGAAGAAAGAAGAGTAATATTAAATGTTAATTATAATCGACTAACAACTTCACACAAAGTCGCAGATGACGCATTTTTCCTAGATATAAGAGACAAACTTACAAAAATATCAACAAGAAAGGGTTTGTAATTAGAAATACCCAGCTCTCTACATCAACAAGTAATTAGAAAAATTTCGAAAAAATCAGACATGACAAACCCTTCACAATCGACCGCAGCAACGATAATGAACGCTTCAGAACTTGCATCAATTGCAAAATCAATTTCCATTTACTCTGGTAGAAAGGAAGAACTTAACCCATTCATAGCCAATTTGGAATTGAATTAAGAGCCCCTAGATGATACAAAGAACCCCAATTTCTTTCAATTCATTTTTAAAACACGATTAGATCAGAATGTACAAAACAGAATAAAACAAACTAGAATACCAAACAATTTAGACGAATTAATCAATGAACGAAAGAAAAATTATACGACAAAGCAAACACCAAACAGCTTCCTAAATGACTTAAATAATATAAAGCAACAAAGTGACATACAAAAATTTGCAGACAAAATTTAAAGTTTAACTTCATAATTAAATGAATTACAAATATCAAGCATATGTGAGGAAAGCAGAAATGCAATAATACAATCAAACGGTATCAATGCATTCAACGCATTTAAAAATGGATTAGCCAATAGAGAAGTAGTCAAAATAATAGAAGCAAGCAGAGTAAAAACATTTGCATCAGAGAGTTAGATTTAATAATAATAATAATAGAAATCAGTGCCCCATTTCTGTAACTTGTGAGTAGTTCTCGCATTGAGAAAAAATAAATAATTATATTGGTTGTCCTATTTGATGCTCACATAAAAATTTATATAAACTTACAAAAAGTATAAAACAATATAGTTTTTTCCTTATTCACCCTGTGTTTCACAGAATGATAAAAAAATTTTCGACTCGAAAAATTCTGACATTCCGTACAGAAACGAGTCACAGAATGGAAGTAACAGTAATTTTAACAACTTAAATCGCACGAATAACCACAATAATAACAGAAACAATAATTTTTTTAACTTCAGAAACAACAATTTTAGTAGAAGAAACAACTTTAATAACAATAGAAACAATACAAATTTTAATAGAAACAATAATCACAACACTAGAAATAATACCCTCAATAATAATAGAAACAATAACAATTTCGGTAGAGATAGAACAAATAACACATACAGAAATAACCACAAAAACAGACACATACACACCATACAAGTATCTACACAAAGTATCTGATAATAACACAAATTTCATAACTACTAAATACAAGAATAAAACTTTCACATTTCTTATTGACACAGGAGCTGACGTAATACTCTGTCGAATGCAAAATGAATTCCAACATTACTACAGAAGAAGTCCACAATATAGGCACAATATAAATAGAACTAAATTTAGCAAATGAAATATGCTTACAACCATTTCATATAGTAGATTCAGACTTTACTATAGAAACAGATGGAATTATAGGTAGAGATTTTCTCAACAAATTCACAATTTCAATATTTACAAATAATACAACTATAACACTCCCAATGCATACAAAACTATTTACGTCATTACAAATAAAAAAAATACCAAGAACAGAAATAATACAAGCATTGAAATTAAACTTAACTGAAGATATCGTAATTTTTAATAATGAATTAAAACCAGGCGTATTTTTAACTAATTCAATAGCACACAAAAACGGCATGACTCATTTGAAAATATTAAATACACCAAATAATGAAATAATTTTAAAAGGCATTAAACTCCAAACTGACCCACTTAAAAACTATGAAATATTAAATTACAATAATATTAATAACCCCCTACGTTTTGAGCAAATACTAAATGACTTGCAAATAAATAATAATGACAATTGTGCAAAAACAGAATTAATGAAACATTTTAGGAAATATCAAAATGTTTTTCACTTCGAAGACGAAAAATTCAGCGTCAAAAATTTTTACACACAGAAAATCATGACGTCAGACAATACACCAGTTTACATAAAAAACAACAGATTACGTCATGGGCATACTTAAGTAATAAACGAACAAGTACAAACAATGCTTGATGACAACATAATAGAACTATCAATTACCCCATATAATGCTCCACTACTATTGGTACGCAAGAAAAACACGGAAGACAAAAAGAAATGGAGAGTAGTAGTAGACTGTAGAAAACTGAATAACAAAATTGTAAGCGATAAATTTCCACTACCTAGATTAGAAGATATTTTGGACGAACTTGGTAGAGGCAAATGGTCTTCTACACTGGACATTTCACCAGATTGAATTAAATGAATAATCCATACCACTGAGAGCATTTTCTACGCCACAAGGGCACTATAAATTCAAAAGACTCCCTTTTGGATTAAAAATTTCTTCAAATAGCTTCCAACGAATGCTAACAATAGCACTTTTCGGACTAGAATCCAAAGCATTTCTTTACGTAGACGACATAATAGTATATGGATGTAGCTTAAACCATCACAACCAAAATTTAATAAAAGTACTGTACAGACTTCAAAAGTACAATCTTAAACTTAACCCAAAGAAATGGTGTGTTTTAAGACCAGAAGTAATATATTTAGGACATTTAATAACAAAAGACGGTGTAAAGACAGACCCATCATAATATGCAACAGTAAAAAATTATCCAATAAAAACTATGAAATATTAAATTACAATAATATTAATAACCCCCTACGTTTTGAGCAAATACTAAATGACTTGCAAATAAATAATAATGACAATTGTGCAAAAACAGAATTAATGAAACATTTTAGGAAATATCAAAATGTTTTTCACTTCGAAGACGAAAAATTTAACGTCAAAAATTTTTACACACAGAAAATCATGACGTCAGACAATACACCAGTTTACATAAAAAACAACAGATTACGTCATGGGCATACTTAAGTAATAAACGAACAAGTACAAACAATGCTTGATGACAACATAATAGAACTATCAATTACCCCATATAATGCTCCACTACTATTGGTACGCAAGAAAAACACGGAAGACAAAAAGAAATGGAGAGTAGTAGTAGACTGTAGAAAACTGAATAACAAAATTGTAAGCGATAAATTTCCACTACCTAGATTAGAAGATATTTTGGACGAACTTGGTAGAGGCAAATGGTCTTCTACACTGGACATTTCACCAGATTGAATTAAATGAATAATCCATACCACTGAGAGCATTTTTTTTTGGATTAAAAATTTCTTCAAATAGCTTCCAACGAATGCTAACAATAGCACTTTTCGGACTAGAATCCAAAGCATTTCTTTACGTAGACGACATAATAGTATATGGATGTAGCTTAAACCATCACAACCAAAATTTAATAAAAGTACTGTACAGACTTCAAAAGTACAATCTTAAACTTAACCCAAAGAAATGGTGTGTTTTAAGACCAGAAGTAATATATTTAGGACATTTAATAACAAAAGACGGTGTAAAGACAGACCCATCATAATATGCAACAGTAAAAAATTATCCAATACCTAAAAACACTGACGAAGTAAGACGATTCATAGCATTTTGCAATTCCTACAGAAAATTCATACCTAATTTCGCCGACATTGCTTAAGACCTAAACACACTTTTAAAGAAATCAACAGACTTCAAATGGATAGAACAATGCTAAAATGCCTTCGAAACACTAAAAGAAAAGCTAATTAACCCACATGTATTACAATACCCAAATTTTGAAAAACCTATTATACTACCGACGCTTCAAACTACGCGTTAGGTGCTGTTAATACCAGACTCGTTTGCCTGGCTTAACTGAGATGTAAGTGGTGGGGCTTATCCAAGTGGTACACAAGGATAAGCAATTTAAAAATGTTGAGGTTTTTTTACCCAAGTAATACACAAGGATAATTCAAGTTGTGGAGGAATCAATTAGTTATTCAGGTAGTACACCAGGATAATCTAATTGACTCAAAGAAGTGAAGTGTATGACGATTTAAGTAGCAATCATGAACTTTATTCAATAATTTTAATATTTATACAAAATGTAAAAAATAACTTAAAACTAATACAATAACAAAAAGTAGAATAAAAAAATAAGAATACAAACATAATTTAAAACGGCCAGAAACTGTTCATTATTATCTTGCCAAATTCATTCCCATCGTAAGCTAAGCAAAACAGATATTCAATTTCACTACTGTCTGGCTGGTAATTTGAAACACACGTGGAAAATAAAATGTTTTATTTATTTCGTCAATTATGCTGACATGATAGTTCTCATACCTGGCTTGACAAATGTGTGAGAAATAAATTAATTTTATTTTAATTAAATTGTGGGAAAGAATTTAAGTGTACTTGAGACTTGGCAAAAATATGAACAAACAAAAAACAAAAAAAGTCAAACAAAAACGAAGTAAGCGTTTTGCTTAAAGTTTAATTCAACTAGAGATTCTTTTTATTTTGATACCAAATAAAAAGAATCAAAAGAATTAATATATTGCGCCCCCAGGGGGATTGTTTATATCAATAGGCAATTTAACTGAACAATTTCCGGCAATTTATGCTGAAGTAAATTAAGCGCCAGGGTCCAACGAAATGTTCCAGTTTGACCTGGGTGATGGCTCTGGTGCGATTGGATGCGTATTGAGTCTTCTTTTTAATAATATTTTGATTAACAGGATGGTTAGCAATGTTAAAATCAGAGCCAGTCCCACATAGCTGACTGCCAAACTATGCACGCCATGATTCATGGTTGGGGTGGGTATATTCCGCATCTGTTCTTTTACCTCCTCTTGCAGTCGTGTTAAGTTTCCCATGATTCTTAGGTTTTGGAAAGTTTCGGTTATATTGAAGACCTTTTGTTGTAAATGGGGCAATGAAACTCCAGAGCTTGTATAGGAGGGATACAAAGTCGAGGTAATTGTTTGGTGCCCATATACGGTAATCAACTCATTTTTCATTGAACATCCTGGTGGTAAGGTAAGCAATCCAGTTCCTTGTAAGACCTGAGAACCACTGATGCCGTTGCATACCATACTTAATTTGAGTGGATGTTGAGTTGCGACTAGCCATTGATTTTTTTTATGAAGTTGGTACCACACATTACTATGGGCTAGTACGTCGGTATTGCAACTTATGTCTGACTGGTTGTTAAATAAATGTATCTCACAACGACATATTGGTGAATTTTTGAAATACGTAGCTGGATATCTGGGCATAAAAAAGTATCGGGTTCAAGGATGTGGCAATCACGGAGTTTGGTATGATCAACCGGGAAATATTCGTCTCGGTGACCGTTGAGAGCCATCATTTTGGTTGTTGGAATGATCGCAACCAACGAGTCATTTACTAGTTGTGGAACTGGTGTAAGATAAAAGAGGTCGAAATCCTCTTTATGGGCTAGTGGAACTTCCAATGTACAAATGATGTGTTGGTTTGAAATGGCTGTATTAGCTGTCACTAAACCATACAGATGAATGATATCCGTGACTGGTAGTATTAAATCCGATGGCAGATTTGCCTTTATATTGTCCACTTCCAAAGAAAATTGTTGTGGTGTTAGTAGAGAGGGACTTATTCTGCCATGATATGTATCGGTTAGCAGATCCATTATGGCCTTTAACATTGTTTGCACATTGTCTGAGATGATGATCAACTGAATGCTAAGCGAAAAAATAAGTCGAGACTGCTGGGTTTCATTGACAGTAAAGTTATCGAGTCTTTTTAGCCGAAAGTTTAATTTATCGAGGCTATTCTGAGTATGAGCCTCCGTTTGTTTCATAATATTAAGGGTAGAGTCGAGGAATGATGTTTGATTCCGTAGAAGGTGTGCCAAGTGATCCTCGTTATTCTTTATGCTGTTGATGGTGTCTGTCATTTTTTCGGCATACTGTGAATCGAGAACTCCAAATGATGAATTTGCTACATTTCCAATGTAATCAATTGCCCCTCGTTTCTTTCTTCTTAAGAGACTTTCGAGACTGGTAGCCACTTTAAGTTTAACGTTGTTAAAATGCGAAACGAGCGCGATACATTGATGATTGAGATCTGAACTGTTGCAACATTTCATTAACGTATTAGTTCCATTTGCTAGAAGTTGTACTTCATTTGGAAATGGTGATAGTTCAAAGTAGATAAAAAGCTTCCATTCTGAGATAATTGGCTTAACTTGACCAATCTGTTCAAAGTGTAACCCAGGAGAGCTAGTGATCGTTGTGTAGGTACCTAGCTGGCATACCACTAACGGAAGGAATATGGCAAGAAGCATTAGTAGGTTGGTTGGAGATAATGTGCAGCATTTTGGGGGTGGTGAGCCTTTGTATTTGTCAGTAGGTGGTTCGTTTCTCTTGAGTTCCGAGCTATTTCCTTTAGTTTTGTCCGGAGATTTGTAGTTTTCCTTGGGAAGGGAACTGCTTTTCACACCTTCACTGCCCAAAGACGTTGAGGGTGTGTTCTGAAGATCAGGCATATTTTCATTGCCAGTAGTGGCGTAGGATGTATAGAGAGGAAGCGGAGCAAGTAAGTGAATTGCCCGTTTAATAATACCTGTAGATGTTTTTACTGTTGCCGTCCTCACGATACCGTCAGGCCCGGGGAATGTTTTGATCACCTTTCCGATTCGCCATGTCATAACAGGAGTGTTGTCTTTCACTATAACTATAGTGCCCACTGGCAGATTTTGAGACTTTGATTGCCATTTATTACGCTGCTGGAGTTCAGTGAGGTACTCGTGGGACCATCGTTGCCAGAAATGATGTTTTATTTTTGATACTAATTCCCATTGTTTAACGAGTGATGGCGACATCGACTGAGCAGTTGCATCGACTTGTACCGTGAGAGGTTCCCCAATCAGGAAATGGCCAGGAGTCAAGGTAGCTGCATCATTAGGATCATTTGATAATGCTGTTATAGGTCTGGAATTCAGTATTGCCTCTACCTCTATGACTACAGTTTCCATTTCATCATAAGTTAGGGATGCGTTTGTCATTTCTTTGAGTTATAACTTTTTGGCTGACTTGACTGCTGCCTCCCAAGATCCCCCAAAATGAGGTGCTCGAGGAGGAATGAAATGAAAAGAAATATTTTTATTTGCACATTCTCGCTGAATGGCTTCTTGAGCTGTGGGGGTAAAAAGGGCTGATGATAATTCCGCTAGTTGATTTCGTGCTCCGACAAAGTTTGTTGCATTGTCGCAGTAAAGTTGTTGGCAGTGACCTCTGCGACTGGTAAATCGTTTTAGTGCTCCCAGGAACGCTTCTGTTGTTAGGCTTGTGACTAATTCGAGATGCACTGCTTTTGTGGCGAAGCAACAGAATACTGCAATGTACGCCTTTTGAGATCGTTTTCCTCGAGTCTTAAAGTGAACCCAAATTGGACCACAATAGTGAACCCGAGCATTTATAAATGGTCTTGCTGGTGTAACCCTCGTTGCAGGCAAATTTCCCATGATCTGCTGGAGAAGTTTTGGTTTTGATTTTGCGCAAAATTTTCGTAAATTAAATCCGTACTTTGACATGACGTGTTGTAGTTGACGCTGAGCTTCTAGTGCTATGTTCAAGCTATCGGCTCCCCCAAAACCATCGTCCACATAAAAGTTCTTTTCCAAGAAATTGGCTGCTAACGGAAACTGCATGTTGTTATCATGGCTTATTTCCTTTAGACATTTGACTGCCAAGTATGGTGCAGGTCTGGTTCCATATGTCACTGTATTCAACTTGAAGTAACTGATGGGTTCAGAAACATTACTTCTCCATAGAATTATCTGGTACTGTTGATCTTTTGGATGGACCAATATTTGTCGGCACATTTTTTCTATGTCTGTTGTGAACACGAAACGTGGAATCCGAAATCGCAGAAGCACCGTAAACAGCTCATTTTGTAGTGGTGGCCCGATGTGCAAAATGTCATTCAAAGATTTTCCTGACGAGGTTTTTGCTGACGCATCAAATACCACCCGAAGTTTAGTGGTGCTACTATCAAGTCGTAAAATGCAGTGGTGAGGAATAAAGTATTTAGACCCTTCCACTTCATCTATGTTGATTTTCGACATATGTCCCATTGTTTCATAATCCTTCATGAACTGCATATATTGAGTTTTTAGGGAAGCATCTTTTGATAATCGACGTTCCAAGCTGAGGAAGCGGTTAAAGGCAATATTATGTCAGGCTCCTAAAGAAGATGTTTCAGTACAGAATGGAAGTCGTACTACGAACCGTCCTTCTTTGTTACGAATAGTGTTTTGATTGAAATGTGCCTCACATTGGGCGTCATAGGGAGATAATTGATGCCCAGTGCTCTCGATCTATTCCAAAATCGTTCAATAGCCGTATTCATTTTATCCTCCTCAGTTAAAATACCACATATTGCTGATGAGAGTTGTTCTCCAGATACCTTTCCAGATACTATCCAGCCAAATTGGTATTTTGTAATATTGGGAGGTCATCACCGAGTTTAATTTGTCCTATAGCAAGGATTTGATGGTAATATTCTGCGCCGAACAAAATGTAAATTTTTTCTGGTCGGTTAAAAGTTGGGTCCGCCAATGTGACATTGTTGGGAATCGCCCTTTTATCGATGGTAAGTTGTTGAGCAGGTTGAGGAGAAATGATTTGTGGCAACACAAATGCCTCAAGACGTGTTGAAAAGTTGTTGAGTCTGGATTGAAGTGATATGTTGACACGGTGTTGAACTTTGGTGCGGTTTTTTTCGATTCCATTGATTGAAATCGAGGTGGTTCTTGCTGGGAGCCCTAGAGTTGTGACTAATCTCTCTGTAATGAGGTTGAATTGTGAGCCCGAGTCGAGAATTGCCTTACATTCAGTTTCTAGTCCAATTGCCTTGATCTTTACCAACGCTGTTCCTAGTAGGACATATGGTCTTCTGCCGACGGAACTTGCCGTCATGCTTTCAGCTTCGTCCTGTGGTGTGCTAACGAGAGATGTCACGTTTGTTGTGGAGGGGTTGTTAAGTGTAGCTGCCTCTCTGTCTGAGTCAATTTCTTTTTTAGGAGGAGTAACTTTTCTTGATGACGAATTACCTTGTGGGGTTGGTTCCAGATGTACCAAGGTATGGTGCTTTTTTCCACATTTCTGGCAGCGGCCTGAAATGGTACATTGTTTGGTACTATGCACAACCGGTTTTCGTGTCGAGGTTGTGCTGTAAGCGCGCATATTTTGCTAGTGGAGAACGAAGGTTTTTCCTTGTGTCCCATTGCATCCAGAATGTGAAAATAGTTCTCAAGGAATGTTAGAAATTGGTTGATTGTTTGTAGTTCCTTTGGGTGAGAAATTGATTGCTCATATTGAGCATGCACTGTTTTATCTAACTTTTTGACCAGGACGTGGATAAGGATTGGATCCCACGATAATATTTGAAGCCCCATGTTGGAGAGAGCTGCCAAATATTCCTTTGTTGTATCGTGCAATTGCTTAATAGCAACTAATGTGTAAGCCCCAGATGGCTGGTCAAGTAGTCTCTGAACTGCTGTTGCTACCATTACCCTTTTATTGTTGTATCGATCTTGCAGCAATTGCCACGCCACCTGATAATTGTCTGCAGTAACCGCAAGATGATTAATACGGTTCGCTGCTTCACCAATGACGTTGGTTTTTAAATACCACATTTTATGCGCGTCAGACATCTGTTGCTCATGTACGATTCTTGTAAATAAATCGGAGAACGATGTTCATTTCATGTAGTCACCTTCAAATTTTGTAATGGTGATCGTAAGCAAAGGTAAGGTTGATGGTCTGGCCGTAGTTTCTCTAGTTGACTGGTGGAGGCTTCTATTGGCCGTGGTAAGCTGTATGATTGCTTATTGTACAGCTTGTTCGAGGTGAACATATCTGCTTGTATCATAACCAGCAATGTCTGGGTCGGGATATTTGTCCAGTAATTCATCATTAAGCCTTTCTAATTGAAGCCACAGCTGAGAGATAGTGGCCTTTTTTACATCGTAGTAAGATTGATCTTGACCTGGTTGCAACTGAAGGCCTTCTAGCTGTCGAGTAAGCGCCGCCATTTTTCCAAGTGACCGGCTGATTAATCCATCGTGTCCCCTAGTTGCCCCGGCTTGCGTTTGACCTGTAGTTGCAGGTTTGGGATTAGGGAGTTCCTTTTTCCCGGATTCTTTACCTTGATTATCGAGTTCATGTTCCATTATCGCTATGTATTTCGTCGCCATGGCCTCAATTCGAGTATAGTAGTCGGATGTGAAGTATTCATCAGATGTGTCTACGTCCTTCAACTCCCGTAATTCATTATCAGCTGTGTCGAACTCTGCCCAAGCTGTCCTTAGCCGAGATAGTCGTTCCTGGTAATAGGTTGCAGTTTTCCGGCTGGCTGAATCCTTGGTGAAATTTCGAATAATGGTTGCAATATGTTCTCCAGTTTCCTTTAGTTGGTGGAGAAGTTTTGTTGAGTTATTAATAATACATAAGTATTGAAAATCAAGGGGGAAAAGTATTTTCAAGCAGTCCCATCTGGAGTGTTGAGTATAAGAGCCCTTGTGTCCTTATTTTTTAGGCGGATGTGTCCAGTAAAATTCAAGATGTTACGAGCAAAGGTAATAGGACGTGACTCGAGTTTATTTAAGTATTTGCCTGCGTATATTGCATTTTCTTCAGTCACTAGTGGCATATTTAAATCACGATGTAAATTTTAATTTTTAATGTACCATGGAACAGGTTTTATTAACCTTAAAATTTTGTTTTGTCTTCGTTGGATTTTCTCAACATTTGAAGCTGAAGTAGTGCCACATAACTGAATTCCGTACCACCATATTGGCTTTTAAAGCGACTTGTATAGTAAAAGTTTGCAGTCTAGTCTGAGTGTTGAATTTCTGCCAATCAACCAATGTATTTGAATTAATTTAAGTTTTATTTGAATTAGCTTAGAGTCAATATGATATTTCCATGTAAACCTTTGTAAATGTTGAGGGATATTTTGATTGTTGATTCGAATGGGGGAAAACTATCCTTTCTTAGTGTAAACGTTATATGGACACTTTTTTGTTCATTTACTTTAATTCTCCACAAGTTCAAACACATTTCCAGCTGAGTAAGATGTTTCTAGAGATTGCGTGATGCCTCGTGAGGGCTTTCGTGCATACTCATGCAGGCTGTATCATCGGAAAATGTAGACGTGTGGATATTATTGCTCACAGGCATATCACAAGTATATATTAAGTACAAGACTGGGCCCAGAATATTACATTGAGGCACAACAGAAAATATTGATTTGGGCATACTAATGCAGTCTTCTTCGACAACAATGAACTTTCTACCAACAATATAACTTTCCAAAAGTTTTTGTATGTTTATTGGCAGAGATGTCTTCAATTTTAAAAATAGGCCTTAGTGCCATACTATATCAATTGCCTGAGAAACATCAATAAAAAAGGGGCAGAACAATACTTCTTTTCTTCAAATGTCCTCCTTATAACTTAAACCAAACTATGCGTTTGCTCAATAGTGCTATGTTGACTCCTAAGGCCAAATTGATGGTCCGGGATGCACCCATTATCAGCTAAAATTCTGGACAATTTAGTCATGAGCAGCTTTGCGAAAAGTTTTGAGTTTGTTGATAGTAAGCTTATAGGCCTATATGACTCAGTCTTGGTAAGATCTTTGCCCGGCTTCGGAATCATTTTTATTTTGGCAAGTTTCCAGTTATGTGGAAAATACTGTATTCGTGAATTGGCATTAAAAATAAAGAGCAGGATTCTTATTGCAATATGAGGCAGGCTCATCAGCATCTTGTTATTGATTCCATCAATACCTGGAGCTTTCTTCACATTAAGCTCAGCAATTAGTTTTTGAACATCACGCGTCTTAAACTTTATGGATCGAGGGGGTAGAGCAACTACACTCGGCAAATCAGCAACACCTGTACATGTGTTCAGTGTAAATACGGTTTTTAAATGACCAGCAAATATGTTACCTTTTTCAGTATCGCTTCTTGCCCAACCTCCAGTAGATGTGCGCAGAGGTGGTTTAAACTCAACGGGGGTTTTCAGCTTTCTAGCAGTGTACCACAAAGAGTAATTAGATGCTGGTTTGATATCAATACCTTCCAGATAATTTTTAAGAGATGAAATTTTTTAGATGCAAGCAACTCTTGGAGTCGCTTAGTGCACTCTTTAAATCTGAAGTTATGTTGAGGTGATCTGTGCTGTTGCCATTCCCTTCTGGCTGTTTTTTTTCACATACGAGACGTTCAATATCCGTGGAATAAATTCTATTAAACCCAGTCTGCGGATGGGAGGTAATGGCAATGTTAGCTTCAATATCTTTGGGTGTTCCTAGCGCAATGTTTTCCATGCAATGACTACTAATATATTTTTTGAATCGCAGCCAATTAACACAATTTATCATCTTGACATATGGGTGAGGTAAAGCACTTCTGAATGGGCTACAGGTTGTAACGATCATGGGAGACTGATCGGACGAGAGATGACGCCAAAATCTATAACATCCGGAATTTTATGCATGTAAGTAGGCCAGTAAGTGGGCTCCCCACTCAAAATGACGTTCAAGCCCATTTTTGAAATTGTGTTGAACAACGCTCGACCTCTGGGTGTAATAAGACGCGAACCCCAGAAAGTATGTTTTGCATTGTAGTCGCTAGCTTCTACGAAACAAGGGCCAAGAGGTTTGTAGAAATCCTCGCATTGATCCTCAGTAATTGCGAATCTGTGGGGGAGTAAATTGATGATATCATAAAATTTGTGCAAAAAATTTCCAACACACATTCGTTGCTTGTAGATGTTCTTCACATTTGTTGTCAAAAACGTAATGCTTGAGTCTTGACTTTATTAAAACTGCAGATCCACCGCATGCTCTTCCTCTCGGGTCTTTTGTATCATATAAGGTGTCTCAGAGTAAGTCTCAGAGACTAACATTATATCAATATTTTTTCCCGTGAGGAAGTGCTCTAGTTCATTTTTATGTTGCCGAATGCCATTTGCGTTCCAGAAACATATTTTTAACGTTTTCATGGTTTGTTAACTAATGCTTGAAGCAGTGTATTCTGCATTCGCAGCATTTTTTGCATTATGCTAGTCATATTTGTTGTAAAGTTTATTATAGTTAGCACCAGATTCTAAAATTAAAGCTTGAGTTTGTATTCGTTGAATTATTTGGCGGTGAAACATTTTGTGTGGGAATAGAACTAGCCTTAGCAGCATCGGCATACACGTGAAATAACTGGTTGGCTCACTTGCGCGAAAGTAGTGGAGTACGCGTTTAATGGTCGAGCTGGAGCTACTTTAGGCTTTTGACCCATAGCCCGTTTAACAAAGAATATACAGGACAACCTCTGTAGTTAGCGGTGTGATTACTTCCATAATTACGGCACTTGTTATCACTTAGATATTTTGGCTTATTGCAACTAGCAGTGCCGTGTAATTTGCCGCACACAACGCAAACAGAGGGTAAATTGCAGTATGTTTTTGTATAGCCATATTCTTGGCAATAATGACACTGTACAGGACCTGAACGCTTATGTCGCTCTTCAACTGTAGTTTTTCGGTATAAGACGTATATCATTCGGCTCAAGTTCAACGCGAAATAGAGGTTGGGGGATCTTCTCCCTATTAATTATATTGGATACATTTTTGACCCTAAATCCCTGGAGGACGAGTGCATCTTTTTTTTCTTCAGGAACACCATAAGAATCTATGCCCTTCAATACGATCTGCAGGCCTTTAGCGCTCTTAAGCTGGTATGTGTAGAAGCTTGTTCTATTTGTTTCAAATTCAAAATAGTTTTATATATTATATATTTTGCGGAAATCCTTTTCGTCATAAATTTGAATTTTCGTTTCATCGATGCTGCCACGTTTTATTGGGACAATGTGAAATTTATTCTCACCAATAACCGGAATTAATTTTTTAATAAGTGCATTTGAATTTTTCTCTCTCAAATAGATTGGTGTCGGCTTGGATGTTTTATTCGATGATACATCGGGCTTGTCGTTCTCATCTTGCAATATTTGAAAACGGTTTTAACGATTTGTAGAGGATGCGCTGTTATCCCTAAATATCTTTGGCGCAGATGCAATTTTAGTAGAATTTGGGCTTCGCCTGCGCTTTATTACAGTTATATATCTGTCCGTTCCGACTTGGACCTTGAGTTTTGGGCTACTGTTTATAAATTGGTTAAGAGATGACCACGAGCCCCAAGCGGATGATATCGCTGACTTATGTGTAGAGGTGCTAGGCAACGGTAATGTTAACGAATAGCTAGTTATCAATGGAAAAAGCGAGGTTGATTGCTGGCGAAGTAGTGGTTTTGCCGTTAGAAAAAATCTGACATCAGTTTTTTTATTTTTATTGTCTTCATTAAGGGCTTCAGAATTCACAGTAAGCCTCAAATGAAATGTTTTGTTTTTATTGTTTTCATCAAGAGCTTCAGAACCCACAACAAAATAGGCGTTTCTGCCGTTAGAGCTCACTCACAATTTTTTGTTTTCGTGGTACTCAATAGAGTATTCCTCAAGGGCACTTTATTTGTGTTTTTTTTCTTTGTGTTTTTTTTTTGTTTTTGTTATTTCTACTATGTAAAAAATATTAACAAAGCAAATAAAGCTAGCTTATTTATTAAAGTCAGTATGTATGTATGTACTTATTACGAATAATATGTACACAGAAAAAAGTAAAAACAAGATTCAATTAAAAAAAACAACGATTCAGTTAAAAAATTAATTAGTTTTCAACCAATCACGGAAATTGTAGTATTAACTAATCCATTTTAATTGAAAATTTTTTTGATTTTTTCAATTAAAAAAATGTTATATTAACTAAAAATTTAATTGGTAGTTTTTTAAAGAATCAATTAAAATTTAATTGAGATATTTTTAAATATTTAATTAAAAATTAATTGAAATATTTTTAAAATTTAATTAAAAACCTACTTAAATTTTTTTAAAGATTCTATTAAAATAGTAATTGACATATAGAAAAAATCAAATAGTATAAAAAAATTTATAAAAAATTATGTTAAATATGTATGTATGTATGTATAAAAAATTTAAGTATTTGTGTATTGTACCAAAAACCTAACTGGCTTTTGAATTTCGAATGGTGCACAAAAGTACAATGGCCATATTCGTTCTTTGAGAGTCTTGCGTAAAGGTAAATGCAGAATATCGTAGCCGTACTTTGAATTGTGTGTGTATTTTGTGATTGGATTTTAAAGAATGGCTACAATATTTTCCATATACTACATATACATACATACATACTTACGCAAGACCATTTGCATCGGACCCCAAATATCGGCAATATACTAAGATTACCATTCACATTTGGTCTATATTATAGACTCTATGGATTCTATAAGCTTGTGTTTTTTATTATGATCTGATTGTTAAGTCGTCGTCCATACAGTGAAACATTTGCTGCAAAACATTTTTGTTTTCTCTTTTGAAACTGCATTCGTGTCCACATTGTGAAGTTTTTGTTTTGCAGGTTAACACATTTTCTCATATATTTTTCATAAGAATGAGGCGAGAATGACGTACTTAACAAGAACTTTGTGTACATGAAACAAAGTACCCTTTGCCATTCCTCTTTCCCCTCTCGTCAACAAACTCAAATGTTTTGCAGCAAATGTTTCACTGTATGGACGACGACTTTGAAATAAGGGAACAAAATGAATTGCTGTTTTTTTTAATATTTTATTTTTATTCCACGCATGTCAAAATTACTGGGAATCAAAAAAAAAATATATAAGCTGAGTAGTTTTTTAGTTTTTAGTTCAAAACCAATTAAACGATTAATTGGGTAATTTAATTGAAAATATTTTTTCAAAACAATGTGGCATACTATAAAAGCAGCTCGATTTTTACACATAAAAAGAAAAATTATAATATTTACATACAATAATTGTTAACCATATCATACTATTCGGAGTTAAACTCTGTTGATAACACTTTTTTGATAGAGCAGTAAATTCAATTAAAATAAACATATATTCAATTAAAATATTAATAAAAAATATTATTTTTTCTAAGCAATAACTTAATTGAAAAAATTTCAAGAATAATTTTTTCTGTGTACTACGAATATTTTTTTGTATAATTATAGCCTTTACCAAAAAATGGTAAAAGGGTATATATAGGTTTGTCATTCCGTTTGTAATTTCTACAATATTAATAATAGACGCATAAAGTATATATATTCTGGATCCTTATGCATAGGGAAGACGAACAAGCGATGTCCGTCTGTCCGTCTGTCCGTCTGTCTGCACGTGAAATCGGTTTTCCCAAGCTCACAGAAGAGCTAGCGACTTCGTTCTTGGACTGGTGTGTCAGAAATTTTCCGAAAAATTTTGCTATTGAAAATCAGCAAAATCAAGCGGACGGTTTCAGAGCTGGAAAACTCAAACTCAATTTACCCATAGAAAATAACTACCGAAAACAAGTTTTTGTTACTTTTTTATTAAATTAACTTATTTTATACTTCGGTATGAATAAAATTGGTATTTATAATTAAAACAAAATAATCAGAAATAATTCATAGTTAGGCTCAAGTTCAGTAATTTCAATTCTTATTGAATGAAATATTTTTATTAATTAATGTGAGTTTCTAAAGAAGAGAAGAAAAATTAAACTTAGACTTTAAGCTGGGGGAAATACCGATACTTTTCTGTGCAGCCACGCACTTTATCAGCACCCTAGTCTATCTACTTGGGTAGAGATTCTTATTAACATCAGCTATTTAACGTAAATGTTCAATGAACGGAATATGAGAAACGATTGTTGTGTATACAATTGATTTACCTTTGGTAAACACATTTATAAGTATCACTATTAATTTTCTGTTTTCTCCAATTTTTCATTTTTCTATTTAGGTTAGCACGAAATTATTTTACTCTACCTCAGTATGTTTAACTATTCTTACTTATCTTTTTACGATCATCACATTAATTATTTTTACTTATTCGATGTACCATCGGTACATGCATGTAAGTATTATGGTAGTGGTCTATGTTACTTGTTGTTACTATGAATTATTTCTGATTATAATTCACTACAATTCAATTAAAATATCTAAAAATTTCTCACTTAATACATCATGGGCACGTGACAAAAATATGTTCACTTGGCAATCACTGTTCACTTGGCCATCACAGTTTCAGAATGCTGGAAATCCAAGTAAAAACTGTAGAATGCAACAACAAGTAACATAGACCACTACAATAATACTTACATGCATGTACCGATGGTACATCGAATAAGTAAAAATAATTAATGTGATGATCGTAAAAAGATAAGTAAGAATAGTTAAACATACTGAGGTAGAGTAAAATAATTTCGTGCTAACCTAAATAGAAAAATGAAAAATTGGAAAAAACAGAAAATTAATAGCGATACTTATAAATGTGTTTACCAAAGGTAAATCAATTGTATACACAACAATCGTTTCTCATATTCCGTTCATTGAACATTTAAGTTAAATAGCTGATGTTAATAAGAATCTCTACCCAAGTAGATAGACTACGGTGCTGATGAAGTGCGTGGCTGTACAGAAAAGTATCGGTATTTCCCCCAGCTTAAAGTCTAAGTTTAATTTTTCTTCTCTTCTTTAGAAACTCACATTAATTAATAAAAATATTTCATTCAATAAGAATTGAAATTACTGAACTTGAGCCTAACTATGAATTATTTCTGATTATAATTCACTACAGTTCAATTAAAATATCTAAAAATTTCTCACTTAATACATCATGGGCACGTGACAAAAATATGTTCACTTGGCAATCACTGTTCACTTGGCCATCACAGTTTCAGAATGCTGGAAATCCAAGTAAAAACTGTAGAATGCAACAACAAGTAACATAGACCACTACAATAATACTTACATGCATGTACCGATGGTACATCGAATAAGTAAAAATAATTAATGTGATGATCGTAAATAGATAAGTAAGAATAGTTAAACATACTGAGGTAGAGTAAAATAATTTCGTGCTAACCTAAATAGAAAAATGAAAAATTGGAAAAAACAGAAAATTAATAGTGATACTTATAAATGTGTTTACCAAAGGTAAATCAATTGTATACACAACAATCGTTTCTCATATTCCGTTCATTGAACATTTAAGTTAAATAGCTGATGTTAATAAGAATCTCTACCCAAGTAGATAGACTAGAGTGCTGATGAAGTGCGTGGCTGCACAGAAAAGTATCGGTATTTCCCCCAGCTTAAAGTCTAAGTTTAATTTTTCTTCTCTTCTTTAGAAACTCACATTAATTAATAAAAATATTTCATTCAATAAGAATTGAAATTACTGAACTTGAGCCTAACTATGAATTATTTCTGATTATAATTCACTACAGTTCAATTAAAATATCTAAAAATTTCTCACTTAATACATCATGGGCACGTGACAAAAATATGTTCACTTGGCAATCACTGTTCACTTGGCCATCACAGTTTCAGAATGCTGGAAATCCAAGTAAAAACTGTAGAATGCAACAACAAGTAACATAGACCACTACAATAATACTTACATGCATGTACCGATGGTACATCGAATAAGTAAAAATAATTAATGTGATGATCGTAAAAAGATAAGTAAGAATAGTTAAACATACTGAGGTAGAGTAAAATAATTTCGTGCTAACCTAAATAGAAAAATGAAAAATTGGAAAAAACAGAAAATTAATAGCGATACTTATAAATGTGTTTACCAAAGGTAAATCAATTGTATACACAACAATCGTTTCTCATATTCCGTTCATTGAACATTTAAGTTAAATAGCTGATGTTAATAAGAATCTCTACCCAAGTAGATAGACTAGGGTGCTGATGAAGTGCGTGGTTGTACAGAAAAGTATCGGTATTTCCCCCAGCTTAAAGTCTAAGTTTAATTTTTCTTCTCTTCTTTAGAAACTCACATTAATTAATAAAAATATTTCATTCAATAAGAATTGAAATTACTGAACTTGAGCCTAACTATGAATTATTTCTGATTATAATTCACTACAGTTCAATTAAAATATCTAAAAATTTCTCACTTAATACATCATGGGCACGTGACAAAAATATGTTCACTTGGCAATCACTGTTCACTTGGCCATCACAGTTTCAGAATGCTGGAAATCCAAGTAAAAACTGTAGAATGCAACAACAAGTAACATAGACCACTACAATAATACTTACATGCATGTACCGATGGTACATCGAATAAGTAAAAATAATTAATGTGATGATCGTAAATAGATAAGTAAGAATAGTTAAACATACTGAGGTAGAGTAAAATAATTTCGTGCTAACCTAAATAGAAAAATGAAAAATTGGAAAAAACAGAAAATTAATAGTGATACTTATAAATGTGTTTACCAAAGGTAAATCAATTGTATACACAACAATAGTTTCTCATATTCCGTTCATTGAACATTTAAGTTAAATAGCTGATGTTAATAAGAATCTCTACCCAAGTAGATAGACTAGAGTGCTGATGAAGTGCGTGGCTGCACAGAAAAGTATCGGTATTTCCCCCAGCTTAAAGTCTAAGTTTAATTTTTCTTCTCTTCTTTAGAAACTCACATTAATTAATAAAAATATTTCATTCAATAAGAATTGAAATTACTGAACTTGAGCCTAACTATGAATTATTTCTGATTATAATTCACTACAGTTCAATTAAAATATCTAAAAATTTCTCACTTAATACATCATGGGCACGTGACAAAAATATGTTCACTTGGCAATCACTGTTCACTTGGCCATCACAGTTTCAGAATGCTGGAAATCCAAGTAAAAACTGTAGAATGCAACAACAAGTAACATAGACCACTACAATAATACTTACATGCATGTACCGATGGTACATCGAATAAGTAAAAATAATTAATGTGATGATCGTAAAAAGATAAGTAAGAATAGTTAAACATACTGAGGTAGAGTAAAATAATTTCGTGCTAACCTAAATAGAAAAATGAAAAATTGGAAAAAACAGAAAATTAATAGCGATACTTATAAATGTGTTTACCAAAGGTAAATCAATTGTATACACAACAATCGTTTCTCATATTCCGTTCATTGAACATTTAAGTTAAATAGCTGATGTTAATAAGAATCTCTACCCAAGTAGATAGACTAGGGTGCTGATGAAGTGCGTGGCTGTACAGAAAAGTATCGGTATTTCCCCCAGCTTAAAGTCTAAGTTTAATTTTTCTTCTCGTCTTTAGAAACTCACATTAATTAATAAAAATATTTCATTCAATAAGAATTGAAATTACTGAACTTGAGCCTAACTATGAATTATTTCTGATTATAATTCACTACAGTTCAATTAAAATATCTAAAAATTTCTCACTTAATACATCATGGGCACGTGACAAAAATATGTTCACTTGGCAATCACTGTTCACTTGGCCATCACAGTTTCAGAATGCTGGAAATCCAAGTAAAAACTGTAGAATGCAACAACAAGTAACATAGACCACTACAATAATACTTACATGCATGTACCGATGGTACATCGAATAAGTAAAAATAATTAATGTGATGATCGTAAATAGATAAGTAAGAATAGTTAAACATACTGAGGTAGAGTAAAATAATTTCGTGCTAACCTAAATAGAAAAATGAAAAATTGGAAAAAACAGAAAATTAATAGTGATACTTATAAATGTGTTTACCAAAGGTAAATCAATTGTATACACAACAATCGTTTCTCATATTCCGTTCATTGAACATTTAAGTTAAATAGCTGATGTTAATAAGAATCTCTACCCAAGTAGATAGACTAGAGTGCTGATGAAGTGCGTGGCTGCACAGAAAAGTATCGGTATTTCCCCCAGCTTAAAGTCTAAGTTTAATTTTTCTTCTCTTCTTTAGAAACTCACATTAATTAATAAAAATATTTCATTCAATAAGAATTGAAATTACTGAACTTGAGCCTAACTATGAATTATTTCTGATTCTAATTCACTACAGTTCAATTAAAATATCTAAAAATTTCTCACTTAATACATCATGGGCACGTGACAAAAATATGTTCACTTGGCAATCACTGTTCACTTGGCCATCACAGTTTCAGAATGCTGGAAATCCAAGTAAAAACTGTAGAATGCAACAACAAGTAACATAGACCACTACAATAATACTTACATGCATGTACCGATGGTACATCGAATAAGTAAAAATAATTAATGTGATGATCGTAAAAAGATAAGTAAGAATAGTTAAACATACTGAGGTAGAGTAAAATAATTTCGTGCTAACCTAAATAGAAAAATGAAAAATTGGAAAAAACAGAAAATTAATAGTGATACTTATAAATGTGTTTACCAAAGGTAAATCAATTGTATACACAACAATCGTTTCTCATATTCCGTTCATTGAACATTTAAGTTAAATAGCTGATGTTAATAAGAATCTCTACCCAAGTAGATAGACTAGAGTGCTGATGAAGTGCGTGGCTGCACAGAAAAGTATCGGTATTTCCCCCAGCTTAAAGTCTAAGTTTAATTTTTCTTCTCTTCTTTAGAAACTCACATTAATTAATAAAAATATTTCATTCAATAAGAATTGAAATTACTGAACTTGAGCCTAACTATGAATTATTTCTGATTATAATTCACTACAGTTCAATTAAAATATCTAAAAATTTCTCACTTAATACATCATGGGCACGTGACAAAAATATGTTCACTTGGCAATCACTGTTCACTTGGCCATCACAGTTTCAGAATGCTGGAAATCCAAGTAAAAACTGTAGAATGCACCAACAAGTAACATAGACCACTACAATAATACTTACATGCATGTACCGATGGTACATCGAATAAGTAAAAATAATTAATGTGATGATCGTAAAAAGATAAGTAAGAATAGTTAAACATACTGAGGTAGAGTAAAATAATTTCGTGCTAACCTAAATAGAAAAATGAAAAATTGGAAAAAACAGAAAATTAATAGTGATACTTATAAATGTGTTTACCAAAGGTAAATCAATTGTATACACAACAATCGTTTCTCATATTCCGTTCATTGAACATTTAAGTTAAATAGCTGATGTTAATAAGAATCTCTACCCAAGTAGATAGACTGGGGTGCTGATGAAGTGCGTGGCTGCACAGAAAAGTATCGGTATTTTCCCCAGCTTAAAGTCTAAGTTAAATTTTTCTTCTCTTCTTTAGAAACTCACATTAATTAACAAAAATATTTCATTCAATAAGAATTGAAATTACTGAACTTGAGCCTAACTATGAATTATTTCTGATTATAATTCACTACAGTTCAATTAAAATATCTAAAAATTTCTCAATTAAAAAAAAATTTAAAAACTTAACAAACTAAAAAACGTTTCCAGGGTTGGAAAACTTTAACTTTTTTCCTAATAATTATACATATTTCATGTTTTAGGAAGAAGGCTATTTTCTCAGGAACGGTAAAAGCTACGGGTCTGAAATTTGGACAGTGTATGTAGAACTTTGGTCGCTACAACAACAAATACACAAAAGCTAAAAATTAAAAAAAAACGCTATAAACCGAAATAAAATCGCCAAATCAAAAAAAAATTGCATATATGGAAAAAAATCGCCAAAAATTAAAAAAAATCGCTTATATGAACAAAAATCGTCAAAAATTAAAAAAAATCGCCTAAATGAAAAAAAATCGCCAAAATCAAAAAAAAAATCGCCAAAACGAAAATAAAAAAAATTAAAAAACGCCAAGAACCGAAAAAAATCGCAAAAACGAGAAAAAACTGTCAAAACAAAAAAAAATTGCCAAATAGAAATAAAAAAAATTAAATATATAAAAATTAAAAAATCGCCTAGATGAAAAAAATTGCCAAAATGAAAAAAAACGCTAAAATTAAAAAAAAAACCCAAGAACCGAAAAAATCGCCAAAACAAAAAAATGCTTATGTGAACAAAAATTGCCAAAAATTAAAAAAAAATCGCCTAAATGAAAAAAAATCGCCAAAATCAAAAAAAAATCGCCAAAACGAAAATAAATCGTCAAAATTAAACAAAAACGCCATAAACCGAAATAAAATCGCCAAATCAAAAAAAAAATTTCCTATATGAAAAAAATCGCCAAAAATTAAAAAAAATCGCTTATATGAACAAAAATCGTCAAAAATTAAAAAAAATCGCCTAAATGAAAAAAAACGACAAAATAAAAAAAAATCGCCAAAACGAAAAAATCGCCAAAAATCGAAAAAAATCGCCAGAACGAGAAAAAAGTGTCAAAAAAAAATTCCCACAATGACAAAAATCCGCAAAAATTGCCAAAACAAAAAAACGCTTATATGAACAAAAATCGTCAAAAATTAAAAAAAAATCGCCTAAGTGAATAAAAATCGCCAAAATCAAAAAAAAATCGCCGAAACGAAAATAAATCGTCAAAATTAAACAAAAACGCCAAAAACCGAAATAAAATCGCCAAATCAAAAAAAAAAATTGCCTATATGAAAAAAATCGCCAAAAATTAAAAAAAATCGCTTATATGAAAAAAAAATCGGCAAAATCAAAAAAAATGCCAAAAATCGAAAAAAATCGCCAGAACGAAAAAAAGTGTAAAAAAAAATTCCCACAATGACAAAAATCGCCAAAACAAAAATAATGCTTATATGAACAAAAATCGTCAAAAATTAAAAAAAAAAATTAAATTGCCTATATGAAAAAAATCGCAAAAAAATAAAAAAATCGCCTAAAAAAAAATTGTCAAAATAAAAAAAAATTGCCAGAACGAAAAAAATCGCCAAAATAAAAAAAAAAACCGAAAAAATCGCCAAAACGAGAAAAAAGTGTCGAAACTGAAAAAATTGCCACAAAAAAATAAAAACAAATATATAAAAAATAAAAAAATCGCCTAAATGAAAAAATCGTCAAAATCAAAAAAAATCGCCAAAACAAAAAAAAATCCCCAAAATTAAAAAAAAAACCCAAAAACCGAAAAAAAATCGCCAAAACCAAAAAAAAATTGCCTATATGAAAAAAATCGCAAAAATTTAAAAAGCACCATATTAAACATAATGCCAAAAACCTAAAAATTGCACTAGAAAAAAAGTATTAATTTTTTCACCAAATGAATATGTACATACATATCTCTGTGCTTATGTACTTTATTACTACATAAACGCACTTTGGTAAAGGGTATATTAGATTCGGCACAGCCGAATATAGCACTCTTACTTGTTTTTTGTTTGTTTTTTAAGTATGTAAAATTCCGCTAATCGACCGTTCACTATGAAGGTACAACGAGACAAAATAGCAAAATATGTAAAACAAACTATTTCCAAGAAATATTTTTTTTAATAAAAAAGATAGTTACAAAATTTTAGTGTTAATTACAAAGTTAATCATATTTTTGCAAATCGAAAAACGACAATTCGCAAAAAATTGCAAAATTTAAAAAAAGTCATAATACTGATTAAGAGTCGATAAAACTGTAAGGAATGCAAAAAATTCATGAAAATTGCGAAAATTCGCAAAAAATTTTCTAACAATGGGATGATGATAAAGTTAAATAATGTTTTAAATACTTCAAAACTGTTTAAAAGCCAAAAGACACGCAAAAAGCCGCTTTTATCGCGAACTTTGCAAGAATCGCGAGAAGTTACAAAATTTTAAACGAGCCATACTATTGTGCGAAAATTACCAAGACTGTAAGGAATGCAAAAAATTCTCTTAAAATCGCGAAAACGGCAGAAATTCTCAAAAACTTATTAACAGCGGGATGATAACAAAGTCTAATATTGTTTAAAAATCGGCAAAACTCTTAGGAAACTAAAAACATGCAAAATATCGCTTTCTTACGAACTTTGCCAAATATTGCGAAAATTTGCAAAATCGGAAGCAAGCACTAAAATTTATTAGAAATCGCAAAAGCCATTAAAAATATAAAAAGTTTGGAATAAACGCGAAAAACAAGAAAATTGCAAGTTAGCAAAAGATTACTAAATGTTTTGACGATATTCCAAAAATTAGTAAAAATTCGCAAAAAAAATATATAAATAAATAAACTTATTTGTGTTTATATTTTTGAATAAATTATTTTATTTTTATAAATGTTAAATATTTTAAAGCGGCACCACTGAAATATATATTTATTGTGCTGCTGCCGTCTTCAAAATAATTAAGTAGCTGACTACCAGGCAACATTTGCTGCCAGCGGCACTTGTAGTCGTGTAGCCATGTAGCCTAATGTGGTCTATGTGTTTAATGCTTTAGTGCTCGTCCAGACTTGCAATTTTTGTTGCAGCAATTTTTGAAGATTCTGCTATAAAATTGCATAAGTGTCCACATTAGGAAATTCTAATTTTGCAATTGTGCTTTAAAAAGTGTCTACTACACCACAATTTTCAGTGAAAAATTAACAATTTGATTTGTTTTATGTTATATTTTTTATTTTTCACACAACTGAAGAAACAAAATAAATAAAAAACGTCAAATACAGCTAACAAATTGATATAAACAAGTACGAATTTCAAATCAAAAGAGAATTGCCGAGCACATGAAACTGAGTACCCCTCCCCAATCTTCTCACCCCTCTCACCAATAAACTCAAGAGTTGCTGCAACATTTTAAAATTTAAATTACACTACTTTATTTTTATTATTAATTTATGTTATTAAAGCAAAATTAAAGACATGACAATTAAAGACGTGGTATCTTCATAGCAAACAGTCGATTAGCGGAATTTTTCTTAAATACCAAACAAACAAAAAATATTCGTAGTACATATTATTCGTAATAGGTACATACTGACTTTAATAAATAATCTTGATTGCTTTGGGAATATTTTTTACATAGTGGAAATAACAAAAACAAAAAAACCGCAAGCAAAAAAACATAAATAGTGACATTGAGAAATACTCTATACGACTGCATCAAAAACCCACAGACAATCATAAATTACAAAAACAAAAAAACCCGCAAACAAAAAAACACAAAAATGGTGCCCTTGAGGAATACTCTATATGAGTACCTCAAATACAAAAAATTATGAAGTGAGTTCTAACGGCAGAAATGCCTATTTTACTGTGAGTTCTGAAGCTCTTAATGAAAACAATAGAAACAATAAATCTAATGAAATTCTTTTTTTTAGCGGCAAAGCCAATTTTTCGTCAGCGATCAACTTTGCTTTGTCCAATGCCAAATAGTGATTCATTAACATTACAGTTGCCTAGTACTTCTTCATATAAGTCAGTAATATCATCCCCTTCAGGATCGTGTTCATCACTTAACAAAGTTATCACTACAGATAACAGTAGCTAAAAGCCCAAGGCAAGTCGGGATGGACAGATATATAACCGTGGTAAAGCGTGAGCGAAGCCCGAATTATTCAAAAATTTCATCCGCTCCAAAGATTTCTAGGGATAACAGCGCATCCTCAACTAATCGTCAAAACAGCTTTAAAATTTTGCAAGATGAGAACGACAAACCCGATGTATCCTCGAATAAAACATCCAAGCCGACACCAACCTATTTGAGAGAGAAAAATTCAAATGCATTTATTAAAAAATTTATTTCGGTTATTGGTGAGAATAAATTTCACATTGTCCCAATAAAACGTGGCAACATCCATGAGACGAAAATTCAAATTTATGACGAAAATGATCTCCGCAAAATAGTTTTTGAATTTGAAACAAATAAAACAAAATTACCCAGCTAAAAAAATTATATATGGTCCATATATTTTTAATATATGAATGTATATAACTATATATGAATATGTATGAATTCATGTATGGAAATATATGGGATTATGCATGGCAAAACTATTATATATGAACTAATATATGGACTAATATATGAAATGCATTACAACATATGAGCTCAAATATGAAAATTTAATTATGAAGCTCTTCATATGTGGATCCATATATAAATATAAGATTTTTTATATATGGAGCCATATAAAGGCTTCATTAGTCTTTACTTTCTGTTGCTGTTCTGTGCCGTTCTTTTCCGTATAAAATATTTTGCAATTACTTTTTCTGTGAAAGCAGGGAAGTGATAGCACTACAGTTAATTCGAGGATTGCAGGTCCTGTCACGGTCGCCAAAAATGTTAATAACAGATTCGTTTGCCTGGCTTAACTGAGATGTAAGTGGTGGAGCTTATCCAAGTGGTGCACAAGGATAAGCAATTTAAAAATGTTGACGTTTTTTACCCAAGTGATACACAAGGATAATTCAAGTTGTGGAGGAATCAATTAGTTATTCAGGTAGTACACCAGGATAATCTAATTGACTCAAAGAAGTGAAGTGTATGACGATTTAAGTAGCAATCATGAACTTTATTCAATAATTTTAATATTTATACAAAATGTAAAAAATAACTTAAAACTAATACAATAACAAAAAGTAGAATAAAAAAAATAAGAATACAAACATAATTTAAAACGGCCAGAAACTGTTCATTATTATCTTGCCAAATTCATTCCCATCGTAAGCTAAGCAAAATAGATATTCAATTTCACTACTGTCTGGCTGGTAATTTGAAACACACGTGGAAAATAAAATGTTTTATTTATTTCGTCAATTATGCTGACATGATAGTTCTCATACCTGGCTTGACAAATGTGTGAGAAATAAATTAATTTTATTTTAATTAAGTTGTGGGAAAGAATTTAAGTGTACTTGAGACTTGGCAAAAATATGAACAAACAAAAAACAAAAAAAAGTCAAACAAAAACGAAGTAAGCGTTTTGCTTAAAGTTTAATTCAACTAGAGATTCTTTTTATTTTGATACCAAATAAAAAGAATCAAAAGAATTAACAGGTGCTGTACTATCACAAGGAGAAATAGGACAAGATTAACCAATTTCATATGCAAGTAAAGCATTACAAAAACATGACATAAATAAACCAGTAATTGAAAAAGAACTATTAGCAATACACTGGGGAATACGTTATTATAAACCGTATCTATATGGAAGAAAATTTATGGTAGTAACATATCACAGACTTTTTAACTCTTTTCACATAAGAATCCTTCCTCTAAAATGACAAGAATTAGACTAGACCTAAGTGATTATGATTTTACAATTATTTATAAGAAAGGAAAAATGAACACTAATGCTGATGCACTTCAAGAATAAAGATTGACTCTGACATATTAAAACAAATGATACCATTTAAAAACGATGAAAAAGAAAGAAAATTATTAGTAACTACAAGGGCAATGAAAAATAAAACTAATGAGGCAAAGATAAAAGAAAACAATGAGGCAACTAACAATAATATAAATGAAAATAATGAGCTCGCAACAGAAAGAAATATTGAAAAATATGATTCTCCGAAGTCTGATCAACTTCAAATTTGGGAATGCATATCCATCAATGACGTCAAAAATATGAAGAAATTGAAATTTAACAAGCTTAAAAATATAAAAGAAAAAGATATATTTATTGAAAATTATATTGTGCACATAGGACGTAATGATAATTCATCGAAACCAGATTCGAATATGAATAAATTGCTTACCGAAAATAAGAATATAGGATTTAATGATAATTCATCGAAACCAGATTCGACTATGAAGAAGTTACATACCCAAAATATGAATAATGAAATTAATAATGAAATTAATAAGCTAACAAGATTCAGCGATAACTCAGCGAAACTAGATTCGATTCTGAGGAAACTGATACTAAAATGAAAAAAGAAAATATAAAAGAATTAGCTCTATAAAATAATGATGAAATATTTAAAGTATATACAAAATAAGAAATAAAAGAAGCATATGCCAAGATAAAGATAAACAACACAAGTCCTCAACTAAAAATATAATGAGTAACATATGTTCGTTATTAGGAATAACACAAAATTTTTCAACAACTTATCATCATAAAACACGGATCAATTGAAAGCAATCACAGGGTACTTAACGAATTTCTATTAACAACCGCAAATGAATAAACTTTTGCACACTTGGCATAAATTAATAAATATTTCTTTATTACAATTTATTTTTATTTTACTCTTTCCTACACAAGTTAAAACAAGTTATTATTGGAATTTAATTTGTTTTTTATTGCTGCAAAAAATTATGTAAATTAATTAAATATTTCTTTGATAAAACTAGTATAAAGACTAAGAGGTAGAGTAATATAACTTACTGAGGTAGAGTAATATAATTTCGTGCTAACCTAAATAGAAAAATGAAAAAATAGAAAAACAGAAAATTAATAGTGATACTTATAAATGTGTTTACCAAAGGTAAATCAATTGTATACACAACAATCTTTTCTCATATTCCGTTTCATTGTAAATTTAAGTTAAATAGCTGATTTTAATAAGAATCTTTACCCAAGTAGATAGACTAGGGTGCTGGTGAAGTACGTGGCTGCACAGAAAAGTATCGGTATTTCCCCCAGCTTAAAAGTCTAAGTTTAATTTTTCTTCTCTTCTTTAGAAAATCACATTAATTAATAAAAATATTTCATTCAATAAGAATTGAAATACCTGAACTTGAGCCTAACTATGAATTATTTCTGATTAAAATTCACTACAGTTCAATTAAAGAATCTGAAAATCATTATTCTCAAAACATTGAAGTAATCTTCCCATTTCTTTGAGGTACAAGTGCTTGGAAGAAAGCCCAAGCTGAAGATTCTTAACATTTTGGTGACCCCGACGTGATCCTGTTACAAGAGCAGGACGTCTAAATTCATTACTCAACATATCACCAGTTCAGCAACACATTATTCGAGTGGAAATACTAGCAGCATTGATAGCCAGCTAAATATAATCCACAATGGTATCATATGAAGAATTAATTCAATGGCAAAAGGTTCTTGGGGATAACATCGAAACCGTTATCAGAAACTACAAGATGGATTCTCAAACCAGAAAGGAGTCGGTGAGCTTCTTTCAAGAGAGACTACGCAGACTAGACGAAGAATGATGACATTCGAGACAAATGACAACCAGATTCGGCTACTTGACGACAAACCTCAAGATCACCGCTTTTTCACGAAAGATTATTATTCTGCAATGCAGAAAGTTGTCGAACAATATAAAACCATATTTGAAAAATCTATGATGAAGGTAAAGTCAACTTCAGACAAAATTCCACCAGAAGAGGGCTGTGATGTGTTAGCAGCTGAGACGAATGAGTTCATAGAGCTCAAACGTCGACAAGCGGTAATGATGTCTTCTTTAGAACGGTTGCTTAATGACGAATATACTCATCATAACCGAAACATCGCATTAAACATAGGGCAAGGCATTGAAGCCATACATTTCTAAATATTTGAGCACTATGACAACCCAGAGCATCTAGGCTACGACTCCTTTATACAAATCGAGACTGAATTGCGAAAGGTAATCAATACAGTAAGCACGATTGAACAATCTCAGCAAACATCAGTGATCCAGAATCCTTGCTTATGCCAAAGGTCGCAAGTCTGGTGATAAAGCGATCAATGCCTAAAATTCAAAGATGTAGTATTTAAAAACACAGTGAATGTGGGGCAATAATTATTTCAATCCAAGCCCATAAACTTGTATTGACACTATTTTTGTTTGCCGGGTTGTCCTTCAAGCACTTGAACTTGACAAAAGTAGTAAAGATCAATCAGTACAAACACTTTAAATGCCTTAAAAAGATTGATGAATTCTTTATTTTAGTTCTTGCTTTTATACTAAATTAATTTAATAATAACAAGAATAAATTGCTTACTTTAACTTAATAATAAAATGCTTAAATTAATTTTATAATAAAATAAAATGATTAATCAATTATTGGTCAACGAGTGAATTCTTATTGACGTATTTTTAATTATTGTGTTTAAATGAGCTGTATTGGCATATTTCGCTCATTTACTTCAATAGTGGCACAACTCGAAAAAACCAGTTTAACAGAAAACGCGTTTTAAGTTTTCAATTTGCATACAACTCAATGGAGAAATGAAAAAAAATTCTTCTCTCAGGAGGTGATAGTACAATCTATTTTTATGAAATTTTTACACAAGATAAAATTCAAAATGCCGCATCTTTCTGCATTATTAACTCAAAAACCTAATTTTTTGAGTTATGCCACTATTGAAGTAAATGAGCGATTTGTGTTTAAGTGAATAATGGCAAGTTCAATGACTTAAGTTTAATGTGGAAATCAAATGACCTACTTTTCATGTTAAGGTAAATTGTCTTTTGGCATGTTTAATAATAATATTAATAAATGACTTACAATGACAAACAAAAGTGATTGTTACTATTTATAAATAAATTATATTTCATGGAATAATATGTTGAACTAAGTGTCAATATTCTCCCCCGCATTGACCAATGGTTGATGGTGCCACTCGTGGTGGAGGAACTGGCTGAGGGGTTGGTTGGTTGAATTTGGAATTGCTGTTCTTTTGTTGTTTTAAATAAATGTTGATGATTAAAATGGCGAATAGTTTGGAGATTACAAGCGCAGAATAGCTGAATGCATGATGGTGAAAACTACTGGAATTGGTGAGTGCTGGTATATGAACAATGGTTGAGTCGTCTAGTTGCCTTTTCAGTGCGCTTAGTTGTTTTTGATGGATTTCAATCTGATTATTGGTGGTATTGAATATTTTACTTATTTCTTCCGTTTTTAATATAATCTATGGGCCGCAATTGAGCATATGATGTGTGAAGAGTATTCTGTTAATTCTTTTGATTCTTTTTATTTGGTATCAAAATAAAAAGAATCTCTAGTTGAATTAAACTTTAAGCAAAACGCTTACTTCGTTTTTGTTTGACTTTTTTTGTTTTTTGTCTGTTCATATTTTTGCCAAGTCTCAAGTACACTTAAATTCTTTCCCACAATTTAATTAAAATAAAATTAATTTATTTCTCACACATTTGTCAAGCCAGGGGTGAGAACCATAATGTCAGCATAATTGACGAAATAAATAAAACATTTTATTTTCCACGTGTGTTTCAAATTACCAGCCAGACAGTAGTGAAATTGAATATCTGTTTTGCTTAGCTTACGATGGGAATGAATTTGGCAAGATAATAATGAACAGTTTCTGGCCGTTTTAAATGATGTTTATATTCTTATTTTTTTATTCTACTTTTTGTTATTGTATTAGTTTTAAGTTATTTTTTACATTTTGTATAAATATTAAAATTATTGAATAAAGTTTATGATTGCTACTTAAATCGTCATACACTTCACTTCTTTGAGTCAATTAGATTATCCTGGTGTACCACCTGAATAACTAATTGATTACTCCACAACTTAAATTATCCTTGTGTATCACTTGGGTAAAAACATCAACATTTTTAAATTGTTTATCCTTGTGTACCACTTGGATAAGCCCCACCACTTACATCTCAGTTAAGCCAGGCAAACGAGTCTGGTATTAACATTTTTGGCGACCGTGACAGGACCTGCAATCCTCGAATTAATTGTAGTGCCATCACTTCCCTGCTTTCCACAACAACCAATCCACCATGGAAACAACCTCAACAAAACTTCTCCGCCAACTAAAGGAAACTGGAGAACATATTGCAACCATTATTCGAAATTTCACCAAGGATTCAACCAGCCGGAAAACTGCAACCTATTACCAGGAACGACTATCTCGGCTAAGGACAGCTTGGGCAGAGTTCAACACAGCTAATAATGAATTACGGGAGTTGAAGGACGTAGACACATCTGATGAATACTTTACATCCGACTACTATACTCGAATTGAGGCCATGGCGACGAAATACATAGCGATAATGGAACGTGAACTCGATAATCAAGGTAAAGAATCCGGGTAAAAGGAACTCCCTAATCCCAAACCTGCAACTACAGGTCAAACGCAAGCCGGGGCAACTAGGGGACACGATGGATTAATCAGCCGGTCACTTGGAAAAATGGCGGCGCTTACTCGACAGCTAGAAGGCCTTCAGTTGCAACCAGGTCAAGATCAATCTTACTACGATGTAAAAAAGGCCACTATCTCTCAGCTGTGGCTTCAATTAGAAAGGCTTAATGATGAATTACTGGACAAATATCCCGACCCAGACATTGCTGGTTATGATACAAGCAGATATGTTCACCTCGAACAAGCTGTACAATCAGCAATCATACAGCTCACCACGGCCAATAGAAGCCTCCACCACTCAACTAGAGAAACTACGGCCAGACCATCAACCTTACCTTTGCTTACGATCACCATTACAAAATTTGAAGGTGACTACATGAAATGAACATCGTTCTCCGATTTATTTACAAGAATCGTACATGAGCAACAGATGTCTGACGCGCATAAAATGTGGTATTTAAAAACCAACGTCATTGGTGAAGCAGCGAACCGTATTAATCATCTTGCGGTTACTGCAGACAATTATCAGGTGGCGTGGCAATTGCTGCAAGATCGATACAACAATAAAAGGGTAATGGTAGCAACAGCAGTTCAGAGACTACTTGACCAGCCATCTGGGGCATCCACATTAGTTGCTATTAAGCGATTGCACGATACAACAAAGGAATATTTGGCAGCTTTCTCCAACATGGGGCTTCAAATATTATCGTGGGATCCAATCCTTATCCACGTCCTGGTGAAAAAGTTAGATAAAACAGTGCATGCTCAATATGAGCAATCAATTTCTCACCCAAAGGAACTACAAACAATCAACTAATTTCTAACATTCCTTGAGAACTATTTTCACATTCTGGAAGGAATGGGACACAAGGAAAAACCTTCGTTCTCCACTAGCAAAATATGCGCGCTTACAGCACAACCTCGACACGAAAACCGGTTGTGCATAGTTTGCAAGCGAGATTCTCACCCATTGTATCGATGCAAGAAATTCATCGATGTAAACTCAACAAACAGACTAAACATGATACAGAAACATAAATTATGTGTCAATTGCTTTAGTAGTACCCATAGTACCAAACAATGTACCATTTCAGGCCGCTGCCAGAAATGTTGAAAAAAGCACCATACCTTGGTACATCTGGAACCAACCCCACAAGGTAATTCGTCATCAAGAAAAGTTACTCCTCCTAAAAAAGAAATTGACTCAGACAGAGAGGCAGCTACACTTAACAACCCCTCCACAACAAACGTGACATCTCTCGTTAGCACACCACAAGACGAAGCTGAAAGCATGATGGCAAGTTCCGTCGGCAGAAGACTATATGTCCTACTAGGAACAGCGTTGGTAAAGATCAAGGCAATTGGACTAGAAACTGAATGTAAGGCAATTCTCGACTCGGGCTCACAATTCAACCTCCTTACAGAGAGATTAGTCACAACTCTAGGGCTCCCAGCAAGAACCACCTCGATTTCAATCAATGGAATCGAAAAAAACCGCGCCAAAGTTCAACACCGTGTCAACATATCACTTCAATCCAGACTCAACAACTTTTCAACACGTCTTGAGGCATTTGTGTTGCCACAAATCATTTCTCCTCAACCTGCTCAGCAACTTACCATCGATAAGTGGGCGATTCCCAACAATGTCACACTGGCGGACCCAACTTTTAACCGATCAGAAAAAATTGACATTTTGTTAGGCGCAGAATATTACCATCAAATCCTTGCTATAGGACAAATTAAACTCGGTGATGACCTCCCAATATTACAAAATACCACCTTTGGCTGGATAGTATCTGGAAAGGTATCTGGAGAACAACTCTCATCAGCAATATGTGGTATTTTAACTGAGGAGGATAAAATGAATACGGCTATTGAACGATTTTGGAATAGATCGAGAGCACTGGGCATCAATTATCTCCCTATGACGCCCAGTGTGAGGCACATTTCAATCAAAACACTATTCGTAACAAAGAAGGACGGTTCGTAGTACGACTTCCATTCTGTACTGAAACATCTTCTTTAGGCGCCTGACATTAGTTTTTAATCTGATTTCTTAAGCTAAATGTTATGTACGAATATGATTTATGTGTTTTTTAAATAATTGATTCACCCTTTGATG
Source organism: Tachina fera (assembly GCA_905220375.1). Taxonomy (NCBI): domain Eukaryota; kingdom Metazoa; phylum Arthropoda; class Insecta; order Diptera; family Tachinidae; genus Tachina; species Tachina fera. The sequence goes on along the minus strand of LR999963.1, from coordinate 117,274,592 downwards.
AATGAAATGACTTTTAGTTCGTTTTGAATTATTTGTCCAAAGAAATGTTTCATTAAATACAACCTCTCTCTCAAGTCTAAAAAAATTAAATTTTAGTAATTTAATTTATATCACAGCAGTACGCTTTTCTGAATCAAGAGTGTATGAGTATGAATTTTGCATACTGTGGAGGGAATTTGCACATACATGTATGAAAATTTATAAATATATATAATCATATATACCCATATACCCTCATTTTTCGGATCCGAATCATATATGGGATATCATATATGCTCCATACATATTTTTTTAGCTGGGTTTTTTCTCCTTTCTTAGAAGAGTAAAAATCTTGCCAAGTTAGCACATTATCTAGAAATTATATAACACCCTTATGATTACAAATTTATAGTATGCATACCTATTGCAGTGATAGGTATTGTACCAAACATGAACTTGGTCAAAATTGGTATCTCACTACTTTTGATGGCCAAAATTTTGGAAAGGAACTTGGCCTTTTTTCAAATTTATGTTTTTGTGAGGATCTGACTACTTTTTGGAAGGGTTTCTTAATAAAGCTTTTTAAACTTTAAATTTGTAGTCTGTTATAGTTCTATTCATAATGTGTGCTAGTTAAAAAGGCAGAGTTACATAAAATATTGGGTTATAGGGTAATATGTGCATTGTGTCATAATAAGTACCGAGTAATTTGATTAATTTTTTAAGAGTCATCTGAGTAAAAATATGTAAAATATAGTGTAAATTCTAGTGTAGTAAAGTCTGCTCAGGCGAAGTCCTTTAGAAATGCTAGAACGAGTGAAATGTGCATGCAAGCTTTCAATACAGTAGTTTGAGTTTTAAATATATCTAGTTGGCAACTTACATAAGCCTATTTTTATTTTTATGTTTTTTTTTTTTTGCCAAATTTTCGTTCAACACAAATTTGATAAACGTGGCCCTACTTCCCTAATTTAACAATAGATGCTTTCAGATTTTTCCTGTTCGTAAGTCCTTTAACTTAAATTCTTAATTTTGAGCTTAAAGTGCGTGTCCATGCCCTCAATTGAAACTTTCAGGATTTAAAATCTTTCTTGGTGATCTCTAATTAAGATTTATTTGTGTATTGAATTTTAACTCTCTAGTGCAAATTCTAGCTTGAAATGTTATGGCCGTTACCCCGTGAGCAGCGCTCAATTGTCATCGTACCCTTTTTAATATGATAGCTTTTAGTTAAAGCTTCATTTAAAACCTTCAGTAAAAAATTGTCGTGGCCTCTGCCACTCCTGGTTAAAATATTTGGGTTTTTATGTTTTTCTATTTGGTTTCTCATCTTGACCTACTTGCCTATCAAACTTCAGCTCTCTAGCGAAATTTTAATTATTTAATTCTTATGGGCGTATTCCTGCCCATTTTTTTTAAATACATTTTTTACCAGTGCCAATCATAGGTGTCAAGTTTCATTAGAAACGGATATTAATATTTAATAAATAGTATATTTAAAACTGCTGATCTGAAGTACATGAAATAGGAGGTTTAAATTGTATGGTCGTGTTAACTTCCACTTTTTTCAACGAAATTTTATAACTTTGCATTATTCCAACATTTGTGCCATATTTCAATAAAATCGCTTGAGATAAGCATTTTAAATTTGCTCTTTTAATTGTGTGCTTTATTTAAATAGCTCCGCCCCCTGTTTAAAATCTCCGGCTTTTCAGATTTTTCTAGTTAGTTGCTAATCTAGACCTATTATTTTATTAAATTTCAGCTAAATAGCGTATATTTTATTTATTTTGTTTTTATGGGCGTAATAACGCCCACTTTTTCAAGCTTCCAAAGGCATCCGAAATATGTCATTACATGAATTTTCGCTGTGGGCAAAAGAACCTTATATAAGGACGTTGGGAAGCTAAAGGATATAGCTGTTGCGGTGTTGGTAGCTGCCAATGACCGACGAAGTGTTGGAACGGGTGGTTTTTTATGAGATGCCCATGATGATGTTGGGGAATGTGTCTTTTAATGTTCTTTCCGGACCATGTAATATTGAGTGGTGCTTTCCACTTTGCTAGTACACTTGCCTATTTAATGGTTCCTAGAAAGGCAATTTACACAATGGGTTTGCATTCCATAACGGTTTGCATTCCATAACGGTTTTATATTTTTTTGGCAATAAATTCATTTTTGTGAGTTTTTTACAGCTTGTTAACTTATAATCTGATCTTTATTAGATTTTCCACGAGTAATGTTGAGTGCCATGATCTGTATGAGAATTTCTGAATATAAATACAATTGAATTGATAAATGGGTTAAAAAAATATAATACTTAAAGAATAAATCACTATAATAATAATTTTATAGGTTAATTGGATAATTAAATTTGATATTGAAAACAAGACAGTGATCACACCTTTAAGTAATGAGTTAGGGTGAGGGTAAATGAGTTAGTTGTGTATCTATGTGAATGGGCTACTGTGTTTATTCAATGAACTTTACGATGAATTTACGTCGTTGGCAGAACTACAAGTTTTATTATTGGACGTGTCAAAGTAACATTTAGAGTACGTATGTCGACAACTCTGATATGCTCGTCACCACTTGGGTAAGTTTTAATTATACGTCCAAGTAACCATTTATTTGGGGGTAAGTTATCTTGTCTGATAAGAACAATGTCCACTTATATCTTTTATGCAACTCTTTAAGATATTAATCTTTCCATCGTCTTTTAGCTAGGATAATATTGTCATTGCTACAATCGAACTAGGTAGAGGTGATGATTGGAGAACCTTTTAATAAATTACCTGGGGTTAAAGGATTGAGATCCTTAGGGTTTTCACTTGACGGGCTTAAGAGTCTCGAGTTGAGGCATCCTTCAATTCTAGCAAAAAGGGTAGCTAACTCTTCGAACGTGTATTTCAAAGTATTTGAATTCTTTAAATGTGATTTCAAGTTTTTTACTGCCATAATTCACATATGTGTGAGGCTCCTAGTGGTCTGAAGTGCCCCGTCAAGTTTTGTAAACTATTAGTTGCAATGACTGATCCGTTTAATTGATTGAGAAACTCCTGTCGTTCTTTTTTCAGCAAATTACTAGCTCCGACGAAACTTTTTCCATTGTCCCAACACGAACGCAAAATTTAAATGACTGATGCAGCAATTGAATTATTTCTCTTGCTGTATGACATATGGCGCAGTCTTGTTGAAACCACATGCCCTCCACATTCATTTCTTCAATTCTAGGCACGAAAAAACTGGTAATCATTTCAATTTGCTGAGCTCGGTGTCGAATTGAGGTGTATGGAGTTTGAGCAACATCATCACGTGATGCTGCGACATTTTCGGTCGATCCACTTGGTCGAAGGCGCGTTGTTGTTTTTACATCACGAACATACCCAGTTTCGGCAAATTTATCCATTAATCTCTTTACAGTTGATTCTTTTGGAGTATTATTGTGACCACAATTTGTAGAACTGTAGCCACAAAACAATTTTTCAATGAGAATGCGTTGTTCATTCTTGTAGCGCTCCATTTTTATAAGCCTCGTACCTTCTACTAGCAAACAATAACAATTTTTCAAATGTCAAACAATGCCACTTCGAATGACGCCAAATTTAAATCTTGCGTTCTTGTTCGGACACCCTTTACATAGATACATACTATGTGCTAATGATACCCGAATATTCGTATTCGAATTGCCAAATGTTCGGCCATTTTTAGATATTTGTATGCTCCAAATTCAAATTTGTATGTTTCCAAAAAAAAATTAAAATATATAAATGCATAAATCCTAAACGAAATTTTTAGCCTGATTTTGTAAAATAAAACGAATTTTCTTAGTTTGTCAAGATCCGTATATGTCCGTATATGCTGGAACGAAAACAAAAATATTTTAAATTTTGTAAAACGCTACGTTGTTTTCGTTTTTTGTCAGAATAAAATGTTAAGGTGTATGGACATGTTTTTCATGACAAATATGGTTTCAGTCATGTTGCTATCCAAAATCTCACAATTGCAATCGTCAAGGACTTATATCATTGCTTACTTCACAACATTTTTCCCTACATAAAGAAATAAAGATATGTCCGCTATTATCTTCTGTATTAAAAGGGTAAAAATATTGGCAAGTATGTAGGTTGCATAGAAATGATAGGACACACTAACGATTACAAATTAATATAATATTGTGATAGGTAATGTGCTAAACAAGAACTTGATAAATAATTTTGTATCACAACTTTTGATGGCCGAAATTTTGAATAGGAACTTGACATTTATAATTTTGTGAAGATCTAACTACTTTTTGTCTTTTTTAATAATACTTGGCAAATTTAAGGTTTGTCATCTGTTATATTTTGAATAGGGATCAGTGCACCAGTTTATAAGGTCAAAATGCAATAATGTAATGGGTTAAATTTGTATGAGCGCGTCCTAGCCTTCTTGATTTAACAATCGATGCATTCGAATTTTTCTTGTTCGTAACCCACCTAGATCTAATTGTGTATAAAATTTGAGCTGTCAAGCTAGAACTTAAGTGCTTGATCAATTTGATGACTGTGTCAGTAGTCAGGCTGTCAGTCAGTATTTCTTAAAAATTCACTTTTTGTATCTCAATTTATCAGGAAACTTTCAAACTTCTCATACGACGACGAAGTCTGCTGAAGTTTTCAGTTTTTCTACTATACAATTGGCGAGAACAAAGTAGTTATGAGCTCTTTAAACAAATATATGTTTAAATATGGAGACTAAGTACGTAGGCCGAGCTGGCCTGGAAATCTATCGTTCACGAAGGAACTAATTTACACATTGTTGCAGCAAAACTAATGCAATAATGTTTTTAAAACTTTTGAAACGAATACAATTTAATGAACGTTTTTATATGACATTTAAGTCGTTTGAAAACTTTTGATACTGTTTTTTAAAATACACGCCCATACAATTTAAGCCTCCTATTTCATGTGTTTCGGGTCAGCACATTTAAATAAACTATTTATGTATTTACTGTTATCCGTTTCAAACAAAACTAAACAGGAAAGATAACTGTTGGCCAAATAAAAATTTGGGGTTAAAAAAGTAGGCGGGAACACGCCCATAAGATTAAAAATTAAAATTTGCGCTAGTGAGCTGAAATTTGTTAAACGAGTAGTTATAGATTAGCAAATTACTAGAAAAACCTGAAAACCCAAAAATTTTACCTAGGAGGGCGGAGCTGCGCCCATAAGGCTCAGAATTTAAAAAACAAATCTAAGGCGTTTAACGCCTTAGTGATTTTATTGAAATTTGGCAAACATGTTGCAATAGTACAAGGCTATAGATTTTCGTTGAAAGGTGGGCGTTAACACGCCCATACAATTTAAGCCTCCCATTTCATGTACTTTGGGTCAGCATATTTGAATAGATTACATATTTCTATATTTATAACTATCCGTTTTCATCGAAACTCGACAGGAAAGATAACTAATGGCTACAACAGGTATTGATATTAAAAAGTGGGCGTTATCACGCCCATAAGAACAAAATAAATAAAATATACGCTAGTTAGCTGAAATTTAATAAACAAGTAGGTCTAGATTAGCAACTAACTAGAAAAATCTGAAAAGCCTGAGATTTTAAACAGGGGGCGGAGCTATTTAAATAAAGCACATAATTAAAAGAGCAAATTTAAAATGCTTATCTCAAGCGATTTTATTGAAATATGGCACAAATGTTGGAATAATGCAAAGTTATAAAATTTCGTTGAAAAAAGTGGAAGTTAACAAGCCCATACAATTTAAACCTCCTATTTCATGTACTAAGGATCAGCAGTTTTAAATATACTATTTATTAAATATTAATATCCGTTTCTAATGAAACTTGACACCTATGATTGGCACTGGTAAAAAATGTATTTAAAAAAAATGGGCAGGAATACGCCCATAAGAATTAAATAATTAAAATTTCGCTAGAGAGCTGAAGTTTGATAGGCAAGTAGGTCAAGATGAGAAACCAAATCGAAAAATCTAAAAACCAAAATATTTTAATCAGGAGTGGCAGAGACTAGGATAATTTTTTACTGAAGGTTTTAACTGAAGTTTTAACTAAAAGCTATCATCTTAGAAAGGGTACGATGATAAGTGAGCGCTGCTCATAACAAAATCTTGAGTTTAAAAAAGTGATGGAGACTGGGGGTAACGGCCATAACATTTCAAGCTGGAATTTGCAATAGAGAGCTTAAATTCAATATACAAATAACTCTTAATTAGTGATCACCAAGAAAGATTTTAAATCTTGGACGTTTCGATTGGGGTCATGGACACGCACTTTAACCTCAAAATTAAGAATTTAAGTTAAAGGATTTACGAACAGGAAAAACCTGAAAGCACGTATTGTTAAATTAGAGAAGAGAACTGAAATTTTGCAAAAAAATAGGCTTATGTAAGTTACGAACTACATAAATTTAAAACAGAAGCTACTGTACTGAAACCTTGCATGCATATTTCACTCATGCTAGCATTTAGTTTCGCGTTTTCTAAAGGACCTCGTCTGAGCAGACTTTACTACACTAAAATTTACACTATATTTTACATATTTCTACTCAGATGACTCTTAAAAAATTAATCAAATTACTGGGTCTTTATTATGACACAATTGTGCACATATCACCCTATAACCCAGTATTTTATGTAAATCTGCCTTTTGAACTGGCGCAGACATTATGAAGAGAAGTATAACAGACTAGAAATTTAAAGTTTAAAAAGCTTTATTAAGAAAACCTTCAAAAAGTAATCAGATCCTCACAAAAACATAAATGTGAAAAAAAGCCAAGTTCCTTTCCAAAATTTCGGCCATCAAAAGTAGTGAGATACAAATTTTGACCAAGTTCGTGTTTTGTACAATACCCATCACTGCAATAGGTATCCATTATATAAATTTGTAATTGTAAGGGTGTTATATAATTTCTAGATAATGTACCAACTTGGAATATCTTTACTCTTCTAAGAAAGGAAAAAATAATATATATTTTTTCCTTTCTTTATATCCGGAAAAATGTTGTCAAGTAGATTATCAAAAAATTATATAAAACCATTACGATTACAAATTTAGATAATGCATACCTATTGCAGTGATAGGTATTGTACCAAACACGAACTTGGTCAAAATTTGTATCTCACTACTTTTGATGGCCGAAATTTTTTAAAGGAACTTGGCCTTTTTTCACATTTATGTTTTTGTGAGGGTTTATTTTCGTAAGATAGACTTTTGGTTTTCAAATGATTTTCAAAATTAAAAATAAACCAATATTTTATGTTTGAAACGTTTTGTTCTGTGTCACAAAATTATGGCATTAAATAAATGGTTAAAAATATTAGTTTGTACGAATTTATAGAAATTTGTGCTTTGTATTCAAATATTATTCAAGCACGATCGTTAAAATCTTGGGTATGTACCTACTAGGGATGCCAAACGGGAAATCCTGAATCCCGAAATCCTGGGATTTGGCAAATCCTGATTTGTAAATCCTGATTTGGCAAATCCGGATTTGTAAAATTCAAGCCCGGGATTTCAATTTCGGTATTTCTTAGCAATTTTTATGTAAAAACCATTTATAAATTGAAATTTTCGTTAATTTTATGGTATTTTTTGATAAAATATAAAAGTCTTCATAATTAACAACAAGAGCAAAATAAATTAACTACTTTCTCACTGTAATTTTCATTAAAGTGGCTAAAATATACAACTAAGGATTATTTTGAAAACAAAAAGAAGCATGTGAGCTTTGGAAGGGAAATAACATTTGGAAAATTTACAAGTTTGACACATTTATTCCGTCTTATTCTATATTATGAGGACAATTATGAATAAAAGTCCACGCGAAACTTTCCCCGGGGAATAATTTCAAACAATAGCAAATAATTGGAGAAAACAAAAAAATCTATTTGGAAAAGGGAGAAGTTTCTTGCGGAAATTCATTCATAATTGCTGTGAATAACTATCTGTATGTCGACTACTCAACGCTATTAGCACTTATCCACTTTTCGGTAACAATTGAGTACAATTACAGCTCCTTACAATTGAAGTAGAATACAATACAAGGCAAACTTTTTGTTGTCGTTTTAACGTAAACGTATGAAATATTTACTGAATAATGCGATTCGTTTTTCAAAAAGCTCATAGATATGTATGTATATTCGTTTTTGTTAAGATTATAGAAAAAATTTACATATATTGAAAACAAACAAATTTTCATATTTATGTATGTAGTTACGGTTTTCAGTGTAAATTCTCTAATATCACATGTGATTAATCAACTTAAAGTTTTAAAATGCACAAAATTTGTTATTAAAGTAGTAAAATTAATTTAAAAAAATAATTTTTTTAACCAAACAAATATAAATACCGAAATCTCGAAAATCCCGGGATCCCGAAACTCCAGAGACCCCGAAAATCCCGGAATTCTCGGGATCGGGACTTATAAAATCCCGAATCCCGGGATTTCCAAAAATCGATACCGATTGGCATCCCTAGTACTTACCCTGAAGGAAACGTGGTGTTAAGTGTCCCCAAGTCACCACTTTTGTAGACTATTTTGGTGACATTGTCAACGGAGCGTCTACATATTAATATTGTTTTTGATGCGTAAAAAATATAGTTTGAGATACACACTATGCTTCTTCTTAATGTTTTATTGGTTTGTTGAAAATAAAAGTGGCGTCCTGCAAAATTTAAGTGTTTATAAAAATTTGTTCAAGAAATAAAATTAAAACGTTAATACCTATAAATATATTGAACAATTCATATTGCATAAACATAAAAAATGTGAAAACTAAAAAATTTTTAGTGAAAGTGCCAGTTATGGAAATTTTTTTTAACCTCTGGACGATTTTGTGCCATCAGTTAAGATTTGTCACACTTTCAGATCTATACGTAAGTGTTTGACCTTACAAATTCAGCGAAAATTTAAATTAATCAGTACAGTTTTACAGCGGACATTTCCCACAGAGTGGTGATATCGCCAATAGTAAGTCAGTACAGTCTTACTATGGACATTTTCCACATATGGTCCCATCTAGTCAGTATTGACGTAGTCTAGTGGTATATTTCGTAGGACAAGCCTGTGTTGAATGTCAATAGTAGATAGCATTAGTTGGGGTATAATTTGTCAATAGTACTGGTGAAAACTGTTACACGCCGCTATATTTTTTTTGCTGCAAAGAATTCATTTTACAAAACAGACAGAGTTTTAAGCAAAAGAACAAACAGTCAATACTGGCATGGTTTGATGAAGGTACATTCCTGGCTAGCTCTATCAGGGGATAAGTTTCTTGACCCTTATTCTTAGTGTGTGAACATAAAACTAGACTCTCCATGCCCTGAAAATCCAGAGTCTAGAAAATAAACAAACGGAACAAACTATTTTCTTGGTACTAAAACGATCTTGACTTAATGATAGGACAGATTTTTCCGTCGCATAAATTTACATTGCCGTAGTATGATAGTCTCTTATACGCTCTTGTGTGATCACCTAACATTCCCCAAAAAAATCTTAACACATCATTTTGAATTCAATTCAGTGTT